>JAHHUM010000631.1:0-538989 GCA_036173005.1 Crenichthys baileyi
TTTTTTTGAAATGTTTGTTTCTTTTTTGCCGTTTTTTAATAAGAATGCCTAAATTGCTTTTTAGAAAAACTTTGGGTTTATTTAAGACAAAGACTATGTGTTGTAAACCTAACACTTTTACATTAAATCTGGCCCAGAAATGGTTTTAAAAACTTTGCATCTGTATCGAGCGCCTGTGCTGGTAAGCTAAATTTGTACCATTTTTCCATTTGAGGTTGGGGGCCACATCAAATCATTGCAAGGGCTTAAATGGCTCACGAACCGCACTTTGGCCACCCCTGTTCTAAATGCCTTCACATCAGAGATAGACAGCTTGACTTCTTAAATTAAGTTGTGCAGCTTAAAATATGTACAGAGGCTTTGTCTTTTTTGTCTGGATTGTTTTGTCTCTCTGGATGCTGATCCTGCACAGCAACTGTGTTGCTTTAATTCAAAGCAAACCTTACAGAAAGTCCATCACCTGACTTGAAGTACCTTCTATATTTTAGACCCCTTTGGCCTTCAAGAACTTTAAAAAACTTTTATAACAGCTCATTTGATGGTGAATCAGATGCTTCATCTGCCATGTTTGTTTTTAAACTGCATCTCAGTTGAAAATGACTGGCGTAAAGAGTTTCTTTTCACACAGAGCAGTGTGGAGAAAAACTGTAACTTTAGTTTAAAAGGTTTTGCAAAATAAAAGATACATGCATAAATATGATGTGTCGACTAAAAATATTGATTCCAACAGATTCTTATAACCGTCGTCATCGATTACGTTGACTAGTCATGGGAGCCTTGGATATTACGTTCATATTTCAGCCTTCCTCCCTGCTGTTGCTTGAGTGGATGTGAAAGAAGTACAGTCTAAGAACTTGGTGACGTCTCCATCTTCTAACCATATGTGATCAATAAAATGCCCCTGCTAGATTTGCTTGATAGACTTTTACGTGGGAATTAACAGTAAACGGAAAGCAGATGATAAAAGCAGTCAGTCAAAGTCTGCTAAGAAAACAGCAAATTTCCCAAGCCTCCTGCAGTGTGTCATGGATGTAAAGCTGGGCTGTGCTTCCTTTTTGGGTCCAGTTGGGTGATGGTCTGATTTTCTGGAGCTTTGCCATTCGCCTTGGCAGGTCAGGATTCCTGAGTTTCAAAACCAGAACTGGAAATGGGCCAGCTTCAACTACTGTTTCAGATCACTATGGAGCCTCACTAATGAGAACTGATTTATTGTGTGGGGTTGGTGTGATATATTATATATAATATATATTTTATTATATTATATATAAAAATTATATTTATATATAAATCACACCACACTTTCAAATACTATGGAATTTTTGTTGGTTTTGGTCAACTCATTTAACCTTTTTCAGAACTGACAAAAGTAATAAACTTTAAAGGCAAATATTTTTATGTAAAATAAAAAAAAATGTGTAGTAAAAAAAAAAAGCACTCTTTTTAGCTGCAGCCTATTAATACTTTTTTTTTGTTCCTCTTTCATTTACTTTGCCTACGTCTTTCTATTCGTCTTCGTCTGCCTGCTCTCCCTTCCCTCCTCCTCCACGCTGCCTTTGTGTTCCAGTGGGTACCCCTTACTACATGTCACCAGAGAGGATACATGAAAACGGCTACAACTTCAAATCTGACATCTGGTCGCTAGGATGCCTTCTCTACGAGGTAAGCTGTTGGAATATGTGCACACTGTGTCACCTTACAGCCGCAGGTGGGAGTGACAGAAGAACACACAGATTTAAGCATGCACATCAACAGAAAGGCCGTTCTTAACCCTGACTACTCTGGATAAATACTTTTCACATTTGCTTACATTATGATGACAAAGCAATGACAAGGTAGTGTATAATTGTGAAGTAGAATATTTTTTCTGATAGAAATACCAGCCAGCCGCCATTCTTTAGGGGCATGTCTACAAGCCTTGCTCAGTTTGAGACTAAAGTTCTGGTTGTTTTTTGTAAAATAGCTCAAGCTCAGTCAGACTGGTTGGAGAACATCTGTGAACATCAAGTTTCACCATGGGGATGTTACGTTGGGGTGGTATGCAGTGTTGGTTCACCACCACACATATCAGTTTGCTCGCTGGCCGAAAAGTGTAGTTTCAATCTCATCTGACCAGAGCAGCTTCTTCCATGTGTTTGCTGTCTCCTACATGGCTTATGGCAAACTGCAAATAAAACATCTTATGGATTTCTTTCAACAATGGCTTTCTCTTGGCCTCTCCTCCATAAATGCCTGATTTTCTGAGTGCATGATTAACAGTTGTCCTATTAGCAGATTATCATACCTGAGCTGTGGTTCTCTGCAGCTCCTCCACTGCTACCATGGTCTTTTTGACTACTTCTCTGATAATTGTTCTCCTTACCCGACCTGACCATTTAGATGACCGGCCATGTCTTGGTATATTTTCAGCTTTCCCCATACTCTTTCGAACTTATTTTAATTATGACTTTTTGGTTCTCTGTGAGTTGCTGAGAGCTTGTGATATTGTTGTTTAACCTAATCCTACTTTAAACATCTCCTCTACTTCTTCACTGACCTGACTGTGTTCTAGTTCTTCACGAAGCTGTTTGTTCACTGATGTTCTTTGACAAACCTTTGAGGCCTTCACCAAACAGCCGGATTTATTCTGAGGTTGAATTACATACAGGGGGAATCTATTTACTGACTCCTGAAGCCAATTGGGTGTACTGGAATTTTTTAGGGGCATCAGAGGAATAGGGGAACGCGTTTTCAGATTTTTATTTGTAAAGGTATTGAAAACCATGCACCCTTTTCCTTTAACTTCTCGAAACCAAATACCAATAAACATTGAGGTCTGTGGCTGTAAAGGGATAAAACGTCAAAAATGTCAACGGGTATGAATACTTTTGCAAGGCACAGTACCTAAAAGGCTTGTATGTTCCCACATAGTTGTTTTTTTATTTACATTTATCAACAATTTAAAAAGACAAACACTTTTCTAGCTGTAAATGTATAAAATATTAGTTTTGCCTTTCTTTGTGCTGTTTCTGAGCTTGCAAAGGCCCTGAGTCTCTGTGTTTACATAATTAAAAATGGAGAACCTGCTGAACATTGAAAAGCTTGCGAATGAAGGGAACTGACATGGCCATGTGTTTTAGATAAGGTTGCATGGTGACACTGACTAGTTTGATTAGTCAGGAGCAAAACGCTGCGGGGCGTTTCTTCTGAACCACTCTGAGTGGAGACAAGCAGAGTTGGAGACCACACAGCAGAGGGAACAAAGGGGGAATGAGTAAGACGCAGAATAATGATGGATGTGGACGACAACAGTTAGTGTGACCTTGCTCTCTAACAGCTTTTATGTGCCCTCACTACTCACAGATGGACCCAAATTCAGAGACTGATTGTTGACTTAGGACGTGCCCACGTTTTCCTCTCTTCTTCTCCTAACTCCCATGAGTTTGTGATGGTTTGAGCTGCATTTTAAGGCATAACTGACTGCACCTTTCCCACAGTGCCTCGGGCATAGAGGTGAAGAACGAGCAAGAAAGAAGCTTGAGCTCAGCTTGCAGGGCATAGGTTCACAGGTGCTTCATGATAAAATTGTGGGTGCTGTATATCAGCCGCTGAACAGAGCAGAAACTGCTTCTCTATTAAAAAAGGGAAAAAAAATTGTTTTAGCCGACCCACTTTTTAAATCTCACTCACTGCGATCAAGCTTACTAAGTTTCTTTTTATTCTCATTTTACTGTTTACCCAAAATACTAAACATTTAATACTGGAAGTTATAGATCTTCTACTGATGAAGCTATTATTAAGCTTGACACCCTTTATTTTGAAGTCAGAAAGGAAGTGATGATTGATTTAATAGACTTGACTAATAAAGACTGATCAGTGGTTGGACAACACTGTACAAAAACGAAACAATGAAAAACAACGATTTGTAAGCACTGTGAGGATACTGCGACTGGCTAGCAGCTAGCTGTTAACAGCTCTGAAGGTAGCATCTGCTTCCAAGCTTCCCATCAACATTAATCTAAGGAGCCTCACAGTTTAATTGAGTCTGGGCTGCCATTAAATCTAAAATACTACATTGGTTAGACTTAACCTGGATTATTCCTCACTGAACAGAGGGTTCTGTTTCAGCTTGAGGAAATCACAAAAAACATGAATTTGAAATGTAGTGTCATGATCCTCATGCAGGCTGTCCAAGCTAGGTTTGTACTTGACGCATTGAACAGGGCATGAGGGTTTGTGTGCCGACAGTGACGCAATTACGCCATCCCTGCCCCTGCACGATGGCCCCAGGCTCTGATTGGTCGGCAAGCAAAATACAGAAAGATCAGATTTTTATATTACTATAAATAAAATGCATCAAAATTAAAAACTTTCACCATTTTAAATTTATAAGAGCATCATGCACTAGCAGTTTTGGAAGTAACACATTAGTAACGAATTACAGTACTATGATACATTTTTCAGTAACTGGGTAATATAACGCACTACTTAGATAAAATACGGCAATATATTAGTCGTCACATTTTCAGTAAGTTACATGCATACTTACATGGTTTGCACGAATGAAAAAATGAAAGCTTCCTTGTGGCGGAATAAATCAAGTTGGAAAGCTCGCTTGAATAGCAATTAAAAACAAAACACGGGAGGAGCGGGATGGCTGAGGAAAAAATCGACTGCACTTTTTCACGGTAGCATTACTCTCACTATTTTCAGTTCGGGAAAGATAAGGACAAAAACATAGGGTGACCAGATGTCCCGATTTGTGCAACACTGTGCCACAATTCACTCCAGTCCCGGTGTCCCTCAAACTGAAACAAGTTCCCGCATCTGACTGGATCAAATTCTGATGAGTCGAAAACTTTTTCGACTGGAGCTTTTCTGAAATGTAAAGAAAGCAGAGCTGCAGTCATCGTCACAGCGCTGCATCAGCTGTCAATCAAAATATGTATCAGCGTCCCACGTCATGACCAACCCGCGCGCCACGCAGTAAAGTAAAAACTGTGCTAGTAAAATAAAACAGAACAAGAAATGGATTTTCTTGTTTAGCTTATATCAGTAAGCTTTACAGAATATAATGAAAAGTATGTCACACAAAATAAAATGCAGCTTCAACAAAGACTGGGAAACGGTTTATAACTGGGTGAGGCCAGTGAAGAATGATCTCTGAGGCATTTTTAAGAAGTCTGCCAAAGTTTTCAATTTCACACGAAGGGGAGCACGATGTGAAGCGGCAATGTAAAAGTGAGTCGCACAAGAAATGCACAGCTGAGAAAGGTCACCTGCTGATTAATGGACTCATTTTTACTCAAACCCAGAGCTGACTCCCAGACAGACAAGGTAACAGCCGCTGAGATAACCAGGGTTAAATTTTAAAAGCTTGTACATTTTTTTTCTGATAAGCTTTATTGAATGTTTTTAAACTGTTTTAAAACAGTTTTGTTAAACTTCAAAAAAGTTTTAAAAAGTTTTTTTTGTAAACTTGTGCTAATTAATTGTTGTGCGCTAACAGGCAAATCAGTGCTGATAAATGTATTGTAAGATCTTTGTTAAATGAAAATTTATGACGTCATCATAGTGTTGGTAATGTGTCCCTCGATGTTCCTCATAGGCATCCTTGTCCCACATTTGGTTTTTTGATATCCGGTCACCCTACAAAAACATAATAGTAAAGTAGTAGATAATCTTGTAGATTAGAAGATAAGAACAAAATTGATAAAAATAGAAGAGACCTCTTGCGATGTCGAGAGACAAAGAATGGAGAGATTTATGGCGAAAAAGTTTGGGAATCTAAAGAAAACTAAAAAAGGTTAAGAACATAGGCAGAAAAAGTAATGAGAGTTAAATGAAAGGAGACAGAAGACTAGAGATGGGGGAAGAGTAGAAAAGTGGAAAGAGAGAATAACAAATGGTGAGAGTTGAGTTATAGATTGCCGCGGCAAAGAGAATGATGGGGGGTTTCATTCTGAGAGACGTTGTTACAGATACAAGAGCAGAGACAACTCGCCTCATCAGGTCAAGGTGAGGCATGCAAGAAGCCTGTGGAGATAAAGATTTTACAATCTTATTGTTACCAGAGCGGTACTCACCACACCATGCATATTCTCTTTGAAGAACAGGCTCGTGCTTCCCTCTTTTCTTAGCAAGACGGCTCCACAGTACGTAGTATCTTTTTCTCAGAACTTGAGCCTGCATTCCTCTCTGCTCTTCTCTAACTTTTGCAAAGTTCCCTTCCACATGCCTTCTTTTCCTCACTTAACCTCCAGGCAAATGGAATTCACATAGAAATCCACTTCTGATTCCTTTGTTCCTCATTGATTTCACTACGAAGGCACAGTTGGGAATGAAGATTGTGCAGTTTTTTTTGATGGGTTTTCTCATCTATGAACGAGTGCAGGGAGTTTCATTCCTTGTGTGTGAAGCGGCTCCGTTTGAGGGAGCCTGCATTTTTCATTCCTGCGCCCGGGGGTTGAGTTGAGGTCCGAAGGGTCTGCCCGTCAATACCTTGCCATTGTATCTGCGTCTGTCTTCATCTTCCATTCAGTTTGATCCCTTTCTCTTCATGTCCAACCTTATTACATCCCCTGACCCTGCACTCTGCCCTTCACCCAAACCCACTATGGCGTGCTAAACAGGGGTGTTTGTTGGGATTTCTCCCATGGAGAGCATGGAAGTAAATCACAGGTTTGGTCACATGGCACTGAGCAAAGCTAGAGCCTCCTTATCCACACTCTTTCTGCTCACAGTCAATACCACCATACATTTGGTTAGTCTTGAACACTGAACATGTTTTCTGTAAAGGGGAATGCATTTTACACACGCTGCTGGGATCCTGTTTGTACAGGTACGTTATGGTTTATTTTTTTCTGCATAGGCCTAAAGCTGAATCATGTCCTGAATAGATTTACAGTGATGTGTCTCCTTCCTGTATGGAACCAAGGCATCCATACCTCTGACTGTGCCCATGTCTCATGCCTGCTGCATACCGCCTTTCCCTCCCGCTTTGTTTTTGGTGTTGGTTTTACGAGACCCCAAAAAGCTGGGTTCTCAGCATCTGGTGTTCGCATGTCATGAACTGCCTTTGTGGTTTTCCTTTTGTGCCTTGCTTACAGAGGTTTTTTCTCCTATTCTGTTAAACGTCAGTAGTTTGCTGCATACAATGTTTAAGGCCCTCATTTTTCAGTTTTAGCATGTTTGTCCTGTAGCCAGGAAATTCTACTGTAAACTATATTATTGTACGATTAGACTTATAAAGATTCATACCCCTGGTAGATATAGATTTTAAATTATCGTTCAACAAAGACGTTTGTGAAAGTTTACATGGTTGACTCTTAAATCTGTTGCACCGACATCTTTTCCTTGGACACTATGGTGAATGGAGTAGCACATTGCGGAGTCTGGTCAACTGCCTGGCTAACATTAGCAATTTCAGGTCGCCGTTTATAAAAAGATACATTGGTATTGTTAGCTGGCTATTTGCGTTTGAGTTGACCCACCCATTTAGGTTAAATATAGCTTGTTAGCTTTCTCAGTGTTGGAATAAGATGTATTTAATTGTTTTACGTACCTGATTCTGACTGCAGGGCGGTGCTAGGCTGAATATCTGAGTCGGAGGAAGAGGCTGTTTGATTTTCCAGACCCTTTCCCATTTAACATTTTCCTAACCACAAAAATGTATAAAACCGTTGTAAACCGATTTAATCTTTTCCTCTGTATTTTTTTTTTATTTCTGACTCACTGATTGTACATTCACTGAAAAAAAAAACCCAAAAACTTGAAATTGAGGTTGAACTGCACTTACTTTCTACAAATGCAATAAAGGTACCAACATTTACACACTATGCTATGATTGCATTCAGAGTAGTAAACACCAGACGACAAACCCAGGAGGTTTGGACTATAAAATACAACTGATGTTAGCATTGAAATGGCTCGATACCACAGTCTGAAAATACGAAGATGATTTGTGGAACCCGCAGTTAATGACTCGACAACTGTTCCAGAAGCTTCAGTGTTAATGGTTTTTATCCAGATGTCCATTATTTTATACAATGGCAGGAACAAAGTCCAGATAGATTTAGGAAAAGCATGACATTTCAAAACAAAAGATGTGTGAGAGTCCTGTTTCTCTGAACCATTTGCGTTTAGAGCCAACAGCATGTAGGAGAAGAGTCGTCGCGTGACCCTGATCAGCCAATCAGAAGAGGGTGTTGGGAAACGTGTTGCTCTGTCACTCTTTTTAGCAAATAAGAAAAATGGATTATACTTTATTTTTTCATACCAGATTGGTTAAAAGGGCTAAAGATTTTTCTTATTTAAGGTTTCAAACATGTAGTCATTCTATTAGTAAATGAAAAGACCCTTTTCAGGTTTTCACCCATAACTCACCCATACTTTAGTATGTTTTCACCTGCATTCAGAGAACAGTCTTTTATCGAGACAGTTCATGGTCATAAAAACATTCATATGTTGAAGATTTAGAATGCCATCAGTGTGGGATGAAGAAGTGGTTTTGCTTTAACCAAGGGGTCCATCACGGATGTATTCAAGGTACTTGAATAAAGCAGTTCTTATGGGTGAAAGGTTATATCTAGGGTGTTCGCGAACATTACGGTCCCAAAAGATGTTTTTGTTTTTTACACTGAAAAAGCTTTGAAAGTGCTGATTTGTTTTATCATTTTAACATCTGCTGCCTTTCTCTCTAAAAATATTTTCTTTTCAAAAGATGTAAAACTTTATCTTTAATTCTCAGAATTCAAATATTTTCACTCATTACTGCTGCAGTGAGATTGACTCTTATGAACATATTCTTAAAAAGATTTTCTTCAAAGAATCAGCCCACTTTAACAATTTGATGCTTTCAACTCACTCATCTCTTTCTTCCTTCCTTTTTTTTCTCTTTTTAGTGTGTTAAAGTAGGGCACTGATAGCTCCACTGGGCATAGGTATATGCCTAATGACTGTCCCAACATTGTGACTTATTACTTTGATTAATATATCATCATAAAGACTCATGAAGGACCAGCACCATCTAAAAAGTTATGCTTTTCACATTTGTATGGTAGTATTTCAGTTTGTATGTGTACAAATATACTGTACACAACATTTAGGTGTTTATTTTGATGTGTCATTGATACAATATGGGTGTTTATACATGAGTAAGAGACAAGTTGTGAGAAGCCCTTTTAGTCCCAGGATGTGAAGACTCCAGGGATGGTAGAGGTTGAGGGAAGAGGAGGAAGATGGTTGCCTCTCGTAGCTCTTTCTAATTGGTGTACAGGGAGAGAATCTGGAGTCTGAAACTTGGATCAATGTAATTAAAATGGAAAGCCCCCATCCAGGCATTTAAAACACAACGATACCAGCTTTTTACACTCTTGGGCTGCGGAGAGCACAACATGGGCAGTTAGCTGAAGAATGATAGTACAGATTCTCGCTTTAATTGTGTGTTTTGGTGAAGACCTGTATGGCAGTGTTTTTTAAGGGATAAATCAAATTTTCAGGCCTCACTTTTGAAATATACTTTGTAAGGTAGCACTTTAGCACTTTCTGATAAAACTTTTGCTATGTAGTAGTTAGAGTGAGTTCCCCACAGGGTTTCAGCAAAGCTTATGGATGTGTTTCATTTAAATAAAAAGAGAAATAAACAAAATAAATCATTGCCTTCTTGGCCAGGTCAATCTCGGAAAAGAGGTTTTAATCTCAAGGATTTTTGTTTTGGTTAAATAAAGGATATGAATGAAAAAAGAGAACTAGTAGACGGAAAAAGAAATTTGAATTTGGAGGGAAAACGACAATCCTTTCTGTTCTGTTTGGAGTTGAAAGGTAATCTTCACTACATTTTACAGTCAATATGCTAGATTGACCATTTTTAAATTCTCATTCCCATATTTTGTCTGCATTATGATTAATTTCTTTACATACTCTAATTATCCAATAAATCATGATCCATATTTCACTGTGGCATTACTAAAACCATTCAAACCCTACACACACATAGTACAGGTCTTGTTTCACTCACACACATTCATCACTAATGGGTTCAAATGTGCTTGGATAACAGCCATTTTTTGCCAGATGTGAAAATATTTTAAAACTAGTACATGTTGTGATCTGATTTTTCCAGTGACTCGTGGCAACAAAAGAGAAAGCAGTTTTATTAAAAGAGGTCCTACATTTTGGGTGCTGTACTCACCTCTAGAGGTCACCCTAGTGACTCTTGTCTTTCTATCTGAGCTCAGTGTGGGAGAGTAATACCATGAAGGGTTTTAAAAAGTAGGCAGATGTTTGCATAATTTATGACATTTTCAACTTTTAAAAAATCATTTTTGTAAAAGAATGACAGCGGTGATACTGTCTCGATTTCTTGTAGCGAACCTTTTGAGCGCTTTTATACAATAATTTAAGCGGCTTTAAGACATGAGGAAATGAAAGTGGCATATTTAAAAAGATAATATATAAATATAAATAAATTATTTAAAAAAAACAATTTACCCGCTTATATTTTATTTTAAAAAATGGCATGTTGGGAGCGCGGCTTGAGGCGCAGCGGTAGAACGTGCGACCCATGTACAGAGGACTTAGTCTTCAATGCAGCTGTTTGGGTTCGAGTCCCGGCACGGTGATGTCTTCCCCATCTCTCCACCCCATTTCCTGTCAGCCACTAGTGGCGCATAATAAATAAATAACCCTTGAAAAAATCTTTATTGGCATTCCAAAAATCGAATCCCTTTTATACTTGCTGGCCAGCTGTTTGCATGTGTTCAAGTCGTTCTTGGAAGGTCATTGTGCCAACACCATAATCTTTAGCTCTCTTTACAGAGTCTCCATCAGATTCAAGTCAGGACTCTGGTTGGGTCACTCCAAAACGTTCATATTACTTCCAGTCAAAAGAAAAATGTTGGTAAAATGAAAGGATCACTTTAAATCAAAATCTGCCAAATAATAATAATCTGAATAATTTTACACCTACCTGTAGGTTTTCTGTTGGATTCAAAGCTACCACCCCTCAATCAATAAACCTGCACCAATGTTTGTCTTTTTGTACGTGTAAAGGTTGAATTTAAATGAAATGTGCTCAAATCCTGTTATACATCTTAGAAAGTAAGTTGCAATGTCACATTCCTGGAATAGGCAGGTTAGACCTTAAGGAAAACTGGAAGTCGGTATTACTTTCTAATAGGAAATGTTGCATATATTATTTATTCATATTTTTCATCAGACTCCCTCCCCCTGAGTAACAATTGTTTAGTAGAAAATAACTTTTTTTCAAGCCATAGATGAAGTGACAAACAATGCCATGGCAGTGGAGTCTAAATCCCAGCCTACAAGTTACAAATGCTGCTTTTGATGCGCTGTGGACTTATTTTACCTTCAGTCGTATCTAGAGATTTTTCTCAGTCTTCCCGTAGTCTTCGCTTCTAGGCCACGTGTGACATCAAGTATCTTTGTACGGTGCAGAGGATGTTTTCAGCTGAATTTTATATTTCCAATAATAAATGAGCAATTATTCTCCCTGTTTAGTGGCTGTTAAAAGGCGCACATTTAGGTGCATGATGGAAACATTTAGGTGAATCCATTGAGTCTTTCTTCAGCTACATGACCAGCGTTTTAGAGTTTGTGTCATTTTAAAGTGTTATGGGGTAAAAAATGCAATTGTAAAGTTAAGAAGAAACAGCCCATAATGATGACTTTTAAGAGGATCTTTCTTTATAGGTTTAGTCTGAGGCAGTAGTTATGTATTATGTTTTATTTGTGACAATTGAGCGAAGGTAGTAATGTGTTATGTCGGAAGGAGTACTCTGAAATACAGTGGTGTCTGTGTGGTTTTTAAGATGCGTGTCTGTGTGTGTGTTCTGCCATCAGCAGCTCACACCCCTTAGACAGACAGCAGGCATGCGTGTGTAGTATGTCTTTCCCGAATATCAATGAACCGTGTACACACACACGCACAGAGGCACGCACACAGTCTCCCACTCACACACCAGGGCCGCAGAGGTCAGAGAGTGAGTCAATCATCTAAACCGTGGCGACGACACAGTCTGAAAAAGGAGCAAGTGTGTATTTTCTTGTTTTTGTGTGTGTATGTGTGGGTATGCCTCTTTATGCTTGTGTGTGCATGTGTGTGTGTGTGTGTGTGTGTGTGTGTGTGTGTGCGTGTGCACTCACTCTGAGAGCAAGAGGCCGGCAGCTGTCAGGGGCTAGGAGCAGCAGGCACTAATGAAGCAGATGAATAGTGCAAAAACTCGCAAATACAAACAGGACAGTTGACATTTTTCATGTGTCAAAAGCAGAAGATGCATGAAAATACGAGGGGGTCTTGTTTAACCCTTTGCCTCCTGGTGTCTGCTGTTGCCTGCTTTTTTTTCCTCCCTTTCTCCATGTTTCTGTCTCAGTCGTTTTTCTCTATGCTTTCAGAGAAATTTGGGCTTAAAGGCACTCAGTTAATTTAAAATATACACAACAGGGTGTGTTTGTTACAAAGCAATTAGGAGTGTTTTCCACATAGACCTCTCCAAACAACTGAAATGAACTTTTATAGCAAAATGTCTTTTATCAAAGGAAGCCAGCTTAGTCAGAGATCAGTTGCATCTCTTCTTTTATTTTAAACATTTAGAACTCATAGTTTAGTTGTTGGAAAGAGATGTAAAATAAATCTGTAGGTTGTCTATTGAGCTCACTAGTGAACTGTTCATGAAAAACACCTGAGCTTTCTGTTTGCTTCACGTGTGATGTATTTATATCCTGCTGTGGCTGGATATTATTATTATTATTAAAGAGATATTGTTTTGATTTAAATATGATGTGACCACAACCCTCAGGTTGCAACCTTATATAAAAATATACCAAAATATAAATTCAGTCCATTTATATTTAGCTGTTTTTCTCATTTAAACAAGTCATTTGAAAGAAATCTTAGAATCTGTTTTGCTTGAATAGTGGCTTGGCTTTCACTGACTGTTATAGTCGGTGTCGGATAAAGACATACAGGTGAACCACCAAAACAGTACCGACAATAAGGTCACCCCAGTCAGTTCAACTCCTGGCCTGGTCGCCCTCTAAGATTGGGCTGAGATAACTAAGTTTTCTCTTGCCTCCACGCTATGCTTTGTTGCATTCGATCTCCCAGGACGGACAGAACAGCTGTTTGCTTGCAGGCTAACGAGCCCTAGAGCCGAAAGAAAGACTGAGCTGACAGAACCCACCCCAAGCAGAAAGTTGTCTGGTCCTGTCCTATGATGCTGGCAGTTCTGTATGGACGAACCCAAATGTCTTCCTTCTTGGAATTACAGCGCTTTAACACCAAACCTTTGGAAAGCTTTGTACCACGCCAGAGTCCAGTTTCTATAGTGGATCACGCTGGTGTGAACCCATCCCGATCCCTGAAACGGACCAGAGAACTGTACCCTGACACGGTCACAATTGCCGGTCTTGGCGTGCTTTATCCGGACCCTGCAGCGATATTCTTGCTTTGTGAATGCTTGCAGTCCCAGCGTACCAAAAGCAGGAAGGGAGGATGAGACGTAAGAGCATCACATTTGAGCAGAAGAAGAAAAACGAAGTAAGAGTCCAAATCTGATGACGAAAGAGTTTGAACATGACTTTTGGCGCTACTTGGAGTAGTGAAGAGGTGCCGACACACAACTGCATTTGAACACCAAATAAGCAACAGAAACCTAGATGAGACAGACTTTCTTCCGTATGCTTTTTGCTTCTCGATCAGCACAATACTGCCCCCGAAACAATCGATTGCAACAGCATGATTTTGTTTGGTCGGGTCTGAAAAATCTCTGTGTGAAAGCAAGCCGGGCCAACCGAAGGTGGGAATTTACCAATCCCTGGTCTGGATCAGCAGTGTGAATGCGCTGTTTATCCGTTTCCTCTTCCAGACTTGTCTGTATTAGTTTAGTTAGTTGAAATGACTCCAAATTATGTGTGAAACTCTTTAAACTTGAGATATTTATACATTTTTCATAAAACTATTGTATCATTCCACTAATATCCAGGATGTTCAGTTCCTCATAGACATTTCACTTCAAAGAGTTTTTAGATTTTAGGTTTTGTTGTTTTTTAGATCACTGAAATAGGTTAGAGTGATCTTGATTCGATTAACGATTGCTTCATTATTCATTTAGTTTCAGTTGAAGTGCAAATATTGAGATTTTTGCTATGGTGAATTTTGAGAGAAATATATTTTTAGAAATATATAAATTTCATCATTGTGAAACAATGTAGCTCCCTAAAGAGGAGAATTGACCCCTCAATAGACTGAGAGTGATAAAATTTAAGATTTGACCACTAAACCTTGAAACATAAATATAATTCAACATGGCCATCATCATCGCTGCACCAGGTTGCACC
The DNA here is from genome assembly GCA_036173005.1 of Crenichthys baileyi. Classification (NCBI taxonomy): domain Eukaryota; kingdom Metazoa; phylum Chordata; class Actinopteri; order Cyprinodontiformes; family Goodeidae; genus Crenichthys; species Crenichthys baileyi. The sequence goes on from JAHHUM010000631.1 coordinate 14,335, forward strand.
TGATATATGTTTTTAAATGTGACATACTTGGTGGTTAACATGACCTTTTTTACTCATTCATCGTATCAAAGCTTTCGGTGTGTTTTATTTTAGAAACTCTAACTTTTATTACTACAGTTATAAAACAGTTGTTACTTTCTAAAAACATTGTGTACTTTGCAGGGAATAAAAGTAATCTTATTTTGAAGTGGTGCCTCACTATAAATGACCACTTTAGCATCCAAAATTCAGTACAATCAGATTTAAAAGTTTGTTGGGTTTGTTTTTATCATGTAGCTGCATCTTACAGTAAATTCTCACTTTGTGTATCTCAGCCACCTGCTGTGCCAGCCTCAGCAGACTGTACATTTATTTTTCTCATCCTGTTGTAGTTTATTAATATATGTTTGATTAAGAGTTTAATGCACAGTGTTTAATTGTTTTAAGGCGAGAGAGGGCTGGCTGAGATTCTCCTGCCGTCTTCTTGACGTCCTGCTGGAAGCATCAGGTCAAAAATCTGTCAATCTGCTCAGTACAACCCAGGTTGTTTTCAATCTCTGTTGCATCTGAAAACTGAAAAACCAAAGCTGCATTCAGGTTGGAGATGAGGGACTTTTTGGACAGTGGCAATAAATTACTTTAAGAAAACGAGTATTTGTTTTCTTTCCAAACAGCAGCCCAAACTATTCAAGATGAGATTATGAAAACAGGTGCCCCTGGTCTTTAAGCATAATACCCAAATCTGTTGTTTCTCTTTTCTCATAGAAGGTACCCCTCGTCCAGGGCAGTCTTTGACACATCTCGCCACTGAAAACTGCAAAGTTGGGAATAGTGTGCTGTGTTCTGTGAGCTCTTGTCATTTTAATAGAAACTACACCTGGCCAGGTGCTTTGTTAATTACTATGTTGTAGCTAGCAAAAGAATAACCCCCTGCCAGTGTGAAAGGAATATGCATTGCACATAATATTTTTGCTTTATAACAGCAATCCAAGATATTTAAGTTGCTCTAATTATATCTTCGATGCACCAGGTTTTAACGTTTTTTGCGAAATATTGCTGTTTTCTCATAGAAAGACCTCCTGGCCCAGTGGTTTAGGGTTTAGTTATGATTCTGTCCTGTTAAAAAGGGAGAGGTTCCTCTGAGTGGTGCTAAAATGTAGATTGAATTAGACTGATGAAGGGAAATTAAAGCTAAATCTAGACTATAGGATTGGATTTTGTTTGTATTAAATTGATTTTAGACTTTGGACTGAATAGGATTATACTGTATGTGATTGGATGTCATTTAGGCCTTTTTGTCACATAAACTGACTTCAGAGGACGTATTTTGTAATCTGGGACTATAGAAACAAACTAAAATGAAAATAAAGTGATTATACTTAAAAATTTCTACGTTTATAACCCAGAATCTCCTGTTCTAAGTATATGTATCATCTCTCACGCAGCCACTTTTCTTCATTGATCCAACTCACACAAATATTTTCTCTCTGTGGTGCCAAACATTTTATAATACAGCACCTTCACGCCGAGCTGATGTATTCTGCATGGAAGTAATCCATTTTGATTCACATGTGAAAACTTCCTCTTCATCAGCTTTCACACTCCCAAATAGCAGCCTGTCAAACACATACTTTTGTCTCCAAAACAATACAGACAGCTGAAAAATAGTTGAGAAAATATTGTGTAAAACCTCCCTGATAAACCTGTGAAGTTTCTGTATATTTTCCCCTTGTTTAGCTTCTCTTTGCAGGTTTGGTGCTTCACACTCTAGTGTTAGCTCATCCAGAGGTCAGAAGCAACCATCAAGATTGAAATGTTCATCTAAATTTGGACCTGGAAAAATAGGCAAAACAGTGAGCCTGTAGGTAGAAGCAGCAACAAAAGACACACAGAAAAATATGATGAATTTCTGTTTATTTACTGGCCTGAATCCTGGAATATTGTTGGTCAAAAAGCAGGACTACAAATTCATTACAACTATACGCAATAATCAATGTCGCTGGTTGGACTGCAGTAACTACGAGCTAAGTAAATACTTACCATGCACTCAGGCTAACTATGCCTGTAATGTATTTTGTAATGCTCGTTGTTAAAAGCAGCAGAGAAATGTTTCAGAAGGGCGTTGAGATGTTTTGGTAAAGTCAGGAAACTGCACCTAAGTTGTTCTATTGACAAAACAGCAGATATAGCCAGAAGCAACTTTTTTTAATAAAATCTCCCTGTTAAAATGGGAAAAAATGCGTTTTAATGTTGTTCCTGTAGCTGAATAAATTATTCACTATGAAGTTATTTGTTTGCAGTGAATCCGAAGCAAAAAGACATTAACACTGTTTAGTTGAGTATTTGTTTATCTATCGCAAGTCGTGCGTTACCCAACATTATTTCTTACATTTTTCTAATATTGTGCCGCCTTATCAAAAAGACGCTATCTTTTTTTTTTACCTATGCAACTCAACCCGGACCAACTTCAAGTTGTATATTTATGGGACAATAAGGAATTGGATATCCAAAAATGGAATATGGTACAATTCGGAAACTTATGGATTTTGTCTCATACATTGGAGGGTTTCTAACACTCTTAAGGGTAGCGTACCATTTACACTGATTAGTTTAGTAAATTAGAAAAAGGTAGCGTCATGTTAGATTTCTCTTCCTAGAGACAGAAGTGATTTGACCTGTTTTTATTCACCAGGAAACACCTCCTTATGCTTTCCATTGGTCTCATCTGCTCTGCATATTTACATTATTTGTCTGTAGAGTGCAGGTTTCTTGCTGCTCCAGCAAACTGAAATATCCTTTGCTCTTGTATCCTTTAACCCCTAATTTTTAAGCAAAATCGCACATCTTTTGTCAGTTTTGCGATGCAGGGTTGGGAAAAGACCAGCAAGCAGAAAAAAAACATCTACTAGGAAAACCTTGAGGAGATTTTATTGTTTGTTTTGATTCACATAAAAATTAATGGTGCACAGATCTGCACAAAAACTTTACACTTATCGACTTGTTGTCTTTCACTCTAACCGTCCTTTAAGCCTCACGCCTGAGGAGCAGTTAACTGCACGGAGACTGACTCCAACACGCGGTGCAGCGTGTACCACCTGTTGAGAGTTTGAGTATTTTACTTCCATTTGTCTTTGTAGTCTCACTTGCTCTCCTCTTGTCTCTATCCCCTTTCTCTCTATACGTCTCCTCTCTATTTCTTTACATCTCTGTGCTTTAGATGGCAGCCTTACAGAGTCCCTTCTATGGGGATAAGATGAACCTCTACTCGCTTTGCAAGAAGATAGAACAGTGTGACTACCCCCCTCTTCCTGCAGATCACTACTCAGAAGAGGTAAGTACTTCTACTGATATCTGTTGCCTTTTTCTGCTGTGTCATGAAATAGAAGTGAGCTTGTTCTGTGTCGTTAATGTGTCTTTGAATAATATTGGTGTCTTAACAGTTGAAAACAACCATGACAAACACCTTACTGACCTTTTATTAACTTTTTTTTGTAACTTTTCTTTTTTTTTACATTAGTAAAATCCACCCATCTGTCTGACCCGGTGCACAGTGTATAACTGATCAAAAGACCCACAGTGATTTTATCCATTTGGAAATTAAATTCATGTATCAAAAACACATGGCCATGCTTAACCAAAGTGGGCTAGAGTTTCTCAAAAATCATCGTTTAATCATCTACTTTACTTCTGTGAGGACTTTCTCGTGCATAAAAATGTAACATAGTCAGACTTCTGGTTAAATTTTGCCCTTTTGCTGATTACCGATGACAAGCATGAGAATCTGTGTGGCTTTTTGTTTGCATGTCATCTTCATGTGGGTGGAGGTTAGTTTTCTTCTAAATGCACTCAGGCAAATGCTTCTTTTAAAAAAAACTACCTACCAAGACAGACGAGACATACTCACAGATGTATGGTAGGTGTTTACCATACATCCATTACAGGTTGCTGTTGTCAGCTTTGCTTGATTGCTGAAAATTTAGTACAACCGACTCTTGTTTTCTATTATGTTTTCAATACTACTTGTTTAAGGGCTGAGATTTATCTCCAGTTTTGGATTTTTCTCTAAATAAATGCAAATTATAACTGTAACTATAAATAAAGCTGGAATAAAAATACAACACGGTGGGCTGCACGGTGGAGCAGTTGGTATCTTAAAAACCTTTCATGTATTGATAGTCCACCAATAAAATAAAACAGAAAAATCTTTTGGTTGATAATCACCCAATAAATGAAAAAACATGAAACAAAACATGTTAGTAGTTCACCATTAAATGAAAACAAAATTATTTTTTATCATGTTTATCGCTATTAAATATATTTCACAGGCATATAGAAATCATGAAAATATATTACTGCACCATTAGAATAAGTGTCGTATTTTTCTATTTAAAATTATTTGACTACAACTGAAACTACTGGGAAGTCTAGTTTGATGCAATCAGATCTGTTGCATTTGGCATAATTTTGCTCTTATAAGCAAAAAGGATTGCATACTATCGTCTTCTGCAGAACCAATCGCATGTTGGCTTTTTGAAGGGATGTCCAATTTCTAGGTGACATTTATTCAACCAATACCTGGATAAGCATCACCTTGGGAGGGAGCTTTAAACCTCAGTTGTCCGTGAAGATCCAGACACTATCTGGCCTTCAGAACAAATGTGACACACACAATCCACAGCCTAAAATAATCGGTTGAATTGATTTTTTATTTTAATAATTATTAATTTATACTTTAAATGCAAATCCTGTAGAGAATAAGCTGAAATTATACCTCTGTAATTACTTCATTAGGCTAATAAGAGCTCTTACTGAGGTATTTTAAGCCTTTGTGGTGTCTCCATGTGTGTTTCTGTACTTGCAAAAAAATATGCAAGTGTATATTTGTAACAGCAACTCTCTCTGCACATACACACTCACACATACACCATGCTGAGCTTCAGCGTTACCCCACATGTCACCCCATCCTGGAGAAAGGAAGACAAAGCGAAAGAGAGCGGGAATGATAGAGCGAGAGACAGGGCGATGGAGAGATGGAGATGAGGGGGGTGCCTGCAGCGCCTGTCTGGATGTAAACAATGCTCCTGAAGGAGCGGCAGCAAACTGTCAGCTGCTCATCTTTGTTGTGTCATTTAACCATCTCCGTCTACACCTTCCTCCGCTAGACCCCCCCAACCCCCCTTCCACTCTCCACCTGACACCCCCCACCCCCCCCCCCACTCACCATGCAAAGAAGCGCATGAATATTTTACATATCTGCCTCCCTGCACGCCCTCCGTCTCCACTCTGTGCGCCTAATTCTCAGACTGTCTGAATTTGCATCTTCCTCTCACTCTTTTTAACCCCCCCATACTCACACACTCACACACACACAACTACCACGCAACGGCAGCCAGGAAGTCGACATACGGTTACCATAGCGACCTTGTGTAGATGGTATTTTTTCCATTGCATCTGTTATTTTATTTTTTTAATGATGCATTGACTGTTCCGGCATGTCAGTGCCATCGGTCCTGTCTGTCTGCTCCAATCAGCCGCTGCGTTCGGCCTCCGGTGTAACTGGTGTCCCTGGCTGGCGGTGGAGTGGCGTCAGGGTGCGTCCATGAGGTGTGCATATGTGGACTCGGGTAAAGTGGATTTAGCTGACCGAAACCCGAATAGTGCACCAATGTGTCCTGGTTAGGATGGTTTGTTATTGCTGTGTTGAAACAACCTGCAGGACGTTAGTTCATTTTAAAACCCACATGTTGTAAGTAAAGCATTATTAACCTTATCATTTCTCTCTTGTCCTCCCGACCATTATTCCCTATCTTTTACCAGCTGAGGAACCTGGTAGATATGTGCATCAACCCCGACCCGGAGAAGAGGCCGGACATCACCTACGTGTACGGCATCGCCAAGCACATGCAGGGCGTCACACAGGGCTGCTAAGCATGGAGTTGCACACACACAAACTACGCCCTGCAGAACTCCTCCACACACCCACTCCTGCCTTTTAAGTTGGACTCCAAAAACAACGTTTTCCCATCACACAGAAAACTTACTCCAGAGATTAACTCCTGGTGATACCTGGTACATGAAGCAGATTTTTACTGTCAGGGTAAAGTTCATAAAATACCAGAAAGGAACCCAGATTCAGTGATCCAGATTTTCGATCTTAGCATTTGAATTTAACCTTTTTTTTCTTAAAGGTTCAACACATTGTCTCAGTTTGTGTTTGCTGGCATCCATCCTGCAGATGTGACCATCAGTTACCTCAGGTAGTGACTTTAGTTGGTAGAAATAGTGACTTTTCAGACCCTGTTAACAACGTCTCCTGTGTTTTCAGTGATTTGCTACTTTTTGGACAGTATTGCACAGTGAAAGAAAGTTAATGTTCTCTTTTGATGTCTATTAGAATATGTGCCATGCACAAGTTTCCTTTTCTCCTTTTTCACATTACAACCACAACTTGAAGGTATTTTATTGGGATTACATGTGATAAAGCAACACAAACTAGCGCCTAATCGGAAGTGGAAAGAAAAGGATACGCGGTTCATTTAGCAATTAGGCCTTAATGTTGTAGTTAAAATAATTTAAGAAACGCTTACATTTCACTATCAAACTGTGTTATATGATGAAAAGTAAGTAATTTATGGTAAATATTATTTTACTGTAGTCCCTCCACTGGCCTCTACAGCTAAACAACGACAACGTATTTGTCTGGAGCGAGGTGTCAACGAGTGTTCGCACCAGTGTGTGAAAGGGGTCACACGCCTCAGTCAGTCGGGAGGTGCACAATAGAGCAACCAAAACAAGGACCGAAGTTACCAATTCCTCAACTACTTTCTACTTCTCGAAGAAAGTTTAGACAACGTCCTTCTACAAACCTTTCTAACAGAATTTACATTGGAGGTTCCTTTAAAAGATGGAGGGAGCTTTGTGATCTCCTAGGGTTTAGAACTGATGAAGAGTTCAAAAGTTTCTTTTGAACAGGTAAAAACTAAACAATTAATTGTATTTTAATGAGTTATAATGAAGATATTTTTAAATAACACAAATAATGCTGTAAATAACTAACATGATGTGTTTACAATAGGCCAGTGTGGCGCTAGTTTCAATGCTAATCAGACCTACATTACATGTAATGTCAGTCTGTAGTTTGAACATCAAGGTAACTGGAAGAGGAGGGAGGTGAACAAAGGGGGATTCATCTTACATTGAATGTAAGGTAGGTTCAGTGATTAGTATGTTCAACCTTACATTTCAGCTCCTACAGGAGGGGAAGGGGAGCAGGCCGGGGGCTTAAACGGTTAGATTTCTAAATCTCCACTTTCTCTCGCTTGTTTAAGAAAAGTTACGGAATACAGCTTTAATTTTGGTCTGTTGCATAAAATCCCAATAACATGACCTAAAGTTTGTAGTTAAAATCCAGAATGTAAAAATTATATGCATATAAAAGCATATGAATACTTTGCAAGGGCCTATAAATATTAGACACCCAGGAAGATAACAGTTAGGACAAACCTAATCAAGGCCAATATGTACTCCGCAAGAACAGAGAAACCTGTTCTTTTACCTCAGATGGCAAGAACAACATTCTCTTTTGCCAGGGCGTTGCATACTTCACAAGTACCGAAGTGCACAACTCTTGGAAAGTCCTTATGGGTCCCTTCTCTGCAACATTTGTATATAATTGGTTGTCAGGCACCACACCAAAAAAAAGCAGAAACAAGCTGCAAGGAGACCCAAACCGAGGCCCACAGAGAGAGAAATGTTGAGGTATGAACACTTATTGTAGAAATTTATAGAAAATATATTTAGCTTTTATATAGTAAATGTTCTAGATGGAGATGGTGATGGGCTCAACAGTTAGTCAGGAAATGGAGCCTTTGTGAAAATTTGCCATGTTGGCTTTGAGTGTGTAAAGAAATTCAGGAGAAGCTTACTGCACCTTAAAAAAACCCTAACGTTCCAGTGGAGATCTGTTTTCACTGAGTGACAGCAGCAAATCTGAAACAAAGCAAAGCAATTGATGGTTGATGTGTTGTTGTGTTGCACTTTTTTACCCTGGCAAAGCAAGGCTGGCAGGGTTATGTCAAATGAATGTATTAGAAAAGGAAGAATCATTTACAGGATAGACTAGAGACGTGCTTGGGGGAGAACATGGGCAAATGTCTCCACAACACTTTGAATGTTAGTCATTTTGACACCTTTGTGTTGTCTGGAAACTTCACAATGTCTCTTTTGACAGCCCCTATAGTCGCTGAAGCTGTAATAAAAGCAGTTTTATATCTGCTGTTTACCCTTCCTGTGACACCATGTTTTGTTCTTAGCTCAGCTCCAGCGAGGTACAAAGTGTCACGTTGTTCGGGGTCTGTAAAAGTCACAAAGAAAACATTAGGAAACTGAAATAAAACAGCGTCGTTCCTAAATGGTCCAGCAGACACATCTGACCCCGCACACTCAAGGCAGCCCTTTTAGTATTGCAGTGTACGTCTTGCTTATGCTACAAATAAGAGATCACTGTCGAGCCGTCCATGCTAGGAAAACACCTCAGCGAGTCCAAGTTGTGTTATCAGTCAAAGTATAATAGGAAAGTCAGTCATTATCAGTCTATATGAAAGTATGTTTTATTGACCGTATAAAGGAGGAAAAAAAGCCATGATGGGATAATTGTTTTACTGTACATACACGTTGCTGGGATGAACTATTAGTTAGTGTATATGTTTTTCCAGTGAAATGGTTTACACCGGTGTTTCATGAAAAACCAGCACTGACTGTAACTGGTTTACATTTTAATGATGAAACAATTCTGAAGGTAAATATATAGTGATTAACAACACTATTTCAGTGTCTACTTAACCCAATAACCCTTTCAAATAACCCCTGTTTTATTTTCTTGTCTTCTCAACATCTAATACATCATGTGTGTGTTATATACAGAATCGGTTAACAGAATATGTTAATAATGTGTTTATAGTCACAGAAATACAGAGATTTACAGCAAATACAGTGTTTGCTATTTTTGTTTTGCAAGTTTATGTATACCTTTTGGATTTAGGTTCTTTTCTATGTTTCTCCCCCTCAGCCACAGTCCTGACCACGTTTTATCAGCTAGCATCAGTATAGCACCAAAACATTTCAGTATTCTCTTGTATCTGTCTGGGAGTTGTTACTTTGACTTTCTTCTTTTAAATGTTAGTTTTGGTGATTTTTTTTTTAATTTGGCATATTAGCATAGAAACTAAAGTACTAAAGCTGACTCTGCAGCGCCTTCAGGAGGCAGGCTTTCATATTTTTTCTGGATGCATATTTAATTAAAGCATTTTCTGTATGTAAATTTACCTAAAAAAAAAAGCATTTGCGCTTTCTTCTGTTTTCTTCTGCATGGCCACTGAAGTTGTTATTGAAGAGTCCAGAAAATAAAAATGCAAACATTGGCAATATTTATTATCCTGGTATATTTAGTTTCTTTGTCAGTATTTCATGACAAATGCAATACACATCACAAACACATTGTATGCTAATTAAAATGAATAAAGCTTTACCATTTTTGTGGACATTGAGCTGAGTGAGGATTGGTTCTTGTTGTAATACCAGATTATCCTACACAGAACGTGTATTATCTATCTCTAAAAGGTTTTCATTTTATTAATCCACGTAGATCAACTTCAGGGTAACATTTGCAGCGTTGCGGTAATCATATGTGGAGTGTTATTTGGAATCATGGAAAATATAGAATGCTATAAGTAACTCCCAACAGGTATTCTGGTTGTTATCCTTTTCTCTTTGATATGTGCAGCGACCTCCATATTCTTCAGCACCTTTAGTAAAGATGAGGACCTGCCCCTCGCAGAATGGCCGCCACACCTCTCACAACCCTGTAAGGATAAGCAGGTATAGAGGATGGATGGATGATCTCCTGAAAATTTATGGGGGGGGGAAATCCATCATTCAATTTGACTACATTTATTCTGTGGACAAAAAAATAACAGGTTTCAAAGTTATTGCCCCACTAGCAATTCCTATAAAATAAATTGTACTTTGGGGGGCGTGGCATAGCGGTAGAGCACATGACCCATATACGGAGGCCTCCCGGGTTCGGGTCCGGACCCCAGAGACCCTATGATGCATGTCCTCCCCCTCTCTCCACCCCACTTCCTGTCTGCCTACTTTGAAACGATAAAAATAAAGGCCCCTATAAGTTACTTTATTAAGTTTATATTGTCTAAAAACTTTTAATTATGTCAGCATTACATAATTTTTGCTAAGGTGTAAATATCTTAAATGGGCTCTTTTCACTTACCCACTATATAAAATGGGAAAGACAATAGAACATGCCATTTACTGGAAAGCTAATCCTTAACTTTCTCATAGTTATATTCAGAGCAATAATTAAATCAGTTGAAGGTGTCACAAACACTGATGGACGTGGACCCAGGTTCATCTTGACACCAATCACGGTAAGCAGAATGAGAGGAAGGGGAAAGATGTCGCCAAACCTCGCCGTTTAGGAACTGCAGTAAACTTATTTCAGTGAGTATGCATTGCTGTAAAAAAAGATGGCAGGCCATTGCAAACAGTTCATTCATCAGTGCACCTTTAGGCAAGAGGAAGACAAAACTTCTAACTAATCAGTAATGTTGGACAAATATATGTTGAAGCTGTGTGGCAACTAATTCAATAAAATAATTTTAAACTGTTTTTATACTATGTACTAAGACGTATTTGAAACAGCACATTTATTTTGTTCCAGTGTTTTGTCTGTGCTGACACGATTTTAAAACATTTCACAAAAAAATACGATCTGATTAATGGTTAAGAAATCAGCATCAATTTTATTTACTTAAAAGACAATCCTGATGTTTAACAAAACCTTAAAAATATAATGAACATGAATAAACAGCTGACACGTTGGCACTTAAACTATTGAAGCTTTCTCATATTAATATAATTCTAACACATTTTTAAGAAATAGTTCAAAACTAAGTGGTTTTTTGGTCTGCAGCCTCATCAGATCTTCCCCAGTGAGTTTCTTTATGTGGTTAAGAGGTGATTTTTTACCAGAGGCTGCGACGACAAACAGGAAGTCTGTCATTACAGGACAATGTTTCTGACTTTGCTCTATTATAACGACAAATAATGACTCCACTATCAGCAGTTAAAGCCAGACTGTATTTATAAAGTAGTTCTGACCTCGCATATTGGTCTAGTTAAAACCTGTGAACAAAGTTTACTCACTCTGTTAAATTAAGCTTCTTTGGCAACATTGTGGAGAACATTGATCAGCTGAAAGTTTTTTTGAAAGAAAAAAAAATATTAAAATTTAAAAATTTTCATTGTAGATTTTTTTACATCTGGATTTTCCCCTCCTGATAAGAATGCCCACATGTGTACTGTATGTTATGAAAAGAAAATGAAGAGGGCCCAAAAACGGAGCTTGTAGTTGTCTGTAAAACAGTTATAACAGATGATAATGTGGTAAAATTTATGTTTAAGTTGGAGTTTATTTTTGCAAACCTTCAGCGACTTGGAGCTTTTTTGGGGCACCGGGGGGCGTCCGCCCCCTAAAACGGCCCCTTCAATATGTGGATTATTTATTTGGGAAAAAAAAAAATCAAAATGGCTAAAAAAGGTTTAACAAACCCCACTGTTAGGATGTTGAGTAGCTCAAAATCCTTGAATTCAAAACACACCCCTTTTCTTATTCGTCTGCCAGCAACATTTTGAAGTTGTGCAAAGTATTTTCTCTCTGGTCCATTCAAATGACAGGTGGTCCACATGTCACTTTTATCACGTTGTTCTCTGGAAATGAATGAATCCTGGGAAGGAGGTTTGGTTCTGTAAAGGAAAAGAGAGGACACATTTTTAGGGCACACAGCCATGGAGAGTAAAGCTTATTTTTCCCCCTAAAACACTGAGAACAAACCAACATTTAAAAAATATTTTTTAAAGTTTACTTTTAACTTCTGTAATTTACCAAAACTTAAACAGAAATCTGAGTAAAAATTTTAATCCATTTTAAACTTTTTAATTAATGTAATTTTCCAACAGATGTTTTTAATAATGTTTCTAATGTGAATTTCAATCTAAAAAATACAAAAAATTTATATAAGGGGGCTATTTAATTTAAAACTTAATTTTTTTTCCCCCTAAAAAAATTACATTTATTTTTTTTTTTTATTTTTTGCTAAATGGTGTGACTTTTTCCCGGTAAAATGTCAAAAAATTTTTACATTTTTGGGGCCAAAAATAAAATTTCTTTCCCGACAGCGGGGAAGAATGACCCAAAAAAATGTATGTTGGAAAACCAAAATCTAATAATGCTGTAAATTTTTGGGAAAAAACAATGGGAAAAGAATTATACAATTAGTTTCGCATTTCTTTTATTTTTTCCGTTTTTGGGTTTTAAAAAACCAAATTTTCCAAAAAAAATATAAAAAAAACCCTTTTTTTTTTCTTGTAGGGGAAAAACCTGGAAAAAGAATTATGACTTTTAAAACAAAAAAAACTGGTTGCAATGAAATTTAGGTGAAAAAATAATAACTCATAAGATATTTACATTGGTCCCTGAATTAAAAAAAAATAAATTGTTTAAAAAATTTTAATGGGGTTTCTTTAAACTTATTTGGAGAAAAAAAATGAATGTTCCTTCGGTAAACTAATGTAAAAAACCATAAACAAAAATTTAATTATTTTTAAAGCAGTTTGGATTGTAATCATTAATTTCTACCAGAGAATTTTTGGTTATTTTTCCAATGGGTCTTCTCTTAAAAAGTTTCCCGTTTGAAATCATTTCGACCCCCATAGTGGGACGGATCCACGTGTAAACCCGTATGGTTTTTAAATTTACTTATTCACAACTTCCTCCATCAGGGGATTCTATCCTTCCCTTTAGTTGTAGATAATCGATATTGATTTAACAACAGTTGGTCATTAAAGAGAGTAAAAAGCCTGACTTTAAGGGTAAAGTTTTAAATTAATGAAGAGGTTTGGATTTAATCTCAAGTTAAACATTAAATAAAGAGAACATTTCCTCCACATGTTACAGAGCTGCTTCAATAAAATGATCTTTAGGAAAAATTCAGAGTTTACTGTTCAACTTTAGTTTTTCACTGACTTGACTTTAATTATGCTCAAAATAAAATGATAGATATATTAGTTAATGTTTTTAACATAGTTATGCTAATTAAATGTGTTAAATGATCTTTGATTAAATATATTAGAGAAGATCAAATCTAATTATTTTACTTACATTTCTTGTCTTTACAGCTGCAGCTATAATGAGAGCTCCGCCAGATTGTGGAGAACACCTTGACATTTATCACTGGTTGTTTTCCAGTTCAGCTCAATGGAAGTATTGGTTGATGTGGCCTTCAGGTTTGTTATTGTAAAATCTGTTGGAAGCAAATAAGAAGCAACAATTAATCCAGTTTGCTGATCATGTTTTTTCTCTCCAAACTGTGTTCGTATGATAACTTTGTTCTTCTTCTTTCCACCTGAGGTTCGGTTAAATATCAACACACCACAGTTAATGTTGAACTGGACAGGTGGAGTGGTCTTATTTATGAAGACATTGTTGTTCTTGATGTGACCAGTTACAGCTGTAGTTTGTGAACGGCTTCATGTCAGAAAGTTCAACAGAGTTATTGTCCTTTCCTGAAGAGACACAAAGTTTAAAATCATTTCTGCAGGCCCTTTTGTCCGGGAGATCGGCTTTTGGTCAGGTGTTGGGCTTTTATTCTTTAAAAATTTTGGGGAACATTTAAAAAAAAAAAACTTTTTTAAATTTTCTAACAAATTTTTACAGGTAGGGAACATTTTTTAAACCCTTATGAAGACATTAACATATTTTCTGGTCATTTTTAAAATATAATTTTATTTAAAAAATTTTGGTGTTCCGACAGCTGTGGGTTTTTACTAAACCTGAACATTTGTACTCAACCCCGGAGTTTTTTACGTTTGAAGGAAACTTTTTTTTCTATCTTTGCAGGTTTTTCAGTGGGTTTGATCTGATTTATTTTTTTTTGGACAATGAAATCGGAGATGAAAAATAAAAAAGGGTTTAACTAAAATCACATCCAGGGGAAGACATATTTTAAATTTTTAAAATGTTTGGGACAGACCCAAAAGGAAAATATTAGGGGGTGAAGTAGATGTTTTGGCGCATTTTAAACAGGGAACTCCCAAAAAAAATCTGAGCAAATGCCCCCATAAGCAGGTTGGGAAAAAATACGGGTCCATTGATGGAAAATCGGGAGTGAAAAACCCTTTTTGGGGTTTTGTGGTAAAAAGCTGATTTTTTCCAACCCCCTTTGGTAGCAGAAAATCCAGAAAGGGCAGGAGGGTTTTTTAATGTCTTGCCCCACCGAAAAAACAAAAATATTTTTTTCCCGTTTCTGCATAAAAAAAAATAAGATTGAGAATATTTTAAAATTTTAAATCCCCTCATCCAAATTGGGTTTTTATTGTTTTTTTTTAAATTCATTTTGTTCAGGGGAAATTTTTGTACCACTAGTGGGGGGTCAGAGGGGAAATTTTAGCTCATATTCGGTGCCGGGTTCAGACGTTTGTTTCATGAGTTTATTTTTTTTTTTGGGGAAGAAAAAGTGGATCTTCTTTTAAAAGGGCCTTTCCCTTTTCAGCAACCCCTATGGTGTAGCTACCAGTAGGGAAAAACTGTTATTTTATCCGGAGACCAAATGGGGTCGGTTTCCCCAAATTAAAGGGGGGAAAAACCCTGCGAGAACAGATTCACATTTTTTAGTTTGAGAAAACTACAAGATTGAATATTTAATGTCAAACGGCTGTTACTGAAGACGGAAAAGTACTCTTTAATCATTGTTATCCAAACCAAAAGGGTTCTCTTTATAAGAATGGACAAGCAATGAAAAAAATTTCTATTTTATCATATTTAATGCAAACTTCTGACCAAAAAAGTCATACTAGAATTCGTCTGGATTCCTGCGCATGTGTGAGTGGAGGGAAACAGAAATGCAGACATTCTTGTCAAACCATCATTAGGTCAGACAGGTCACACAGTAACAAAAAACATCAAGTTATTTGAAAGCATCCATCAGGGTTATGTGATTATTACCTGAATCTGTAGAGCATCTTTTCATGAAAAGCAATGTGTATGAAGCGGAAAGCAGACAGCTCAAACAAGCACTGAATAAGCTAAATATTAATGACGCAATTGAATATCTTGTTGGAGTTAATATAATTAAAAATCATGTCATTTTTAAACAACACAAATATATTAGAAATAATCTAGGCTTGTGTTTTCTTTCTTTAGTTAATATGCTGTTCACACTCCAGTCCAGTTGGTGGCGTTAATGCATCTTTATAGCTGTTCTTCCAACTGCCATAAAACACCATATAAAAGAACAAGAAGGGAAACATGGCTGATAGAACATGCAGGAAACAATGGAGCAGAATAGAAATACCAACATAAAGATGAACACAAAGTCCGAAAGATCATGAAAGATTAAAGTTGTCAGACATCATAAAACTACTAAACTAAATGGTGTCTTGATCTGCAGCTCCGTCAGAGAGCTTCATGATTGCCTTTGGGAGGTGGCATGTTAGCATAGACTGTAACAACAAACAGGAAATGTGCCATTATATGAAGACTACATCAATATAGTTTGTTTTAGACTTTAATCTCATAAAGAAACAAATGAAAACCTGGAGTAAAAACCACGAAATCTTAATGAAGACACCATGTGGTTGTTGTAACTATAAATATGAATATATTATTTAATATTAATATTTTAATATCTTATTAAATAGTATTTTGGTCTGTTTATGGTTGTCCTGTGAGTACCACCCCAATAAGGTTGTAGCTAAAACCTTATAATAAACATGTTTATTGTCTTCATGTGATTCCAAATCAAGTTTACTCACTTGCTTTTGAGTTGAGCTTTAGTTCTTCATTACCAACACTGTGGAGAAAATTGATCAGGTTGGAGGATTGTTTTAAGAAAATTATTGATTTAACAGTTAAAATAAACAAGCAGATTAGATGAATAGCTTTTACTTTTTGAATTCTCTCCTCTTCCTCAAGAAAAATGCCACACCCAGCGCTACACAGGAGATGAAGATGATGAGGGTGACCAAACCGATAAGAAGGCCTTTTTTGTTGTCTGTGTAAAACATTTATACCAGAGAGATCAAAGCAGAGTCAATAATCTTCAAGTTACAATAAGCAAATCTGAGTGTGGGATTCAGCAATATTTATGGTTATTGTTACTCATCGAAGCAACACATACAGAGACTGAAAGCTGATTTTGTCACAGGCACACTCTTAAAGTGTCCGTTAAACGTAACCACCTGAAAAAACAGAATAACCCTGGAAAATAGAGAATCAAACTGGGTAAACAGGTTTACACAAACCTCCAAAATCACAGCTTTTCTTACGCTGCATGCTGCCAGCAACATTAAGAAGTTGTGCAATGTAATTTCTATCTGGTCCATTAAAATGAGTTGGTCCATATGTCACATGTCACTTACAAGACTTTTTTTACTTGTGAGAAAAACTGGATAAAAGAATTATGACTTTTAAAACAATAATACGAACCTATTTTACAATAAAACTGAGGCTGATTAAAAATAATAACTCATAAGATATTTACATTGTGTCCATGAATATAAAAATACATAAATTGTTTAAGAATTGTTAATAGCTGTGTTTCTTTAAACTTATTAGGAGAAAACATGAATGTTCCTTCGGCCAAACTACATGTAAAAACCATCAAACAAATTAAATTATTATTAAAGCAGTTGGTATTTGTAGACTGCATTAATTTCTCACCAGAGATATTTTCTTGGTTACCTACTTCCAGGCTGGGTCTTCTCTTCAACTGTTTCCAGTTTGAAATCATGTCGACCACCATAGATGGGACGGACTCCACAGATGTAATCCTCGTATGGTTTAAGTTTACTTATTTCACAACTTCCTCCATCAGGAGGATTCATCATCCTTCCTTCAGTTGTAGCATAATCTGATGATTGATTTAACAACAGTTGGTCATTATAAAGAGATGTAAAATGCCTGACTTTAAAGATAAACTTTAAACATTGAAGAGTTTGGTCTTTATCTCAAGTTAAACATTAAATAAAGAGAACATTTCCTCCACATGTTACAGAGCTGCTTCAATAAAATGACTTTTAGGAAAAATTCAGAGTTTTACTGTTCAACTTTAGTTTTTCACTGATCTGACTTTAATTTATGCTCATGAATAAAATTGATAGATATATTCGTTAATGTTTTTAACATAGTTATGCTAAATTAAATGTGTTAAATGATCTTGGATGTAAATATATTAGAGAAGATCAAATCTAATTATTTTACTTACCTTTCTCGTCTTTACAGCTGCAGCTATAAGAGAGCTCCTCCAGATTGTGGAGAACACCTTGACATTTATCACTGGTTGTTTTCCAGTTCAGCTCAATGGAAGTATTGGTTGATGTGGCCTTCAGGTTTGTTATTGTAAAATCTGTTGGAAGCAAATAAGAGGCAACAATTAATCCAGTTGCTGATCATGTTTTTCTCTCCAAACTGTGTTCGTATGATAACTTTGTTCTTCTTCTTTCCACTGAGGTTCGGTAAATATCAACACACCACAGTTAATGTTGAACTGGACAGGTGGAGTGGTCTTATTTATGAAGACATTGTTGTTCTTGATGTGACCAGTACAGCTGTAGTTTGTGAACGGCTTCATGTCAGAAAGTTCAACAGAGTTATTGTCCTTTCCTGAAGAGACACAAAGATGAAATCATTTCTGCAGGACCTTTTGTCCTGAGATCAGCATTGATCAGCTGTTAGCTTTATTCTTTACATTTTGACACATTTAGAAAAAATAAATATTCTAATTCTAACTAATTTACAGGTAGAACATGTTAAACATTTTTATCTTTGCAGGAAGTTCAGTGGGTTTAATCTGATTTGGATCAATGAAATCTAGAGATGAAAAAATAAATGATTGTAACTAAAATCACATCCACAGAAGACAGATTTCATTATTAATATGTTTTGTACATACCAACAGTGACATTTTCAGAGAGGGTGAAGGAAACGTTGCAGTTTTTATCAGGGAACTTCAAAACAAAATCTGAGCAAATGTCCTCATAAGCAGGTTTGAAACGATATGATCCATTGATGAACTCTGCAGCTGAAACCTTGTTGTGTTTTGATGGTAAAGAGCTGATGTTCCAACCACTTTGGTAGCAGAAATATCCAGAAGGACAGGAGCCTTTTTTAATGTCTTGCCCACCTGAAACACAAATAATATTTGTTCCAGTCTTACTGCACTAAATAAAATAAGATATGAGAATATTTAATATTTTACTCACTCATTCCAGTTGTTGTTATTGTTGTTTTATTATCAGTTTTGTTACAGGGTATTTCTGTACCACTAGTGGGAATCAGAGTGACTTTTAGCTCATATTCGGTGCACGGCTTCAGACGTTTGATTTCATGAGTTGAGTTTTTATTGGAGAAAGAAACAGTGGATCTTCTTTCAAATGGACCTTCCTTCTCAGCAACCTCTATGGTGTAGCTACCAGCAGTAAAATTTGCTATAAAAGTCATATTCATCCGGAGGCCAAACTGGATCGTTTCCACACTGTAAGAACCTGCAGAGCAACAGATTCACATTTAAGGTTAAATAAAACCCAAATTCAGGAGATTTTATCTCAAACTGTTAGCATGAAAGATAAAAGTAATTTGTAACCCTGGCAGGATAACCCTCTTTATTAATCAAGACAAACCCAGAAAAACTGTCACATTTAATAAAACAAATGCTCATAACCTCAGATCTAATACTCAGACTTTGGATCTGTGTTGGCTTCAGCTGTTGGAAAACAAGAGTGAAAAATTATAAAAATTAAAAAATAAACCATGTTCAAATTTACAGTTACCTGGTCTGTGCAGCTTGAATCTCAGCAGACCTAAAGTCTGTCCCCTAAAGACTAATCCTTAACAAACTCTTCCTAAATTAATGATTTAAAGTTCCAACCTGTGGTGGCAGCCATTGTTGTGGTTGGCTGAATGCTTGGGGGTGAGGTGATTTGATGTTGCCCTGGTGCTCCATCATATCTATAATCTTCAAATGGATGCACACGGAAGGAAGGCATTAATCAAAGAGGAAGCACAGTGACCCAAGGTATTCTGAATAAGTTGTGGGATTAAAATTTAACTTTTCTGCCCCCAAGGAAAATGCTGTGTGGTGATAACCCTAACACATCCCATCACACCAAGAACACAGCGCCCACACTAAAACGTGGTGGTGGCAGCATCATGTTGTGAAGATGTTTTTCAGCAGCAGGGACAGGAAACCTGGTCCGAGTCTAGAGGAAAGGTGCCTAAGTACATATTCTGGAGGTTCACCTTCCAGCGGGACAATGACCCAAAGCATACTGCTAAAGAAACACTTAAGTGGTTTAAGGAGAAACATCCAACATGGTGCTGGAGCAGTTTTGCCTTGAGTATACACACACACACACACACTCTTGTTTTGCTATATGTAGTGAGGACCATGTGTTGACTCCCATTGACTTTCAGTCATTTTCAACCCTTTCTATGCCCTAACCCTGACAATAACACTAAACCTAACCATTACCAGTGCATGCCTAACCCTAACTTAAACCTAAACTCAATTCACACCTTAGTCCTAGCTCTCCTGGCAACTAACCGTTTAGCCCCCAAAATAGGTCGTGAGGACCAGCAAATAGGGTCTACTTGGTACCAACGGTCATCATTGATGGTGAATCGGGAAATGGTTCTCACTGTGATGCCAGAGACAGGAACACACACACACACACCACACACACATATATACTTTTATCAAAAAAAAAGGGAACACTTAAACGACACATAAAACTCAAAGGTAAAATCAAACGTCTGTGAAATCAAACTGTCCACTTAGGAAGCAACACTGATTGACAATCAATTTCTCATGCTGTTGTTCAAATGGAATGGTAGCATGAGATGGACTCTACAACCCACACAAGTGGCGCAGGTAGTGCAGCTCATCCAGGATGGCACATCAATGCGAGCTGTGGCAAGAAGGTTTGCACTGTGTCTGTCGGTAGTGTCCAGAGCCTGGAGGCGCACCAGGAGGACAGGCCAGTACAACCAGGAGACGTGGTAGGAGGCCGTAGGAGGGCAACAACCCAGCAGCAGTCCGCTACCTCCGCTTTTGTTGGCAAGGAGGAAACAGGAGGAGCACTGCCAGAGCCCTGCAAAAATGACCCCCAGCAGGCCCAAAATGTGCATCTGTCTGCCCCATACGTTTAGAAAACCGACTCCATGGGGATGGTATGAGGGCCCCGAGCCAAAAAGGGGGTGTGCTCACACCCAAAACACCTTGCAGGTCGCTTGGCATTTGCCAGAGAACACCAGGATTGGCAAATTCGCCACTGGCGCCTGTGCTTTCACAGATGAAAGCAGGTTCACATGAGCACATGTGACAGACGTGAAAGAGTCTGGAGGCCCAGTGGAGAGTGATCTGCTACTTGAAAAACATCCCAGCATGACGGTTTTTGCAGTGGGTCAGTAATGGTGTGGGGTGGCATTTTTTTGGGGGGGGCCCTGCACGGCATGTCTCGCTCCCCTCCACCAACGTCACGTTGCACCCACAGACTGTCCAGGAGTTGGCTGATGTTTTAGTCCAGGTCTGGGAGGAGATCCCCCAGGGGGACCATCCGCCGTCTCATCAGGGGCATGCCCGGGGCGTTGTAGGGAGGTCATACAGGCATGTGGAGGCCACACAAAATATGGAGCCTCATTTGACTTGTTTTAAGGACTTACTTTTAAAAATTTGGATCACCCCTGTAGTGTTTTTTTCCCAAATTTAATTTTGGTTGTGACTCCAAATCCAGGCCTCCATTGGTTAATACATTTGATTTCCATTGATGATTTTTGTGTGATTTTGTTGTCAGCACATTTAACTTTGTATTGAACAAAGTATTCAATGAGAATATTTCATTCATTCAGATCTAGGATGTGTTATTTGAGTGTTCCCTTTATTTTTTTGAGCAGTGTATATATACAGTGCCTTGCGAAAGTATTCGGTCCCCTTGAACTATTCAACCTTTAGCCACATTTCAGGCTTCAAACATAAAGACATAAAATTCTAATTTTTTGTGAAGAATCAACAAGTGGGACACAATCGTGAAATGGAATGAAATTTATTGGATGTGTCAAACGTTTTTAACAAATAAAAAACTGAAAAGTGGAGTGTGCAATATTATTCGGCCGCTTTACTTTCAGTGCAGCAAACTCACTCCAGAAGTTCAGTGAGGATCTCTGAATGATCCAATGTTGTCCCAAATGACTGATGATGATAAATAGAATCCACCTGTGTGTAATCAAGTCTCCGTATAAATGCACCTGCTCTGTGATAGTCTCAGGGTTCTGTTCAAAGCGCAGAGAGCATCATGAAGAGCAAGGAACACACCAGGCAGGTCCAAGATACTGTTGTGGAGAAGTTTAAAGCCAGATTTGGATACAAAAAGATTTCCCAAGCTTTAAACATCCCAAGGAGCACTGTGCAAGTAATCATATTGAAATGGAAGGAGTATCCGACCACTGCAAATCCACCAAGACCCGGCCACCCCTCTAAACTTTCATCTCGAACAAGGAGAAGACTGATCAGAGATGCAGCTAAGAGGCCCATGATCACTCTGCATGAACTGCAGAGATCTACAGCTGAGGTGGGAGAGTCTGTCCATAGGACAACAATCAGTCGTACACTGCACAAATCTGGCCTTTATGGAAGAGTGGCAAGAAGAAAGCCATTTCTCAGAGATATCCATTAAAAGTCTCATTTAAAGTTTGCCACAAGCCACCTGGGAGACACACCAAACATGTGGAAGAAGGTGCTCTGGTCAGATGAAACCAAAATCGAACTGTTTGGCCACAATGCAAAACAATATGTTTGGCGTAAAAGCAACACAGCTCATCACCCTGAAAACACCATCCCCACTGTCAAACATGGTGGCAGCAGCATCATGGTTTGGGCCTGCTTTTCGTCAGGAGGGACAGGGAAGATGGTCAAAATTGATGGGAAGATGGATGGGGCCAAATACAGGACCATTCTGGAAGACAACCTGTTGGAGTTTGCAAGACACCTGAGACTGGGACGGAGATTTATCTTCCAACAAGACAATGATCCAAAACATAAAGCCAAATCTACAATGGAATGGTTCACAAATAAACGTATCCAGGTGTTGGAATGGCCAAGTCAAAGTCCAGACCTGAATCCAATCGAGAATCTGTGGAAAGAGCTGAAGACTGCTGTTCACGAACGTTCTCCATCCAACCTCACTGAGCTACAGCTGTTTTGCAAGGAAGAATGGGCAAGAATTTCAGTCTCTCGATGTGCAAAACTGACAGAGACATACCCCAAGCGACTTGCAGCTGTAATTGCAGCAAAGGGTGGCGCTACATAGTATTAATGCAAGGGGCCAAATAATATTGCACGCCCCACTTTTCAGTTTTTTATTTGTTGAACAAGTTTGACACATCCAATAAATTTCATTCCACTTCACGATTGTGTCCCACTTGTTGTTGATTCTTCACAAAAAATTAGAATTTTATATCTTTATGTTTGAAGCCTGAAATGTGGCAAGAGGTTGAAAAGTTCAAGGGGCCCGAATACTTTCGCAAGGCACTGTATCTTTAGGGTTATTTCAATTGTAATGGACGTGGAAACTGAAATGGAAAGAAAAAAAAGAAGCAAGAAAGAATGAGGTGGGGCATAAAGGAAAAAGTGAGAGAGAAAAAATAGAGAGAAAAAAGGATGAGATAACACTCTAGAAGAATGCTTCTACACCTGCAGAAACATATATAACAGCAATGTTACCGAAAAGTGCACGGTACCTACCTTCTCCCATGAGGCCCCCCAACCCCCATGAACCCTGACATGAATTTCCCCACGAACCCAGATGTCATGAATCCCCTCCCTACAGGGGCACACTCCCACAGATGAGCTCCAACCCCAAAAAGCTGATGAAGACACATACATAAAGCACAAGCCTAACACGCTCCAGGCACCCCTGCCGCATCCCGCCCCCCACCACACAACACACCGCAACTGCAAGGCAAGGGCCAAAAAAATTGTTATGGAACCAGATGATTAAAAGAGAGCAACTTTATCGTGGCCAAATGGAAACTTTGTTGAAAAGATCCAATTTTATTTTATTTAACCCTATCTATTGTGACACCATATAGGTCTTATTAACATCTTGGATGGCATATTATGTTTGGAAAGAAATAAAATAAAGGTATAATTAGCAGCACAATGGAAAAAGTGGAAAAGTTATTGTTACTCATTTCAATGGAAATGGAAAGTTATTACTGAAATTATTAAATGCTGTGCTGTTACCAGCTAAATTAGTTGAGTGTAAATGTGAAGGGATTACTAGATGCCCTGAAGGAAAGCCTATATTACCTAAATCATTGTTCCACTGGGCTGCAAATGTGAGCAATGGGCAGAGCCATGTCTCAACAGGGGGGATGATTGGCTTAGTGAACAAACAATTTACTACATATGGATTTAATACTTACTAAAAACTTAACCCCCCAAGGAAATCTTTCCTTGCAAAGGACCAGATGCTATAACAGTGGCAAAACGGGCTATGTATATTTAGAATTCCAAGAAGGATTTATAGTGATAATGGAACACATCTTGTTAAAGTCATACAAGAACTTAGTAAATGTTTTAAGATTGACCTGAAAACACATTGTAGCTATCACCCCCAGAGTGCAGGGATGAGAGAACAAGAAAGTTAAATGTAAGCTTAGAAAGACAATGGAAGAAACAAAAAGAAATTGAGTTGAATGTTTATATATAGTAAAAATAATACGAGGATACCCCCTCAGCTCAGGGGGATTTAAAACACCTTTGGGGAAATAATAAATGGGGGAGACCTTAAAAAATCCCGATCTGGGAAAAAGACCTAAAAAAATCCACCCAAAAACAAGATGGGGACGTTTTGGCAGACTACATGAGGGGAAAATATTACAGTCTAGAGACAAACAAAATGTTAATAATCTGCCAAAATGATGTTTCTGAAGCCCTTTCAGGTTCCTGGTGGACCATTAAGAAGGAAACGTGGTCTGATCCAAAATGGGGGGTCCATCCCCAATGTTTTTTGACAATTCCCACCCTGTGAAAAAAACCCAAAAGGGGGGGCTACTTGGGAAACAAGCACACTGGTGAGCCTGTCAGTCTTTCCCCCCACAGGCTGGGAGGTGATAAGTCTGACTAGAAAGGGGTTGTCGCCAAATTAGTGGAGGCTTGTTTCCCCAAGCAGTGAAAAGGGAAACCCAACGATCCTTTCCCGCCCTTCGGGGGTGAGAGAGAGACTAAAAGGTAAATCTAAAGGAAGATGTTGTTGAAACCATGTTTGGTTTTTTCATATGTGCCCCTGATTGTGTTAATATGCTTGAAATTTCCCCCCAAAAAATTTATAAATTTTCCCGGGAGAAATTAAAAAAAAATGGATAAATGAAAAAAATTTCCAATGGAATTTTATACAAGATTTAAATACTTTGTATGAGACTAAAAAGTGGTACCAATATGCAAAAAAATTTTTAACCCCAAGTCCAGGAACATTTCTGGTTGCTATGTTATGCTCTGAAGTTTTCCTGTCTCTTTTCCAGCCAGCCCAGGTTGGACAGGTAGACCCCAAGTACCAGTGGGCCCAAAATGAGTTTTTTTATCAAAAAAACAGCGTTTTGGGTGTCAGTACCAAATTTCCACGTGGTTTAAAGGGTTTTAAAGTAAAAATTTTTTTTTAAAAAAAACTGTGATGTTACGGGGTTTAAACAGTTTAATGTTAAAAACCCCTGGTCTAAATTATGCGGAGCTTCTTGCAGTTTTTTTAATTTTTCTCATTGTGTGGGGACCCCCGGTTCCATCACAGTTGGGACTATTCCAATGTGCATGTGTAACACGACTTACTATTATTCTTCCACCAAGCGGGGACCGGGGGGGAAAAATCCATGATCTAAAGGACTTGTGCAACAGATGGATTTCACTGGATGTGTGGAACTGCCTTTATTTGCAATTGCCTCCAAGCGGGGACTGTTTTTAATGCAACACAAAAGCTCTTACAGGGCTGTCCACAGAAGCCCACAACTCTTCGAATGGGGGTTTTGCAGAACAGGTGGTGTTGGACCTCCTCCGGTTTGGGGGAGATTTTAGTTTAAAATCATTTTTATGTTTGAAGTTCTACTATAGTTAGTAAATTCCTAGGATTTTTTTTTTAGTGTGAAAAAGTGTTTGTGGAAGGTTTAAGGAATGCGGTCGGGGAGTGGACCCTCTGGACATGACAGCCTAAACCATATAGTGGGAATGACTACACTTTTGGGTTGAAATCTCTGTAAGAATTGGCTGAACCAATTCCCACTTTTTTCTCGTAGGAATGTGATTTGTAAAAAAAAGCTGGTGCAAGGTTTCCCTTTTTGGAGAAGGGAAAGTCGCTGTTCTTTTTTGGAGGGGGGGGGGTTCACCCTTGCAAGTCAAAAATTTTGGTTCCTTTTTTATTTTTTCACTTGTCTGTGTTTATCAGCTTTCTAACTCTATCACCCCCCTAGACGACGGACCGGGCAACGAAGCCAGCTTTAAAAAAAAATCCAAAAGTTCCTGGGAGATCTGAAATGCCAGCCTCGGCACCAATCGACACCCAAGATCTGACTCCCAACCCCAGCCCAGACCCCTACCTCCACCCACTGAAATGTGGTGTTGATGCATGTTGTTGTAGAGTGCATTTAAAAAGAAAAACAGGTGGGGGAGAGGGTCTGCAATGCACCCCCACACAAAACCGTCAATGTCTAAATGCATCTTAACTTTTAGAGGTGGGCGCAGGCACCAGAAGTGAGGTTCAAAAAAATTCACTCTCCTCTGGATGCCATTAAGCGTGCCCACCCCCAACATGTGTGTGTCATGAAAATGTTATAAGTGAGAGTTGTACATTAAAATATGGGCCTAGGCTGCCATGGGACCACAGAGATGGAAAACCGTGGAGGCACTCGTATGACACACCCGCTACCCCAAGGCCATAGATGAGTGGTAGTGTGATGGAGCCAGTGGATGAAGGTGTCCGGGGATGGGGAGGGAAGGACTGGGGAGCAAAACCAATGGGGGGAGCCTGGGCTCTAGGTGCCTCATTAATTAAATACTGTGAGACCTGAGAAGCCGCTGTGTTTTCTGATATTGATTTTGTCCCACTAATCAAGGGGGTCATAACATCTGGAGGCACCACACTGGGATGGGCAACACGAGGGCTTTTCCAGAAGTAAGCCTAGCTGCTACTCATTTCAAATACAACCCAAATACAACCCGGACGAGCAATTGAAAGTGACGAGCAAGTGGAAAGTTGGCAAAAGTTGACAGTGGATCGCCTGAAGCAAGTCTGCTGCCCGAGGTGAAGCTGCATCCACCAGGAAAGCATTTCAGAGCTAATGCTAAAGCTGCTTAAGAGCTAACATTGAGCCGTATGAATAACTCTGCATCGCCCCCACGTAAGATAAGGGAAGCAACGGATCTAGGGGATTTACAGGTAGAAGTAATACAAGCACTGTGCATGATTTCTAAAGACAATTTAGTAGACTTTCGTAACATTTTGGGCATAGTGGGATGTGAGCTTGAACAGGTGCAGGATAAGCCCCCGACCGTGATAATATTGATAAGCAGCCACTTGCAATGTAAAGAACTCGGACGGCTGGAGGATCAGGGTATGTCCCAGCTGTTGTACATAAGGGATAAAATACAGGAATATCAAAATGTTAGGGGGGCTCTCTGTCATTTTCTCTCTGAAAATGTACCCCAAGCAGTGTTGTAAGCAGAAATAAGACAAGACGAAGTAGCAGAAACTGTTAACCAAAACAATGAACAAGTAACACAACCTATCAAACCGAAAGAGAAAATAGATGAAGAGTTAAAATTAGAAAAAGAAATTGAGGCCCTGCATCTTAAACTGACATAAACGCAGAAACAAAGAGCTCAACAAATAAGTGAAAGTAAAATGACAAATGAAAAACAATTAATCACATGCACTTTCCACCCCCAAGCAACCTCTTGATGGAACAAAGATTTTAAAATATCTGGCCAAATTGGTGACCATGGACAGAAAGATCACGGCACATTCTCCAGTTTAGCATTACAGAGAGCATGGTTTAAGGAAGGGCTTCCCAGAATCGGAGATTGTTGAAGCTGTCATTAGAGCATCACTCCTGGCATGCAGCTATGGAGCTACCTTGAAGGTAAAGTCAGCTTGGCACTCCCTACACTGAGAAGAATTCTTCGCTCTCACTACCAAGACAAAAAGTGCAACAGACTTGTACAAGCAAGTGAGCTCTGAGGTGCAACATAACAAAGAGACCCCTCAAAGTTTTGTTATTCGTGCCATAGATCTCAGACAGAAAGTTTTTGATACCATAGATAGGAACAACTAACCAACAGCAATACATGAAAAAGTGTAAAAGTCAAATGCAAGAAGCTTATGAAATAGTACAAGAAAAGTCCAAAAAAATCATCTGTTGAAAAAGAAACCATGATAACAAAGAGAGGAGTTTTGTTCTGGAAGAAGGAGATGGGGTCCTGGTCAGGGGCGGAACTGGAAAACTGCCCAATTACTGGGAAGATTGCATTTACAAAGTTGTCAAACAAGTGAACAATGGTCTCCCTATTTATGAAGTTGTGCCTGAACAAGGTAAAAACAGAGACAGCAGAATACTGCATCGTGACCTTCTTCTCCCCTGTAGCCACTTACCATAAGACATTCCTATTGAAGTGCCCAGAACAAAGAAAAAGAACAAACTGAGAGAAACAACACAGCTGCACCATCTGAAGAAAGTAGTGATGAAGAAGATTGGTACTACTGTTTCTACCCAAATCAGCCCCAACCAGCAGTGCAGCTTTAAACATATGTCAATATATGGCCAACTGCAAACGATTTTGTTAATAACACTGCAGACCCTGGACAAAGTGAAGAGGAAGCCAAGCAGCCTAGGCCTTAGCAACCAGCACAATATCGACACATTCAAAATGAAATACCACACTAAACAGTAACACCAAACCAACAGCAAGTCACACCTCCCAGTGCTGCAGCTTCAAGTGATGATTCCCCAGCATATGACCACATCATGCTGGACCAGGCACCACAATGGCCCAGGAGGGACAGGCACCCACCAAGGGTATTTCCTACAATGAACTGGGTTAACCTTTCCTCTTGCAGTTTCTTGTCACCAGCTTACCAGTTCATGCAGTACCTCCAGCAGCAGAGACTCTTTACCCCACATCTTCATTTACTATTCCCCTCATCCTCTATACTGATATGTGGAACAGATGGAAAACATAATACATTTACATTAATACATTGTTCATGAGGAGGTCACCTGAAATGGTTTTCCAGAGAGTCTTGAAAGAACTTCCCAGAGGTTCATTTAGAGATGACCAAAGGTTAATATTTCAGTCATCACAGCAAAGGGCGGCTACTTTAAGAATATAACATATTTAAAGTTATTTTACAATTTGTGGTTTGCTACATAATTGCATATGTGTTCTTTCACTGTTTTGATGACTTTGTTGGCAATCTACGTACAATGGAAATAGTCAAGAAATCATTAAATGATAAGGTGTTCTAAAACTTTTGACAGGCACTGTATCTGGAAGTGAAAAAGGGAAGATAGAGTAACAGCTAATCTAAAGATGTATTATAACTGTTGATCACATATGTGTAGATTAATTATAATCATGATTTAAAATAGAAATATCTATTAATGATAATTTTATAAACAGTTTCGCCACAGTTCTGTAAGACAAATAGTGCAGACGATCAGAGACCTTTAAATTTTGCATGTTCATAAAAAATACACATTTCCGTAAGATTGTAAATCTAACTTAGTGGAGTATGAACTCTTACATTTATTTATCTAATATTTTTAATTTTTCATAGTTTTATGCAAACAGCTCTGCAGGAGGAAAGACCACCGTTGCAAGTTTGGATGAAGATAAATGCAATTTCAGTTTATATTTTGATACATATATTTATGTACAAGAATCCATGTTAAAATAAAAGTGAACATCCAGAAAATAATCAAACATAAAAGTAATTTTTGTCATGTTTGAATGAAGAATACTATCTTAGTCATTACTTTGGTTTGTAATTTTCAGCTGGAAACTTTCCCATCAATATTTTTGCACAAAATTGTCATGTTTTGTGAGGCAAGAATTGAACCAAATTGCAGACAGGTACTCGGGAGCAGCATAGTGAGTGGAAAAATGTTTAACATACAACAAAATAATAAAAAATTTTACTGTAGAGAAGTGAGCATGGAGCATAATCAATAAACAGAAGCTAAGTTAAGAAACACACACACACACACTGAGGCAGAGGTACAGAAACGACAGACACAGACGAGCTAATCAAGAAAATTACTTGCAGCTGAGGCAGAGAAAAGGTAGAGCAGCTGAAGGAGGAAGAACTAATTAACCAGATAGAGCAGAGGCAAGATATCTGACAGAGATCTAACAGAAATATTCTAAAAGAACAAAGAACACAAGAATGAACTGTTAAGAAAAACACCTAACAATAATAAGCATGACAGCAAAGAATTTGTCATCAAAACACAAACACCTATGAATCATGACAAAACATGTGCTGTAAAAACAAAAACAAAAAACAAAGCTGCACTTTGTTAAAAAAAAATAAAACAGAAAAAAACATTGCAATGGTTTTACTTACTGTCGGCTAAATGGATCATCCCAGCACAGAACAGCAGGAGCCAGGAAGCGTAGAGACCCGCCATGTTCAGGAATTGGTGAATGTATAAGTGCAGTTGAAGAACAGATAATAATGCAGAAAAGGCTTCCTTCTAGATTAAGGGGAAAAAAAGGGAAGTCTGTACAGATCAGATAAAAAAAACATATACATGGGTCAAATTTGTTGGTTTATATTATATCTTAGACATCTCCATCTGCTTCCTCCTTGTGGTCTCTACCAACCAACACGCCTTGCCCCATCCACTTGAAGCTGGGTTCGAGAGTATTCGCCAAGCTTCTCGGTCAGATAGGGGGTCCCGTCACCACAAAGCAGTGGTAAAACTGATTACATTTGAAACCTGCTCCTAGAGTGGGGACTTCACACTAAGCCAGAGAAGCTGTTATGGGCATTGTAATACTTCACACCTGTGAGTCACGTGGTAACGCACCACGGAAGTGAAGAATTTTTCATTACGCATGTGCATAAAAATATAGGAAGAAGAGGAGATTTTTTTTCCCCTTTATCGTTTTCAACAATATCTACGGAAAAAATGGCATTATTGTCAAATATTTTCCAAACTTCAAAGCAAGACAGCACAGACTGTCTCAAAATAGAGATGCAAAGAAACAAAAACAAATAAGAGAAGAAATTAGATTATATATGAAGGCACGGAAACATTTGTAACTGAAGAGTATAGGAAAAATTATTAATTAATTAAACTAGAGGTTTTCCAAGAGTTTCAGATTGTTAAATACATGATACGGATCCACATGTCGTTGTTTGTCCATTACCTTTACAGATAAAAAGAAATGGCAGTGTTCCTTATGGAAAGTGGGGAAAGATGGTTTAGTTTTTAACAAACGGCATTTGTGGATGAAACATTTACCCATAATAATTACAATAGTTTCTTTTCTTCTTTTAAAGTCCTGCAAAATTTCAGTAAGTTTGGAAATTTAGGGAAAAGCCAGCAGTGCACATTATCCCATAATGCTTTGCAGTACACACAATCATAAAAAAATGTTCTGTTTGTTAGGAGGACCTGTACCTGGATCTGGTTCCTTAAGTCGAGCTTGATTTATCAAGTCTTCTATCTCCCAAACCACAGCTCCAAAAGTCCAGTGAGAGGGTATGATGGATTCAGCTTCTTTCTCAGTGGTATCGGGTGAATATAGCTGGGAAAGAGCATCCGGCTTCAAATTCTTAGAACCAGGCCTGTAAGAGATGGATAAGTCAAAGCGAGAAAAAAATAATGACCATCGTGATTGGCGAGGATTAAGTCTTTTAGCTGACTGCAGATAGGCTAGATTTTTGTGTCAGAGGCGTCCACCTCCAAAATGAACTGCTTTTTGGAGTCCGGGTGAACCAAGATAGGTGTCTGTGAAAACCTCTTTCAGGGTCTTGAATGCCTCATCTGATTCAGGAGTCCAGGCGAAGGGTTTTTTTGGTTGAGGTAAGGCGGAAGGAGGAGCAGCGATCAATTAAAAGTCTTTTAGAATCTCCTGTAGAAATTTGGGAAAAAGCCAAGGAAACGCTGCAGCTGTTCACGGGGGTCTGGAACAGGCCACTCTAGTACTGCCTTGATCTTCTGGGGATGGGAGCGAACCTGTCCACCCTCTAAGATGTAACCCAAAAAAAATGTGCCTGAAGATTTGTGAAATTCCTTTTTTTCGGCTTTTACAACAGTTTATTTCCAACAGTCTTTGAAGGACTAGACGGACATGACGTGTGTTTTTTCTTTTAGGTCTTTTGAAAAATTTAAATGTTTTCCAGGTAAACAATCACAAAGCTTTGTTCAAAAAAAACCCCCAAAGGAAAACGTCATTAATGAGGGATTAGAAAAACTGCCCGGAGCGTTACTTAGTCAAAAGGCATGACCAGATTTTCAAAGTTGCCCAACGGCGTCTTAAAGGCGGTTTTCCCCACTCCCCCCCTGGGGACCCCTAACTAATGATACATTGCGGAGATCTAGCTTGGTAAAAATAGTAGAAACCGGGGTGTACTGGTTCGAACGCTGATGAAAATGTGGAAGGGGGTATTTTTTTTTTTAACAGTGATTTGATTTAACCACGATAATCAATACAGGGGCGGAGAAAAACCATTTTTCTTGCCTACAAAGAAAAATCCTGCTCCTAAAGGAGACGATGAAGGGCGGATTAAAAACCGCAACCCAAATTTATTGATGTAGTCCTCCATACCCTTTCTCTCGGCCCAGAGATATGATAGAGTTACTGGATGGCAAGGGGGCGCCAGAAAGTAGATCGATGGCGCAGTCGTAGCGTCTGTGGGGGGTAAATGATGAGGGCCTTGTTTTACTAAAAACATAACCTTAAATCGTGGTATTTTCGGGGGAACGCAGGAAAGGTCTAAAAATCTCACTCTCGGTATGCAGTGATTCAGATGGCAGGGTGGCGAAAGCAGACTGGAGACAAGATGAAGGACAGTTAATGGACCAAGATTCTACCTGGCTTTAACCCATTTTTAATATGAGGGTTGTGTTTCTTAAGCCATGGGTAACCAAGAACCAAGGAATTTAGAGCAATAGGAAACACAAAAAAGGAGATTTCCTCCCTGTGATTACCCGAAAGAATTAGAGTGAGTGGTTTAGTTCGAAGGGTAATCTGAGGAAGTCTTTGCCCATCAAAGAGGAAGCAGACTGAGGTACAGGTAGAGGTTCTACCTCGATTTGAGCCTCCTTGACAAAATCTTGTTCTATTAAATTCTGGTCGCTACCTGAGTCGATGGGGGGAAGCGAACAGGTTTTGAAAAGAACGGTTGGAAATTAAAGGGGTGGTAAAAAAAATTCTAGGGGTAGAGGGTCGGTCCGTCAGTATCCCCTCTCTTACTGACGGACCTGCCCTTTTGGTTCCCAGCGGGGTGGACAGGACAATCGCCAGGAAATGCTCTGATGAACCACAGTAGAAACATTGGGTTTTCTGACGGTGCTTTAATCTCTCCTCCTGAGACAATTTGGTGCGCCCTATCAGCATGGGCTCTATCTCTGTATTGTGAGAACAGCAAGAGGAGCGAAAAGGTTTCGGGGCCGACTCATGAGACGAGTCCTACCAAAGCTGCGTCTAAATCGGGATCTTTTTTCCTCTAAAAAAGTTTTTTATCCAATCTTACTGCTAAATTGATTAACTCATTTAATGTCTTAGGTAGGTCAAAAAGATTAGAGCTAACTCAAAAGGCGGTCCTAAGAGCACATTTATTCCACCCAGAGGCTGCACAAAATGCGGAAATCAATTGAAAAATCAGCCACTGACTGGTCTTCTGTTTGATTGAATATAAATTACGTTCCGAAGCGTATGATCAATTTTTGATAAAAAAACCTGTCCGAATTCACCCTCAAAATTTTAAAATGAACAACCAAAACTAAACAAAGGAAAAAGCCCCTTCAGCCCATTTTAGAGCCTTTCCGGTTAACATCCCCCAAAAGTAGGAAATCTTTGCAGAATAATGGGGGAAAAGACTGCGGTGAACGATAAAATACCAGAGTGCATTGGAGTAGGAAACCCTTGCAGTCTCTCTTTTCACCTGAAAATTTTTCTGGAGTAGGAGAACTGACCTCATGTGAATATGGTAGCTGTTGCATGATCGGGGGAGATGGAGCGCTCTCTATTGTAGGGGCCGTGAAACTACTCACAGTGTGCTGAATTAAAGATGCGAGGTGCTCGATCTGCTGGTTCGTTTGTCTCTGTTGTTCTGCAACGTCACGAAGGGAAGAATCATGTGTTTGGATTAGGTGTTGGTGGTCAGAAAGGGTTCTCCTGAATGCTTCTGCTGGGTCGGATTGGCCAGAGTGTTCTGTCATAGTGGAATTAGCAAATTTGACCCCCATGCAGAAAGCAATTCAGGAGACAGAGCTTTACGGTTAAAAGTTTTATTTTTAATGACAAAGCAAGAGCAAGGAACAGGGACCAGGATCATGAACTGTAAAATAAAACAGAGGTAAGTGAGGAATTATTCCTGAAGGAAAACGATAAATAATGATTCTGTCTTACTGGGGAAAGGAGACGATCCACCAGAGGGAGAGGTGGAGAAAAACCCAGAGGATTGTTTACCCTTGGATTCAGTGATGGTGAGTTCAGGTTTGCCAGGAAATTTGAAAGTCCAGAGTTTAGTGTGATTGAAGCTTTTGTGCGTGGGAGGGTGGACAGGATTCGGTGAGGAGGATTCCAGGTATAGTGGTAACTGCCAGCTGGTGAGATCCACAGGAGCAAACTGAGGTTTGAGTCTTTGTTTATGGGGTAGAAACGACTTCTTCTCAGAAGACAATAATCCAAGACGTTCAAAGCTGACGGCGAGGTCAGGTTCAGGTACACCTGTAACATAGAACATGCAGGTCTTAGCAAAGGCAAAAACGAGGACAAGGCAAGAGTAATGTGGCTGAAGTAGTACCACTAAGGGCAACACTCTGGCAATGAGTTGCTGGCAGCCTCCTCCTTAAATCCTCCTCTGGTGGTGATTAGAGTGATGGAGAACACCTGTCGGACACCTCCACGTCCAAGCGCCATATAGAGGCTAAACACAGTAAGCAGCAGCACAAAAGGCAGACATGGCAGAGATCCTGACACTGTTGATTTAATACACTACACTAATAGCAGAATCTTTCAAACCCGGTTTGGCATTTGTGTAAACTTTGTTTGATCTGTGACAGTTCCATCAAGAGACATATTAGTGTTTTTTTTTTCCATTTGGACCATATTAAAACTGGTCCAGCTCCAAAGTTGTTAAAAACAAACAAAATAAAAGATATTGAAAACACTTCATATGTTTTTTTTCATATGTTTTGTAACTTCAGACCCTGCTTCTCCTCACCTACTCCTGCTCTAAGCTACCATTTGTGTTAACAGGACCTTCTGACCTTAGGAAAACCTACTTTATTTTTTTGTAGCGCTAGTGGGCTTTATTTATTATTAGCTTAGAATGAAGAAAGGCAGAAAAAGAAGGGAAAGAAATACAGTGAATGGGTCGGAAAGTGAACTTAGAACAGTGTCATCAGGGGCTAGAACTAGAAGGGACTAGAAGGCTTTAATACTGAGTCACTCATTTCTTCATGACTTTGCTTTGTATTATTGCCCCTGCATAATTCTCAGATTGATTTAGTTAATTTAATAAGGTTTACCATTACACTTGTAAATTCTGAAATAAAAAAATGTATTTAAAAATAACAGTCTTGGGACCAAAGGAACTTTTAAGTGGAGAACGATGCTAATGAATTGTAGCGAAATATGAGTCACAGATGTCTCTTCTTGTCTGTGAGCAATAAGACGTCCATTTGCAATTTTTATTATTTATTGGCATTAAAGTAATAAATTTGTTGGTAAAATGTTTCTCTCTCAGTTGTTTGTGCAGCCAGCAGGTTAGATAGACTGAATGTGATCACTACATTGACGGCCAGATTACTCTTTCAAAACTCTGCTGCAGGCGATGTCACTGTCTCGCTTGGTGGATTAAATGGTGCAACAGCAACAACCTCCTCACCCCCCAAACTTGTTCACAAAACGCATCGGATGGTGAAGTCATCTCATTTCGTTGTAGAATAGTTTTGTGAAAATGGCCACAAACAGCTTTATTGAGGCTGGTTACATATAGTTTTCCATAAATCCACTAGCCATTTAACAGGCTTTAATTAAAAATATTTATAATGAAACCTGCATGCAGCATTGTAGGCCCTCGCAGTTCAGCCCTACTCGGCCTGTGTAGCCACCAAGGGAGCCTGACATCGCCGCCTGCACGCCAGTAACGAGGCCTCTGCTCGTTTCCATATAGCCACTAGGTGGCACTGTGAGCAACCTCTTATACAATCTGCGGTTATGGGGAGTTCTGCTCAAGCGAGACTAGCTGCACTAACTTGGTTGTTAGTGTGCAGGGCTAAAGTGATATCAAGAATTGACTGTGCCAATATGTTCAGCATTTGTCCATTATGATGCATACCAAATTTGAAGTGGATCATAGAAGTTATGAGGGAGATAGAGCGGTAAAAGTGTCCTAGGGGGCGCTGTTGATCCAACTTCCAATGTAACCCATTAGAGCTGTATGGGGGATGACAAAGAAAAACAGCTTGAAGCTTGCATGAGTGAGTTTAAAAGGAGGACATCCAACAGTAAAACATATGACGTCCTTTTCTATGTGGGCGGGGCTAAAGTGAGGTCATAACTTTACCATACCACTGTGTTCAGCATTTGTCCATGATGATGCATCCCAAATTTGAAGTGGATCCGTTGATGTTTGAAGAAGATAAAGCAGTTGAAGTTTACTGGGGGGGCGCCTTAGATCCAAATTACAATGTAAACCAATAGAGCTGTTGAGGGAATGACAAAGATCAACCATAATCCGTTTGGAGAAAATCAGACACTGCATGTGTAATTTAGAGCCAAACGTAAGGTCATGACATGATGTCAGACTTTGCCACGCCGCCACAGCCACACCCTCCAGCCAAACCTTTCAATACTGGAGACTCTCTTATACCATCATGTTATCTGTCACTGGGGACAGTTTCATGTTGATTAGGTAAATGGTGTCAAATATGGACATTCCAAAGTAAAGCATTGCACGTTCTGTTCTAAGGGGTCAGGGCTTCAGTGATGTCATTTTGTTCAGGGCCCAATGTGGATCAATCCCAGAAGGTTTTGTGTCTATGTGACTTTCCTTTTAGGAGATGTAACAATTTCGTCTTTCATGGCGAGAAGTGAGATTTTGAGGCTTGGCCAAGCCCACATGCTTTCATGTAAGAAAAAGCTATTGATAACATTTGATTGCCAATGCCCTGAGAGTATACTGCATGATTTTGAAGTCTTGGACGTGTGTAAACGAGAAAAAATGGCGGCTTTGATTCAAAATGGCCGAATTCCTGTGGGGTTTGGGCAATGGATCCAAGGGAATTTTTTGTAGGTCCTGAGAAGTTACATATGTGTACCAAATTTGATAATCATCAGTCAAAGCATGGCTTGGGGCTGGTTGTTTTAGTGCTTCTAAGGGGCACTGTGGAGAAATTAGGGGACGCCCCTTCAACATGCTCAAAAACTCATGATTTTGATAACTTTAAATGGTACACCCGAAAACAGTGTGGAGTGCACAGATTTGACTTGGCATTGAATGGACAGCACAGACTCAACATTAGCATCCAGAACACAAAGATGAGGGATTTTAAAAGGCTTAGAATAATGCCACCTGCTTCCATGGTCATCATATACAAATAAAGATAAGATCTGATTACCAGCCCCATTTTAGATATGATTAATTTATCCTTAGTAAATTGATGTGTACCACAAGCTTTTAAGGTAGCTGTAATTAAACCTTTGCTTAAGAAATCTTCGCTTGATCGAGATGACTTAATAAATTACAGATCTACAGTATATCCAATCTTCCATTCTTATCTAAAATTCTTGAGAAAATAGTTGCTACTCAAATGTGTGAGCATTTACACAGCAATGACCTGTTTGAAGAGTTTCAGTCAGGTTTCAGAGCTCATCATAGCACCGAAACAGCTCTGCTGAAAGTCACTAATGATATTCTTCTAGCCTCAGAAAATGTACTTGTGTCTGTACTTGTCCTGTTAGATCTCAGTGCTGCATTTGATACAGTCGATCATAATATTCTCTTAGAAAGGCTGGAATATGCTGTAGGGATCAGGGGAACAGCGCTAGGCTGGTTAAAATCTTATTTGTCTGACAGATTCCAGTTTGTTCATGTAAATGATAAATCATCTTTAAACTCCAGGTTTAATTGTGGAGTACCACAGGGTTCAGTACTTGGGCCAATTCTCTTTACTATATATATGTTTCTGTTACCCCCTTTAAAAGAAGGGAAGAAGTGCAAGAAAATGATCACAGGAGACCGTATCACTGCTTCTTGTGACCTGCTTGCCCTGAATTCAAGTTAAACAGCATGTCAACTGGCAATCGTGGAGAACGCCCGTACAACAACTGGAAGGGAGAGAAACCTGTCACCTCACTCCGAGTACAGTTGCATGCATAAATCATTTGGTTTAACGAGTCCTTCCAGTTGTTTTTCTGTCTTTCAGTGAGTGTCCTTAGCATCTGGAGTAACGTCCGGTTGAATCTTTCAACTTGTCCATTCCCTTGTGGGTGGTAGGGAGTGGTCCTGGATTCGGCAACTCCACAGTATTTTTCCAATTGTGTGAACAGTTGATTTTCAAATTCACTACCCTGATCATGATGAATTCGGGTGGGAAATCCAAATCTCATAGCACAATCGTTAAAGATCTTGTCTGCAGCAGTTTTAGGCGATTTAGAAGTGGTGGCGTAGGCCTGAGCAAAGCAGGTGAAATGATCAGTAACCACCAGGATGTACTCATAACCCCCCTGGCACTTTTCTAGGTGCAGGAAATCAAAAGAGACAAGTTTAAATGGGTGAGTTGATGGATCATGGGTAGATGATGTTTGTGAGCGGAGCCCTCATTTCCTGACTGGATTTCTTATGTCTAAGACACTCACATTTTCTCATGACATAGCTCTCTATCTCTCGTGTATATAAGGCCATTAAAACCTATCCTGTATCAGGGATGTTGTCCGGTCAACACCTTGGTGGCCCATTTCATCATGAAGTTCTCTCAATACTGTATTTTTATGTTTTTCTGGAAGCACAAGTTGTTTTCCGCTTGCCCTCTTTCTGTGCAAGACCCCGCTTTCATTAATTTCCAATGTCCCACTCTCCTAGTAGGCACCCCACATGTGGACTAAGTTGCTTGAGTCGTGGACCTGCTGGCCTGCTTTCTGTTAGTTTGAACTGGATCACTGGTCCCAGGACAGGATCATTCCTTTGGTCATTCTGGATCTGTTCTGGTGTCAATGGGATGATAGGCATGTCAGAAATCATATCTGCAGATGATGCGGAGACACACATTGACCATAACGCACTGGACTTGTCCTGATTTTTCACAGCTTCTGTAGTTGCCCCAATGACATCAGATTGCATTTCCTCTGAACACTCCTTCATAAAAGATTCCACATCTAAAGGCATTCTGGATAGACTATCTGTGTCAATATGTTCCTTTCCAGGTCTAAATTTGACGGAAAAATGGAAATCTGCCAACTTTGCGACCCATCTGCATCCTGTTGCGTTTAATTTGGCAGTTGACAACACATATGTGAGTGGATTGTTGTCACTATAGACTGTAAAAAACGGAGCATAATATAGATACGTCTCTGAATTTCTCTGTTATCGCCCATTTAAGGGCGAGAAACTCCAACTTCCCAGAATGTAAATGATCATTTTTTCTGCAGCAGTTAAGGTGCGCGAGCCATAGGCAATCATACGGAGCTTTCCATTCTGCCGCTGGTACAATACACCACCCAGTCCGAGATTGGATGCATCCGTGTGAAGGACAAATGGCTGCGAGAAGTCTGGGAAGCCAATAACTGGGGGGTTGACAAGGCAATCAATGAGTAGTTCCAATGTTAACTGGTGCTTTTCAGTCCACTGAATGACTGTGCTGGATGGGACAGCTCTGTTGCCACTTTTTGCAGGCCACCTCTTTTTGTTCAGTAATGTCTCAGTTCCTGTAGGTGTCCTTTATAGTCCTTTATATATTGCCTGTAGTAGCTCAAGAGTCCAAGAATTGCTCTCAACTCTCCAACATTTGCAGGATGTTTATGCTTTAGGGCTCTCACAGCAGCAGTATCAGCTGGGTCCATCCTGTTACCTTCAGCCGACACAATCCTGCCCAGGTACCGCACCTCAGCTTTAAACAGGTCACACTTTTTAGGTTTTAACTTGATCCCATGTTGCCTCAGGCACTGCAACACTGCTCGGACATGGCTGACATGATCTTCAAAAGGTCTGCTAAACACCAGGACATCATCAAGATATGGTACACACATGTCATCCCTTAGATCTGCTAAACATTGCTCCATGCAGCGCTGAAATGCTGCGGGTGCATTCATCAGGCCAAATGGGATTCGTACCCACTCATACAGACCCCAGGAAGTCACAAAGGCAGTTAAATGCCTGCTGTCTCTGTCCATGAACCCCTGGTGATATGCTTTTCCCTGGTCCAGTAATGAAAAGAAGGCATACCTCCCAGATTATCCATTATATCTTGGACTCTAGGAATTGGGTGACGGTCGGAATGTGTTTTTTTGTTGAGCTCTCATCTTTTTCCTGACGCACACAACTGGCGAGGAGTAAGATGATGTAGATTTTTCAACCCACTCTTGCGCTATGAGATCCTTTAAATAGTGTGGAAATATAAAGGCCTTATTATTAGTAGTGTGGAAATATAACTGCCTTATTATTAGTAGCTAAAATTAAGACATATTTGGGACTTTGCAGATTGATTTTTATTAGGAGTTTGAGTTATGCTTCTCATTGTTAGAAAAAACCTTAACAGTAGCCTCTAGTATTATAGAGTCCAGTTTTTACACAATGAGTGTTTATTATTCAAGGTTAAAGCTTGCAGGTGTTTTCTGTCTGTATCGTGAGAAGCCGGCAGTGTATTAGGGAGGCATGGTACTCTTCTCCCTGAAGATTCCTGAAGACGCGTGGGAAACAACTATTTAATTAAATAATGAAATGTATCTGTTTCTTTGATACTGTTGCTGGGGAGACATCCACGGACAGAATGATTGTGTATGTGTACTGCATGGCAGCGTAGGGTATAAAATGTAATGAAACACAGCCCCAGTCAGACAACACACAGGGGTTTCCAAGGTACAGCAGTGTAAGTGTGACGTCTCCCTCTCTGAATTCAGATTGGTTTTAATAAACTTGTGGAAACTACAACTGATCTCTGACTGAGGATTGTCCTTTGGGGTGCCAAATAAAACGAGTCGATGAGAGGTGAGGAGTAATGTAGGAGTTAACGAACGGCCAGTAAAGTTTTCCTACCTCAACAATAGTCTTTCACCTCTTTGTACAAGGGTTTTGGCACAGCACGGTATATTTTTGACACTGGTTCAGCATCCTTCAGTGAAATGTTCATTTGCAACTCTGGTATGCAACCAATGTCTTCATCAGACTTTGAGAAAGACCCTGATTCTTCCTTTAACATCTGACTTACTATTTTTCTCTGATCCTCATCCAGGTGGGTCAAACGGGGGGATCCCACGGTGCATCCGCAGGGGCACCTTCAGTGGTTCTCAGGGCCTGGATGTAATTGATAGATGTACATGTTGGTTGTTGGGTTGTGTTGAATAAGTCAGCTGAGTACACAGACGTTACAGACTGCACAGCTCCAACTACCGTTCGGCCTGGAAGTATTATATCATGGTTGGTGAGGTTTTGAACACTTACAACAAGCTTTGGGGCTGCTTTTGCCTTAACTGACACAAGGGTATCACAGAATTCTAGTCCCTCAGGCCACCGTGGGTTCACAAGAGGCTCAAACAGCAGAGCTTTATCCTCCCTAAACTCTGGAGCCTGAATACGACACTCAATCTGGATGACGCTGTGTTTCGGCACACTGACTCTTTCGTTTATTGTCCTCACACTGTGTTCACATGTTTGACCAAGGCTGACAGCAGAAATAAAGGCTTTTACTTTGTTATTTCTCAGATGAGGGAATGCAAATTTCACTGCGTTCACAAGTTTGTTCATGTCTCCATCTTTAAATTGGCCTTCCTGGTTGTTCTGCACGAGGTGTTCAATTACGTTGAAGCCAATAATTGGACATTGCTCTTGGTTGCCTTTCAACACAAGCACAGGTATTAGCAGCTCATCATCCATGGCAGTCAGCTTGAAAGGGACTTCCAGCCAGCCAGTCTATGGCATGTCAGTACCATTAGCTGCTTCAATATGTAACGGGTCTAGGGGGTCCACCAGCTCAGTAACATCTCTCAACTGCAGTTCAGGGAGGTGGTTTTCTTTCCAAACCTCATCAATAGCACATATTTGTGAACCTATGTCCCAGAGTGCTTGAATATTCTGTCCATTCAGGAAGCACTTGATAAGACGTTTTTTCCTACTAATTCTCTTACAGTTTGATCTTTACCAGTGGCTTTGATCTTTTTAGACTCAGATCGTTCACATGGCTGTCTGGCCTGTTGTCTAACACCTGAACATGAATGTGCCTTGCAGTCAATTTTGTGAGCAGGCCAATGCGTTTTCTGACACATTCTTGAGCAATAAAGTGCAGTTTTACAACTTGAACTGCATTTTAATTCCTCCTTCACTTTCTTTTTTTCACAGTTCACACAGAAATGGGACTTGAGATTAGCTTTGGCTGCCCCGCGTCCCACTGAGGCAACCCTACTTAGTTTAAAGGTCCCCTAAGTGTTGAGTGTTGAGTGTTTTTTTCTTCTCTACAACCTGCTATGAAATGCTCAGTACTTCCACATTTGAAGCAATGCTGACAATATTCCTCATTGGCTTGGGCACAAGCAAAGCATCTGGGCTGTGGGCGTGGTTTTTGGTAATATCGGTGTGGAGCAAACCGTTGTTGAAATTGTGTGGTCTCTCTCATCTGTCCTGGATCATACAGAGGCCTGTACTCCGGTAGCAATTCTGGGTGCTGCTGGGGGTAAAATGGCAACATTGGTGACATAGACCTGAAGG
Source organism: Crenichthys baileyi (assembly GCA_036173005.1). NCBI lineage: Eukaryota > Metazoa > Chordata > Actinopteri > Cyprinodontiformes > Goodeidae > Crenichthys > Crenichthys baileyi. Next base: position 56,584 of record JAHHUM010000631.1, read on the forward strand.
ACTTTTCTGCAGATGAGAACACTGGACTGGCGGTAGACACTTGTTCGAAACTTTGTGCGGGTTGCTTTGGCAGTGTCGTAGTGTTCTTTTGAATCGTTTCTCTAATTTGGGACACTTCGGCTCTCAAGTCTTTTAATAACATCATGTTAGAACGCATCTCTTTGATCTCAGATAACACGTCGGGGGACATATAAGATCGGCTTTGGTGGGTGGAAGGTTTGTTTCCCCTTGCAGCTCACCAGACTTAACAGTACTCACACTGGTTGGCCTTTGTGGGACAGCGTGCTTCTTTTTGTCCTGCCTCTCCTTTTCATTTGTACAAGCAATGTTCACTTTCTCTAGCAATAGTTCATCTGGTGTGTCAGGCTTTGTGAGGTAATGTTGAAGATCACTCTTAATGTTGTCGTTCTGTAAGCCAGTCAAGACAGTATGCATGAAGAGATTTTGGACAAGAGCAGGGTCATACTTGGAAGGCTGACTCAACTTCCTGAAAGGCAAAAAGAATTTTCTGTCTTAGGTCCATCGCCCTAATTAAGAAATTCTGAGGGGACTCCTTGCTGTTCTGAACCTCCGAGGTTAGTTGCTTGTATAAATCTGTGGCACCCCTCTCCTGGTAATGAGACCATAAAAGTCTACGCAGAGCAGGTAGAGTAAGGGCCTCTTTTCCCTCCAAATAACTCCGTAATTGTAGGCCTGGTGTTATAGCACGGATCACAGCATCCACAATATCTGTCTCTGAATAGCCTTTGGTGAGCCCACTTTCAATCTGTCTTGCCAGGCTAGAAAATGTCAGCCTATCCTTTTGGCCTGGGTCCAGGGGCGTTTTTAGGGTCTCAAAACATTGGGGGCTTTAGCCCAAATCCAAAATATTTAGATTTCAATAAGACAAATTATAGGTAATTTAAAATTAAAATAATATAGGACATAGTGTAGCAATTCTCTGTCTCGGCTGGTTTTAGACTGAATGTAAATTTTTGAACAAACAAAAAAGGTTTGCAATAATTTTACTTTTATTTTTGTTAAAAGTTAAATGGAAAAGGAGAAACAGATTTAGGCCGATGAAAAAACCATTTTTTTTTTCTGAAACAAATAAGACACATTTGAGGTATTTGAAAAAAACCTAATCTGAATTTTTGCTGACAAAAGTTTTTCTTAACCAGAGATGTTTCTAGGGGCCAATAAAGGGTGCTTTTTTGTCTTTCTACTAAATTACCTTTTTAAACGTTCTCTTTTACTCCCCAATCTTTTCAGCCCTTCTTTCCCAAATTCGGGAAAAAATTTGACCTCCCAAAATAAAAAAAAGAAACTTTTTTTAAACACAGTTTTTTTGTTCTGCACTGAGCCTGAGCCCTTAATCCCAGTTCTTGCTTTTAAAACCTTTGAGAAAAAAGGGATTTTTAAGGGTTGTTTTTTTAAAATATAGCATAGCCCTCACCCCTGGCCCTTATCATTTAAAATATTACTATTTTAATAACTGCATACATATGGTATGTTATGTCTCCCTTCAGAAAAAACTGTATCCTTGTTTAATTTGTTTAATTTATATAATTTTTCATGTTTAATTGAAAAAAATAAAATATTTTAACAAATTTAATCCCCCTCCACCTGTGTTTAATTGGGCTTTTATTTATTTCTTAATTATGCTGCATTTTTAAAAAACCCGGGCTTTTATTTTTAAAATCAATTAAATTTAAATTCAATTCAATTCAATTCAATTCAATTCAGGTTTATTTATATGGGCGAAATTTTTCACAACACATGTCCGTCAAAAAGGGCACTTCAAAAAAATTTCGATACATACATTACAATTAGTCCTAACCCTGAACGGGGCAGCCCAGATTTTAGTTTTTTAAATTCTTTTTGGGAAAAAAAAAGTTTTTCTTTTCAAAGGAAACCCAGAAATTTTCCCTCCAGTCGGGTGACTTCACCCATTCACCCCCCCCCCGGGTTGAGAAAGGTAGAGACAGTGGAAACAGTCACTGGCGTTGACTTTCCCAGAAAATCCCTCATACTGAGCATGCATGTAGCGACAGTGGAGGGGAAAAAACTCCCTTTTAAAAAAAGGAAGAAACCTCCAGCAGAACCAGGTTCAGTGTGAGGGGGGCAATCTGCCACGACCGACGGGGGGGTTAGAGAGAACAGAGCAGAGACACAAAGAGAACAAAGAAGCACTGATCCAGGAGTACTTTTTTTTAGGGGAAAGGGAAAAGGAAAAATGTTAAGTGGATGTAGCTCCTTTCAGTCGTTTCATCTAAAAAAGAAGGAACAGAAAAACCCTCTGAGCCTTTTTCAAGGTTTAAAGAGTCTGAAAGAGAGCACATAGAGTTTTAGTTACAGTAAAAAGCTCAGCCAGTAAGCTATGTCTAGGAGAAAAATGGGGTTTAAAACACTGAAAGGGACAGGGCCATGTGGATCATCGGTAGGGGGGTGGGGCTTAAGTTTTTGGCCAGCAGAAGCTCGGACGATCCCCCCGTCCAGATAGGTTTGTCCACAGGTAGACACAGAGTCGGCCAGGTGTACTTCTAGGAAAGAAAAGAGAGAAAAAAATTTAAAAAGCTGAAATAACAGCAAATAACGAAAAATTGGAGAGTAGTTTTGACAATCAGTAGTGGGCAATCAGCACAAAAAGATTAAAAGAAAGGGGGAGGCTTACTTTTACACTTTTTTACTAGGGTCAGAACCAGGAAAATTTTTTCCTGGTTTATTGAGCAACACTTTTTTCTGTCTATATGTAGAACTAGACTAGAGACCTGCATCTGGCAGGACATCCCGCGGGACCCAACACAAATGTCGTGGGATCGGGCGGGATTTTCGTAGTCTCGGGCGGGATTCAGCGGTCAGACCAGAACAGATCGGTCCCGACTCCCGATTGAGAGTGAGGCAACATAACAACAAAGCATGGAGAGTGGTAAGGAGACAGTGGCTTCTGTGGAAAAGAAAATTAGAGAAAGGCAATACAACCTACTGAATAAAGCAGGGAAGTCGGACATTTGGACCCGCTTCAAAATTCAAAAATAAGTAATTAACACTGTAATGATTAATTATCACCATTGTAAAAAAACGTTTTATAAACAGACCAATAAACACCGTAACTTGTTTTACTTATTCAGCTACTTTTCCTCTCGCGGCGGTTTACGTAAAATACTGCGGCCCTTTTAGCGGGGTCAATTTTAGTCCCCCCGCTCGGGCCCCCGGGGGCCTGAAGAAAAGGTTGGGGTTGGGGGGTTTTGGGACCCGGGGTCGGGGGGGAGCGGTTAAAAAGCCTCCCGGAAAACGGGCGGGGCCGGGATTGAAAACTCTCCCGTGCGGGCTCTGGAAATAGACATAAAACTTGGCTTTCAGCAAAAGAGATTCAAAGTGATGATCTGGAAAGGGCCCTTTTAAAGTGTTTTAGCTACGTTAGGATTAATGCTTTTTTTTTGACTGAAGTAAAGGACCAGATTTTTCACTTTTTGTGCAAATTTTGGCTTTGAAAGCTCACAGAGAAGGTTTTCTACTGTTTTTTTATCTTTAGCCATTTAACTTCATCTGTAGCTCGGTGGGAAAATCTCTCTCATGCCCTGAAGATGCTCATTAGAGTGAACCTCCACCCCCATGTCTTTGGGTTTGGGTTTAATCATGAAATTTGCTGTAACTTACAAATTGGGTCATCCTGATCAAACAAATTTAGGTTTTTTTAAAACCCCTATCTTCGTCTGGGTTTTACCGGGTCGCTTCCCCCTGTTCCTGAACACACCACCCCCCGCTCCCTCTCTTCGGTTTTGGGTCCGCGGGTTTTCTCTGAAAAGACCCCCGTTCGAGGCGCTCCCGTGTTACTTTTTAGGTAATGAACGAGGCCAAAGGGCGACCTGGGGTAAACTGCTGTTTTTGGGGCTTTTTCCAAAATGGCGTCAGTCCCGTGGCTGTGCGCGTAGTTGCGCATTTTGCGGTGCCAAAAGAGTGGGCCAAAATTTTTTGTCTTCCCCCCTTTTATTCATTGTCAGGTTAGGTGGAGCGGGACGTGATTATATGGAACACAATTGAAAATATTTGATTGTCTTTAAATAAAAATGTGAAGTCCAATACCATTTTGTGGCTGCATCTTTTTAATACTTCTAAATTACTTCTATCAAGAAGTCCTGGGCTATTCAGAAAACATCCGGGGCTTCCGCCCCGGAAGCCCAGGTCTAACTACGCGCCTGCCTGGGTCTCCTATCTGTCCTAGAATCTTGAAATCTTTGTGCCACATTGGACTATCTGAAAATGTTGGAGTCATATTTGTCTGTGGAACCTGTGGGCAAGAGGGTGTTTTTCTGTCACATCACATCCTGAACCTCTTTTTCCTTTTGTTGTAATGACAGTCTAAGTGTCTCTAGCTCTTTTTGAAGCCTTTCCTGATCATCAGATTGAATTTCTATTTCAGGTGTCTCTTGAGCAGTTATCTTATTTACTGTGTCCCAGATAATGCGATATTCTGACATGCCTTCATCTTCAAGGCTAGCCAGTTCCTCCCGTTCAAGATATTTGATGACATATAAAATTAGGTGGCTGCGTGTTTTACTAGTCAAAGGTTCTCTTCCAGGTGGCAAAATTTGCAGCGTGGTGCAAACGTTAATCAATTGTTCAGCTGTCAAGTTATACAATGCTCCTTTTATCTCCAACTGAAGTTCTTCCACCTCCGACTCCATTTTGCCCTCTAGGATTCAGAAACAATAAAATGGGGTCCAACTAACTTCAACTGATTGTTGTTGATCCCTAGTGGTCAGGGCACACTTCAGGATACAAACTGTCAACAGGTGTCTGAAGACCTCTACGTTGTGCTTTCTGCAAGCCTTGGGTTGTTTCGAGATGATCAGCAGAAGGGTTTTACAGGAATCTTGGGAATGGTCCCCCCGCCAACCATCCCAGCGGTGCCTCCCAATGTTACCCCCTTAAGGAAGGGTAAAAGTGCAAGAAAATGATCACAGGAGACCGTATCACTGCTTCTTCTTTCACTCGTGTGTATTGAGCGGACAAAGAAAGCATGCGAGTCCCCTAGGGACCTTTTCAGGTCTGACTTTAAAAAACCCCCCTTTTCCCAAACAAAGAAAATTAACTGTTTTCACTTTTGCACTTTTTAAAACCAAAATTTTGGGAAAAAACATACAAATGAAAAAATTAAAAAAAATGGCATAATTTAAACATTTTAAATTACCAGGTTACAACCGAACACTTCAAAATAAAATTATCAGGGACATAGAAAAATTTTCACTTTGCGGACGATACTCAGCTTTTCTTATCCATAAAAACCTGATGAGCCCAACCAGTTAGATAGACTAAAACATGTCTGAAAAATATAAAAAATTGGATGAGTTTAAATTTTTTTGCTTCTAAAAATTAGACAAAAAGAAGTTGTCTTTTGGACCGGATCTTTAAAAAAAAAACTCTTAGCAACATTAAACCCGGATGGATTTAAATACCTCGATAATAAAGTAAAAAAAACCCTTTGGGGTTATTTTTTTACCCGGACATGTTTTAAATCCCAATTTAAACAGGTTTCCAGGGTTTCCTTTTTTCATCTCCAAACATTGCCAAAAATTGAAATATCCTATCCAAATTGAGCGGGAAAAAAACTAGTCCAGGGCATTTTTTACTTAAAGGGCTGGACTTTTGAAATTCTTTACTATCAGGATGTCCACAAAATGCAGTTAAAAGCCTTCAGCGTTTCCCAAAAATGCGGGCAGCAAGAGTTTTGATAAAATTAAAAAGAGGGGATCATTTTTCCCCCTAGTTTAGCTTCCCTTCTTTGGCCCCCTTTGTTAAATCCAAATAGATTTTAAAAAATTCTCCCCCCTCACATAAAAACCCTTAATGTTTTTAGCCCATAATACATCAGAGATCTGTTTTTTTGGTTCCATAGGGTTTCCTAACAAAGCATTTTCTTTTCAGACTGCAGGTTTCCCGGGGTGGTTCCTAGAGTCTCAAAAAAGTAGAAGGGAGGCAGATTTTTTATTTTATCGGGCCCCTCCCCTTTGGGGAAACCCCGCTCCCTTTTTTAGTCAGGGGAGGCGAAACACCCTGTTTTTTTTTGGGGGTTTTAGGCTTAAAATTTTAAACCCTTTTTTGGGATAAAGCTTATAGTTAAAAGTGGCTTGGGTTACCCTGAGCAAATCTTCCTTATTTTTAGCTCCTTTTCCCGTCCCTCCCTGTTGGAGGGAGTAAGGGGGAGTCGGGAAATTAGCCAAAAAACCGGTTTAAATTTTGGGTTTTGAGGCAAAAAACCCCCTCCATTTCGCTACCTGTAAACCCCCTCTTTTTTCCAAGGGTTTTATAATCAATCTGCAGAGAGAGGAAACTCCAAACCCCTTGTTTTTTTATAGGGCGCCCAATTTTGAAAAAAAAATCAAAGGAGGGTTTTTAAGCAATCACAACAGAAAATCTTTTTAATGAGGGGAAACGCACCCACGGCGAGCAGTTAAAGGGCCCCCTGCACCCATCTGTTCGCTTTCCGCAAAAAAATTTCGCTCTCTCCTCTGTTTGGGGGCCCGAAATTTGTCATTTGGGGGACAGAAACTCTTCTGTTTGGGATTCTGTTTGGGCCCGGGTTTTCCCACCTCTTTACCCCGATCGCAAAGCCAGCACAGGACATTCCCTTTGGTGGGAGAAGAAGAAGAGCAAAAAAAATTTTGGTGACGGGGTTTAAAAAGGTTGAAAAAAAACGAGAAAAAAATAAAAGGGAAAGGGAAAAGGGAAAAAAGCGGGTTTTTGATTTCAAGACTTTTTTTTCCCGGGTGACTTTTACCCAAAAAAGAAATCAAAGATTTTACAGATGTTAAGAGTGGGGGTGAGACTCCCCTTCCCCCTTGACATTTCAAAAAAATAAACCTCTTCAATGCTGGCCTCAACTGTAAAAAAACAACAATTTTAAAATTAAAACGATTATTATTTTTCAGCATCCAGAGTTTAGGGGAAAAATTCCTTCAGAGCCTACTTTTTAGCGTTGAGTTTTTTGACATTAAAAATTTGTCTCGGGCTAATTAATTTAAAACATATCCACAGCTGTTGAGACATTGGCTCAAAAATTTTAAAAACCACTTAAAAAAAAACACATAGAAAAATAAAAAAAGCATCCTTAGAGGACACCCTTAAAAAAATATAAATAAAAAAAAGGGCAGGGTTTTTAAAAAAAAAGTTTTGGAAACCCAAAAACCCAAACCTTTTCCTTTCCCCTTTTCCCTTTTCTTATTTTTTCCTCATTTTCTTAAAAACGCTTTGAATCCACGTCACGTTCCCTGTCTTCTTTTTTCTCCTTTAAAAAGGCAATCTTTTTTTTTTTTTTTTTTTTTTTTACTTTATTGAAAGTAAAAATGAAAAACAGTACAGTTGCCAGGGGTTATAGATGGAGAAAATGATTTATAGTCGCATTTTTACACAAATATTTTAAAAAATAATACACAAGATGCAATTTTTTAATTTGGTTTTAAAAACATGGAGGAATTTCTGAAGTTCAATGTATTGTTTGAACTCTTTTTTCAAAAATAAAAAAGAAGGGGTTTTTTTGGGGGGGATAAGATTTTTATAAAACTGCCTTTTAGCTGAAAAAAAAGGCTGAAAAAAAAAATTGTCTTTTTTGGGAAAACCTTTTGGCCCCCCGGTCTCACCCATTTATCTGGCCCGGGGATTTTCCCCCCCTTTCCAGCAGGTAATTTGGGGTTTAACCTTAAAGAAGATTTATATTAATGAAAATTTTTTTTCCAACTTTCACATACATGTTTTTATGAAAAAAAAAATTAAAATTTTCTTTACTCAAACTTTACTGTAGATTTTTGGGAAAAAAACGGGTCATACATGAGAAGAGCTTTTCATTTCCTCCTGGACCTCAGTAACCCTTCTGACCCCACTGCCCGAGGGTTGGATACTGGTTTGAGCATTTTTGGGGTTTACTTTGACCCGTTTTTTCCCCAAAAAAACCCTTCTACAGTAAAATTCTAAAAATATTTTTCTGGTTATAGAAATAGATGACCCTTTAATATAATCGAAAAAAATTTGTGTTGTCACCTCTCAGAGTTTGGAGAAATAAAATTCCTGAAAAATGACACAAATGCCTAATGAGCATTAGTGGTATTATTTCAACCCAAAAATCCCCCAGTTGGGAAAATTTTAATTTTTTTTTTTTTTTTTGTAAAAAACATGTATGTTAAAGTTGTAAAAAGTCAAATTAAATATAAATGGGTTCTGTAGGTTACTTTTCTGTTTTCCTCTTATTTTTCAAACCATTGCCAGGATCGGGCCCATTACCATAATGCACCCTTGTATGTGCGAAGCTTGTCTTTAAGAGAGAGCTGACGTCGGCGGCGTGAAAACCGCGGAGCAGGTAGCAGGAGAGGAAAAAAAAATATACTGGTCAAAATCATAAACAGGAGACTGTAAAGGGCAACTTTTTAAAAAAGGAAAACAGGAAAGGAAAAGGGGGGTTCTGGGGCTAAAGCCCCCAATATATCAAGACCCTAAAAAACGCCCCCTTTAAGTAGGCACCAACATTATAGGGTGACAAAACTGAGTATGTGCGACGCAACACCCCCACCCCCCCCCACCCCCTTAAAAAATGAATCCGGCGCCCCTTTTAAAATCGATTCCCCCATCCTCTGGGAGTAGGTGTAAACGGACGGTTTGCAATTACGGAATGAGGAAAATCCAAAATTTGACCAATTTCGAGTTTAGTTGGATCCAAAAAAGGCAATAGAGTGAGATTCTGTCCTGCAGTACTTTTTAAGTGAAATGACTACTCCAGTAGGGATTGCATTTATTATAAATTTTTATTCTTTTTAAACGGTATAATGATACCATATTTCGTGACAAAGTTTTTTAATTTTGGTCATTATGAACCTTTAAATTGAACAATTTGATGAAAAAAAAGTATATTTTGTGAGTAAAAACCCAATTAGGGTAAAAAAAAGGATTTGTTTTTATATAAGAATTGTCTTTATTGTTCCATAAATAGTATCTATGGGGGGTAAAAATTTATGCTTGTAGATCAGTGACCAAGAAAGGAAGCATCTGCTTATGTAAACCAGGGGATTTTTTTAACATTATAGTTGCAAAAAAAGAGGAAGTTAAGTCCTCCAAAATTTAGAAAAAATAAAAGGTTTTGGTATGAAAATCCAAATTGAATTTTAGGTTTTTCCTGATTTTAACTGTTTTATAAGGCAATGTCCTGTGCTGACTGCGACCGGATATGAGGTGAAAATCCGTCCAATCAGATCAATCAGAAGAGTTTCTGCCCCCAACTGACAAATACACCACCAAACAGAGCGAGAGAGCGTAATTTTTCTGCGAGATCGAACAGATGGGTGCAGGAGGCTGTTTTACTGCTCGCTGTACTGAATTCAGAGGCTCTCGAATAAAGGTGCACGCCCACGATCAGAGCTATGCGCTCTCTCGATTAAAAGATGTGCTGTTGTGATTTTTTAATACGCTCCTCTGATTTTTGGCAGAAATGTGACGCCATATTTTTAGTATAACAATGGCCATCAGTGGACTCTAGATGGACAAACTGTCTACTTTTAAGGCTAGGCTTAAAACTTTCCTTTTTGATAAAGCTTATAGTTAGAGTGGTTTTTGGGTTTTATCCTGAGCTATCTCTGTAGTTATGCTGCTATAAAGGGTTAGGCTGCTGGGCCCTAATGACCACTTTTCACCCTCTTCGCTACTTTCTCACTCTACTCTCCCAAATTTTGCATTTTTTGCTGTTTTCCTTTTAAATTTTTTGTCCTCCCCTCCCCTTTTTCTCTTCCCCCCCTAGAAGCTACACCTGGCCCGACTCTGTGTCTACCCGAAAACACCTTTCCGGAAAAAATCCTCCAACTTCTGCTGGCAAAAACTTAATGCTCACCCTCTCCGATGATCCACATGGGGCCCTGTCTTTCAGTGGTTTTAAACCCTTTTTTTTCCCTCTCTCCTAGACATAGCTACTGACTGAGCTTTTACTGTAAAACTAACTCTCTGTGCTCTCTTCAGACTCTAAAATTTTAAAAACTGGCTCAGAGGTTTTCTGTTCCTTCTTTCCTAGGTGAAACGACTAAAGGAGCTACATTCATTAAAACATTTACCTTTTCCTTCCCATAGAAAGTACTCCTGGATCAGTGCTTCTTTGTTCTTTTTTTTGCTCTGTTCTGTTTTTCTCCCAACACCCCAGTCGGTCGTGGGGATGGCCGCTCACACTGAGCCTGGGTTTCTGCGGAGGTTTCTTCCTGTTAAAAAGGGAGTTTTTTCCTCTCCTCTGTCGCTACATGCATGCTCAGCTGCAAAAGTCAAAGCCAGTGACTGTCCACTGTCTCTACAAAGTCATCCGGGGGGAGGGGAATGCTGCAAGTCACTGACTGGATGCAATCTGCTGGGTTTCCTTAGATAGAAAAAACTTTTTTTCAATTTTAAAAAAACTAACTCTGACTGCACTGTTCAATGATTAGGATTAATTCTAATGTATTGACCTTTTTTTGTGAAGTGCCTTGAGACGACATGTGTTGTGAATTGGCGCTATATGTTGGAATAATTGTATATAGATTTATCTTACATTTCCTCTGCTATTTGACCTTTATAAACTTTCATGTTGTATGTGTAAGCAAACATGTGATAAGTTGTTTGCAGGCAAGGAGGAAAGGTGGAATCGAGATGATGCAGTCACAGTTGAGGATATCACAAAGACAACGGCTGATTGTGCTGAACAAAGAACACACATACTTTAAGAATATGGAGACTATGCAAACTTTGTTTTGTACAAGATAATGGTGTGCGTGACCTATGTCACGTTGCTGCTGTTTGTTCCCCCATCCTTTAGGGCAGCAACGTTCATTGTTACTAGGGACCACCCTAAATAAAAAGAGGATTCGGAGAGATGGTTTTCAGAGCGGTAGGAGATTTGTAACTGAAAGCACATATCTGTCCGTTCTCCTCGCAGCGAGTAAGAAACTAATTCTCTTTTCTTTCTCTGCTTTTTGTGATGTTATAAGTAATTTAGGTTGATTGAACCTGACACTATATAAATAAACTGAATTGAATTGATCATACACAGTTTTTATTTTTTATTTGACTTTATTTAAAACTTTCTTTTGTTCTTCTTGCAATGGTATTGTTATACAGTATGGAATTGATTAAAACATGATTAAAAGCCTCTGTTTTAGGTTCATTTATTTGTACAGCTGATTACAGACATGTCTGTGTCTCTCCAGTCATTATCCCCCTAGCACGTCACTGCTACACCGTCACACCTAAATCAAGTGATTGTATGATGTAAGCAACCCAGGCTCCATGACAGGTACAACACTGACTGCTCAAATTTTCTTTACCAAAAAGCAAATAAAATGTTCTACTTTTTTTCTCCAAGAGTTATATTTCACTTGTGCTATTCTCCTAATTATTGCTGAATTGTTTGTGTTTGTTTCAGGTCATTAGCTCAGTGTTTACAGTCTCTCCCCCCCGCCCGCAACCCATTCCCTCACCTAATCCTGCATGTAGCCTCCTCCCCACCCAGCAAACTAACCCATCCCTCTGGGTCTTCAAATTCCCTCTTGGCCAGCGAGCAGTGTTGGGGTGTGGGGGGGTTCACTGTAATGAACTCCACAGAGACTGCAGTTCAGATTCATCACAGCTAAAATTGCTCCCATGGAGCCCTCAACACAGTAAAAACAAACAAAAGTAAATATCTGGAATTATTACACAAGTTGTTTAGGTTTTTCCCAGTATCTGTGGCCTCCTCCCCTCCAAAAGTCTATTTCTCCACAGGACTGCGGTCTCTCCAATTCAACATTTATAATTAAAAGTAAATTTTTCCTTCTGTTTATGTACCGATTACAGCATTCTGATGTTTTTTTCCCCTTTTTGTTTGTTATATGCTGCATATCCATGCATCCCTAAGTCCATCTTGTGGTGAAAACTCCTCACTGCACCAACAACGACGAGACTAAAACATCCATGCAGGAAAAAACTGAACACATGAGCGTATTGAAGTTAATCCAGATGCCACCATGCAGTTGCACAAAAAGGCACAATTGATTATTAATAAATAATAAAAGAACAGATCAGACCAGAACCCTGTAATGTTTATTTTTCTTCTTTTTTTGGAAACCTATCAGTAACCCATCTGGGTTGGAAATGGCACACCTCTAAATGTAAAACTGTCAAAAGAAGAGCATTTCATAATAGTGGGGATGCATTGCATATACATCCAACATGTCCTTTAGGTGTTGACATAAAAATCTGTAGGGTACAGCTACAGATCTGTATAAGATGCTACCTCTTACACTATGGGCATCCAGTAGGTCAGAAATCTGTCAGAACGGTCAGAGCTGACCAGATTTAATGGCAAATTTGATTTGCAGGACACACCTGGAAAAAAGTCTCATAATGGCTGCTACAGTCTTCCGCTGGGGCAGAAATTCGCCTTCCAGCAGGACAACAAACCTCACCATTCAGCCAAAATAGAGCAATTTATCATATAATGTTAATTATGAGAATGGCCTAGTCAAAGTTTAGACCCAAATCCAATTGAGATTTTTCTGGTAAGACTTGAACATTCCTGTTCAAAGATGTTCTCCATCCAATCTGACTGACCTTGAGCAAAAAAAGGGAAACAAGTTTGGTCTCTGTATGTGGACAGCTGGAAGACACATACACCTAAAGACTTGCAGCTGTATTTGCAGTAAAAGGTGGTGTCATTTTCCCTCCTCTTCACAATTTATTTGTGTTCCCAAGAACATACTTTTAAATGATGAGACACAGGGGATCCTTGCATGATTATATTTATCATGTCATATAGCTCCTTTATAAACAGTAGACGTCAACCTGCTGTGGATTCCCTTTGATATCCTCCATCATTATAACCTGACAAAACATAAGATGTCTACTCTAGATTTGGACAGATTTCTAGAACTCATTTCAAGACGAACTGAACCAAGGCAATTTATATTTTATTTAAATGTTTCCCCCCTTGCATATGAAATGTTCGTTGCGTTGTAATCTCCTTTTATATTTGAGAATGTTTACTCTTGACCTTCTTGGTAACAAGGATAAAGAAAAGATGGTGCACTCCTATGAATACTATGTGGGCTGTATGTCATAAGTAATGTTATAAGCATTGTGTAAAAGCGTAGATTTGAAGGAAAATAAGTTTATCAGGTGTCTTGGGTGATTTCTCAGGAAGAATGAGGCCGTTTCAGGGGACATTCGCTTAGATTTATTTTTTTTACTCCCCTCTGTTTGGTTGTTTTGTTTTTAGAAGCCAAGAATATCAATATTTCTTTTGCACATTTGAAATAGCTTGTGGGGTATGCCTGACGGTGGCAGCTCCGGCTTCAAACATATTAGTTTGCTGGGAGACGAGAATCACCAGGGACGGTCTCCAAACACGTGCGGGAACCAGCAGCGCACTCCCGTGTATCGTTTGAAGGCTGCTATTGTTTGAACTCCAGTAACTTTAAACAGGTTAAAGTCATATTTAGAATAAAACACTTGTCTTGTAGGCCTGCTCGGTTTTCAGGTTAGAATATTTGTCAGCTGCTGCTCTCCGGGGACAATGTTGTGAGGTTCAGGCAGGGACGGTCCCTGCAGTCATTTATCAGAGAGGAGCTACACCCAGCAGGCCGCAACTGGCGTCACTCATCACCACTGCTGCTTACACACTAACACATGTGAAGGCACGCACACCCAGATACACAGAACACCAGTGTAATGAGTGACTCCTGCTCTGCACGTCCTTAATCTGTAACCACCAGGCCGGCACGGAGGGGGCACAGTAAAGAACAAGAAGCCTGGAGTGAGCTGAGCCAAAATAAAAAGCCAAGTGGCTCACTAAACCCGTCAGGGGCTTTTAAGAGGCACGCACTGCCTCTCTCGTCCATCCAGCAGGGATACGGGAGCTCTATAAAACCCTGGCCAACAAAACCTAACTCGGAAGCATCAGTTCAGCCTTCCGGAGCGGGCCTTTCCAGAAACTATAAACTATTGGGAACTAATGTCGTCTTCAACATGTTCAAAAGAAACCCGATCCTCACAGAGACGCTTTTTGAGAAGCTGCACATGCACACCCTGCAAGACACACAGTTCTGCTTTCTCACTTCCTGTGAGTCTTGGTTTTTCATCTCTTCTGTCTCTGTGTTGACCCAGATGCTCTTAGTGGCTGCGAGCGTACATTATCTACGGTATATGTCTACCACACTCAGCCCATGTGTTAGTTCTTTACTGTGGTAAAATATGCAAACACAATTTGGTTTGTATAGCACCATTCATATACAAGGTAATTCCAAATGCTTTTCAGGAAGATTGAGATAAAGAAGAAATAAAATACATTAAGAAACAATTGAAAAATATGGATTACATAAAAAAAAACTGGAAATAAATAAATAAAATGAATAAAAAGAAAATCAATGTTGCCTCCCCCTGTTTAGTTCTGGTTCTGGCAACACTGAGTGAGCAGTTCTCTTAGGACATCAGGGTCGCTAAGCTGCAAAAAATAAATTTTTAAATAAAAACCAATTTTATTGTGATTTTTTTTTAAACTTTTACATGCTCAAACAAGGAATATTTAAACGAAAGAAACATTGTAGTCTGATTTTTGTAGAAAATAAATATGTAATTTATGTTAGATACGGAATATAAAAAGGGTCTCACACTTTTGCTGTTTTAAATAAAGGCCTATAATTTCTGAACATTTTGGGTCAATTGTCATAGGCTATTCTCAAGAGTAGGATATGGGTGACTCTTTCTTCAGAACTGCTTGGTGCAACATATCAACTACATGTGCTGGCCGACCCGATTTGTACCATTCTTAAATTGCATCCAGGGGTGGCACAGAATCATTCCGAGGGCAGCAAATGGCCCCCGGGCCACATCTTAGATACCCCTGGTCTACTTGGTTCACACAGAGCTGACAGAAAGTGTTTACCCTCTTACAGTTTGTATTTTTTTCACTTGTTACAATTAAAGGTTTTAGAATAACAAACATGTTTCAACATTAGACAAAGATAATGTGAGTAAATTCAAATGCAGTTCTTATAAGATGATTTTATTAATAAAGTGGTCAACCTGGCCCTATGTGAGAAAGTAATTGCCCCCTAAACACAAGAAGTGGTTGTACCACTCTTGGGAGCAACATTTGCCATCATGTGTTTGTGATAACTGGCGATGAGTCTTATACATCACTGTGGAGAAATGATGTCTACTATTTTCTGTTTGTGTTTTAATTAAGCAACGTTTGAGTTTTTGATGATGAACAGTCTGTTTAAGTTCAGATCACAGCATCTCAAACAGATATAAACACATATTTTGACTAGGTCACTTCTAAACCTTCATTTGTGTTTTGTGAGGCATTCAGAGGTGGACGTGCTGGTGTGCTTTGGATCATTGGGCTTGAGCTTTCTTTGATATGCAGTGTTAGTTTTACATCAGATGCAACAAGGAAATGCACTTACAAAATAATAGACTGCTGTCTTGTCAGTCCACTAAATATTTTTTCAAAAGTCTTGTGGACCTTCGGTTTTTTTCTGGCAAATGTTTTTGGGCTTTTGTGTTATTTTAAGTCAGCAGTGATTTTCTCCTTTGACCTCTTCCATGAATGGCATTTTTGCCCAATCTCATTTTTATTGTTGAATAATAAGGATGACATTAACTGAGGCAAGAGAGATGTTGTTTTTGGTTCTTATTCGATCTCCTGGAGAAAGGCCAGCCCCTCCTGAGAAGGTTGACCACTGTTCCATGTTTTTTCCATTGCGGGATAATGGTTCTCTCTGTACTGGAGTTCCAAAGCCTTAAAAAAGGTTTTGGCCTTTCCAAACTGGAAAGATGTCAAGGACGTAAATTACTTGTCTGCTTTTAAATTACTTTAGATCAGAGCCTACTTCATGTTGTCTGACAGGTTCTCTTTAAATTATTTCATTATTCTAAGCATGTCTGGCATTAAAGTGTGGCTAATGAAATTGAACTAAGCTTTGCAACAAATGTGGTTAATAACAGTTAATTCATTAATTAACAGGGGGAAATAACAGACATAACAGCAATATGAAATGCATTTAAAGCTTAAAACAGCTCAGTTTTGCGTGTTCAATTTATAAGCTATATAAACTGTAGCAATCACTAGGATGAAAAAATCTACTAAAACTATAATATTCGTCTATGTTGTGTTTGAATGTGTTTAATTCAATTACTTTTTAAAACTGCAGATTGCATTAGGTCCCCTTCAGCATATTCATTTTACCATACTGCAGCTTTTCAAAGAAATATTTGCAGGATTAATATGAGACATTTTCAAATTTTAGACATACAATAAACACCAACGCAAGTTTCTTTACAATGTTTTTTAAAACTAGCTTGTTTATTATGGCTATTAGTCCTCCCTGGTCCAACACACAAATTATGTTTTTGTAAAAGAGTAATCACTCAGACATTTAATCTAAATTTTGTTAAGTTAAATTAATAATTAAACCTTTATCACCTGTCTTCTGTCAAACCTTAACTTTTTAAATAGACATCAGGGAGATTTTAAACGATCCTACATTGCATCCATGTGCCAGACTTTAAAAAACCCATTTCTCTCACTATCCCCAACACATGTGCTCAGCTTCAATAAAATAGGCACTCTGGCCATAAACTCACCAAGAGCTGTCCCAAAATAACCACATCTGTCTGCTGAACTTAAACAGGCCCTAAAGAGGAAGGGACTTTGTTTGACAGAAGGAAAAAGATTTTAGCTTCGCCATGAAATGTTTATGTGGTACCAAATGAATAAAAATTATCTATTTGTTTAACGTTACTGACAGCACCTTGCAAAAGTGTTAATGCCCCCTGAAACCTATTTCACATGTTGTCCTCTTTTACCAACAATCTTCCATGTATTTCATGTGATATAACACAAAGTAGTGCATAACTGGGAAGTGTAAAGATTTTTTTCTTAAAAAAAGAAAAATCTGAAAGTGTGGCCTGCATTTAATTGAAACACCTCATGCTACAGCTTCTTTCGGAGTATGTCTACCTGCTTTCCACTTCTAGAGGCAGAAGATCTGTCCATTTGTCTCTATTAACTCAAGTCAGCTGCAGTTGGAGGGCTTAGGTCAACATTTTTAAGTCGTTCCACAAATTCTTAATTGGATTTGGGTCTGGACTTTGACTGGACCATTTTAATAGATGAATATGCTTTAATCTTAACCATTCCATTATAGTTCTTGTTGTATTTTTAGGATGGTCATCCTGTTGGAGGGTGGACCTCTCCCTCAGTCCCAAGTCTTTTGCAGCCTCTAGCAGGATTTTTTTTTCCCAGTATTGTCCTATATTTAGCTCACTTTCCAATAATTCAAACAAGCCTCTCTGCCCCAGCACCCCCACAACATGATGTTGCTACCACCATGTTTCACCATGTTCATGGTAATGTGCATTATTAATGAGTTTCCCACAATACATAACATTTTTCATGTGAGCCAGAATGTTTCATTTCGATCTAATCTCACCAGAGCATCTTCTTCCATGTTTTTTGTGTGTCTCATACATGATTTGTGGCAAACTGCAAGCAGGACATCTCATGGCTTTCCTTTTTAATTATAGCTTTCCTCTGGTCACTTTTCCATAAGGGCTGGATTTGTGCAGTAAATGACCAATAATTGGTTGCATTGGATTTTATTCAGGGTGTCAGAGTGAATGTGACTAAATACATCAGTAAGTAAAAAAAAATTAAACCATAAACATTATTTACTGCTGATTTATCACAAAATCTCAATGAACACATTGCCATTTTGGGGTTTTAACATGCCAAACATGAAAACTTCAAGGAATATGAAAACTTTTCCAACGCACTGTGCATGCATTCCGACTTTGAAGTGCTTTCTGTAAAATCATAGTTTATATTTTAGCACTTCAACCAAATGTACATGCTGCAATTATTTTCCCCTCCTTCTTGTTTTATCAGAACAGTACCAGGAAACTGAAATTCAAATGTGTTGCACATGAACTCAAGGGCCAGTTTTGCACCTCACCTCGTAAGAGGAGAATCTAGCACCTTAAACAAGTAGCAGAACTCAAATTTAGGCCATTTCAGGAGTGATCTAAACACAGCTGAGCATGCAGAGAAGGAAAGCTCCATAGGACTGATGCCATGTGGTGCTTCCATGTTCCAATGAACCCCTTCCACCTCCTGCAACCAGGTCTTCTGCTTTCCCAACTCCGCCAGCGGTACCGCCTCTCAGGGTATGGAAAGAAAATGTCCTCCTAAAAGTCTGATTTATTGAAAGGATTTTTAAAACAGAGCCCGTTGGGAGAAGGGGGGGAGTTTCTGTCCAGACATCCTAAATAAGTTTGGGATGTCAACAAGAAGCGGTTAGAAAATGAAACTTAAGACAAGTCTTTGTCTGATAAAATAAAGGTAGTGATTGCTGAGAGCTGCACGGAAAGACAGGCACGGAGCCAGACACACTTTTTCAAGGTTCAAAAAAAAAGAAAAGAAAGAGGATAAAATAAAAACTTGGATCATCGTGAAATGCCGTCTGTTCTGGATATAATCAATAGCTAAAGAAGAATCCAGTTCAGGGCTGTCTCTCATATTTCAATCCCTGCTCTTCTGTGATCAATAAAAGTGAGCTGAAATCAAAGCGAGCCCTCTTTACTATTGTCTATTCAACGTTAGCAGACAAAGACTGAGGAGCCTTTGATCGCCCTGTCTGCAGGGCCCACAGCTAAACACAGACCCCATCCTCCCACTCCCACCCACCACCTCCAGGTGAGCGCCGTGTCTGTATGTCAGTGTGTATTTGCGGGAGAACCGAAATGTTTTTGCACACGTACATGAACACACAGAAACAACAAAAGGCGCTGCTTTTTTAGGGGAATCACACAGAGATGATTTACAGCGAGGTGGTGCTGTCAGATAAAGGGTCATCACAGGACTTAGTGGACACCGTCTCCGACTGTCTTTCTCATGTTGGGTCTTATTTGTGTTTTTGGTGAATGATCGTCATCTTTTGTTGTTTTGCTCCCTTCTGTCTCTTTAATTTCATTTTGGTTTGCTGTCTCTGACCTTTCTGTATCTTGTCCTTGTCTCTCCAGATTGTCCTCTTCTGGCTGTTTTTTTCTTAATTTTTCTTTTTGTGTCCCATTAGTTGAGGTCTTTTCTGGCCTATCTTTTGCTCTGTCTAATTTAGATTTTTGTCTTTTGTCTTACTCTGAGTCTTTTCATCTTTACACAGTCTCTTTGTGTCTTTTTCTCCCACAATTATGTTCTTTCATGCTTTGGATTTAATGTTTTGTCTAATCTAAATCGGATTTGTCTTTTCCTGTTCTTTAAATCCCGTCCTTTTCATTCCGTTTGATCTTCCCTGTCCTGTTTTCTGAAATTTGTGATCTTGTCTTTTTAATCTCTTTTTTTTTCTTAACTATTTGTATCTTGCTATCTCATTTAATTCTCAACTTGTATTCTGAAATGCTGATACTCTAGTAGGTTTTTTATCCATTATTTGGGGGGATTTGCTCCTTTAAATCTCATATGAGGGATTGCTGCAAAGTCAACGCCAGTGACTGTCCACTGTCTCTACATGCTCATCCGGGAGGAGGGATTGCTACAAATCTCTGACTCGATGCAATCTGCTGGGTTTCCTTAGATAGAAAAATTTGTAATACAATTTGAATAAATAACTGAATCTGACTGCACTGTTCAATGATTAGGACTAATTGGAATGTACCTGACTTTTGTGAAGTGCCTTGAGACGACATGTGTTGTGAATCTGCGCTATATAAATAAACCTGAATTGAATTGAATTGAATTGAATTGAATATTGATCTTCCACTCTAAAACTTGCTGGGTTATTCCTTCAACCCGAATGCTGGGTTGAAACTGGTAGATAGAAGTAAGCGTAGTTTTAACCAAACATTGGGTCAAAAATTGTCACCCATTTGACTTTGAACACCTTTTATATGTACTCTTTTTAAACGGAGACTTTATTCAGAGCATGTGCATGTAGAACTTGATGGGGCCATTCAGGAACATAAGAAGCATTAGCCTATTTAATTAAATCACTCACTTCCCCAAACATTATTGAAAAAAATCAGTTTTCCTCCTTTTTAACTACTTCTGTCGTAACACCGACCAAACATGTGCATGGAAACATGAATGTACTCACCTCCATGCACACTTAAACATATGTGCATTGCCATCTACAGGGGTTGGACAATGAAACTGAAACACCTGGTTTTAGACCACAATAATTTATTAGTATGGTGTAGGGCCTCCTTTTGCGGCCCAATACAGCGTCAATTCGTCTTGGGAAGAACATATACCAGTCCTGCACAGTGGTCAGAGGGATTTAAGCCATTCTTCTTGCAGCGATAGTGGCCAGGTCACTATGTTGATACTGGTGGAGGAAAACGTTCCTGACTCGGCTCCTCCAAAACCCCAAAGTGGCTCAATATAATATTTAGATCTAGGTGACTGTGCAGGCCATGGGAAGATGTTCAACTTCACTTTCATGTTCATAAAACCAATCTTTCACCAGTCTGCTTGTGTGTATGGTGCATTGTCATCCTGATACACGGCACCGCCTTCAGGATACAATGTTTAAACCATTGGATGCACAAGGTCCTCAAGAATGGTTCAGTAGTCCTTGGCAGTGACGCGCCCATCTAGCACAAGTATTGGGCCAAGGGACTGCCATGATATGGCAGCCCAAACCATCACTGATCCAACCCCCATGCTTCACTCTGGGCATGCCAACAGTCAGGGTGGTACGCTTCTTGGGGGCTTCTCCCACACCGTAACCCTCTTGGATGTGGGGAAAACAGTAAAGGTGGACTCATCAGATGAACAATACATGTTTCCATTGTCCACAGCCCAAGATTTGCGCTCCTGGCCCACATTGAAACCGATTTTTGGCATTGGCATGAGTGACCAAAGTTTGGCTATAGCAGGCCCGGCCGTCTATATTGACCCTGTGGAGCTCCCGACGGACAGTTCTGGTGGAAACGGAGAGTTGAGATGCAACATTTAATTCTGCCGTGATTTGGCAGCCGTGTGGTTTTATGTTTTTTTGGATACAATCCGGGTTAGCACCCGAAAGAATCCCTTTCAGACAGCTTCCTCTTGCGTCCACAGTTAATCCTGTTGGATGTGGTTCGTCCTTCTTGGTGCTATGCTGACATTACCCTGGATACCGTGGCTCTTGATACATCACAAAGACTTGCTGTCTTGGGGTCACAGATGCGCCAGCAAACGTCACCCAAAAATTTTGTCCTCTTTTAAATTTCGGTTATGTCACCCATAATGTTGTGTGCATTTCAAATTTTTGAGCAAAACTGTGCTCTTACCCTGCTAATTGAACCTTCACACTCTGCTCTTACTGCTGCAATGTGCAATCAGTGAAGACTGGCTACCAGGCTGGTCCAATTTAGCCATGAAAACTCCCACACTAAAATGACAGGTGTTTCAGTTTCATTGTCCAACCCCTGTATATGTTGTGTTGTGAAAAAGTATATACTGCCAAATAAATTTTTTCTACTTTTGCTTTTTTTGTCACGCTTAAATGTTTTATATCATGAAATAAATTTTAATATCAGACACAAATAGCCTTGGTAATTACAAAATGACGATTAAATTTATTATGGTAAAAAGCAATTACCCCTAAACAATCAAATGTTATTCCACCTGTTGGAGCCAAAACTGCCATCAAGTGTTTGCGAAAACTGGGAATGAGCCTTTTACGTCATTGTGGAGGAATCTTTGCCCACTCTTCTTTGCAGAAGTGTTTTCGTTTTTACCGCATTTTAAGGAGTTATGATCCTG
The DNA here is from genome assembly GCA_036173005.1 of Crenichthys baileyi. Taxonomy (NCBI): domain Eukaryota; kingdom Metazoa; phylum Chordata; class Actinopteri; order Cyprinodontiformes; family Goodeidae; genus Crenichthys; species Crenichthys baileyi. Next base: position 78,347 of record JAHHUM010000631.1, read on the forward strand.
AACGGACAGTTTAAGGTTGTGACAATGCTTCTCAAGTTATTTTCAGGCTGGACTTTGAGTAGGCCACTCCAAAACGTTCTTTTTTTCTTTTTGTTTTTTTAACCACTCAAAAGTGGACTTGCAGCTTTACTCAGGATCATTATCCTGCTGAATAAACCAAGTATACTTGAGCTTAAATTCACAAACTGATGGCTGGACATTCTTCTTACCTTGGAAATGGCTTTGTTACCCTTTCCAGACAGAGAGATGTCAATGACTTTGTTTCTTGTGGGTTCTTAAATTTCTTAAGATTAGAGCATAATAATAATAATAATAATAATAATAATATATGTGTTGCCTTTTGAAACCCCTTAGCCTACTTCATGTCGTCAGACATGTTCTGTTTAAGTGTTTTTTATTTATTTTACAGGTCTGGCAGTAATCCGCTCTGGATGTGGGAAGTAAAATAGATCTCAGGTGGTTTGAATATTTTTTTCAGTAAATGAAAATATAATTTAAAAACTGCTTTTTGTATTATTTGTTTTGTGTTCTTAAAAATAACTATATAAGCCATTTAGATTTTATTTTTGCAAATGTTTCTTTTATTAGTTTCTGATTTTTTTCATAAAATAATTTTATTTATCTGTGCATTATTGCCTTAGTTTTGTTTTTTATACATGATTTTCATCCCAGCCTCTCTGCAACGCTGTGAGGATTAGGCACGTATAGAAGATGGATAGATAACTGTTTTTCACCCACTCTTTGGTTGGTTGAACATTTATGAAACCCCAAAGTGCTCAAAATAAAATAAATAAATAAAACCTTATGAAATAAAGATAGTCATTCCATAAACATTAGTCATTTCTCCCTTTAATCTATTGTGTTCGGTTGAAAACCTAAGCCAGTCTGCTACTTAAACATAAACTCCAACCCTGTAGTATCAAATAAATCCAGGCCTGTATCGATGCTTGTTAGACCCAGGACTGGATTAGCAAAATTGTAGAAATTGACCTATTTTCAACCCATACATTTTTATAGTATGACAGTTTCTGTTGGATCAACTCTCTCCTTGTCTGTTTTATTGTCCTCTGTACCTCCATTCTTCTATTTTTTCTGTCCTACCATCTAGTTTCCATACTTTGCATGTGCGCACTCATTTTGTTTTAACTGTTCCTCCCTCATCCTCTTCAGTCTTCTAGAGATCCAGCTTTCCTGGCCCAGCATGTTTGGCTTTCACCTTACAGACATTTACCAAGAATTTGATTATAGACCAAGATGTACTTTTATTTTTTCATCATGTCTGTCATTTGTCTGAGAATGTAGCGTTTTGGTTATTTTTGCTCCCTTCAAATCTTGTCATTCAGTCCTCTCTAGTTCTCCATTTGTCCTCTTCTGTCTTCTTTCTTTTCTCCTCCCTTCTCTCCGGTTTTGTCTCCCATGTTTTTCCTCCCTCTGTGTTCCTTCTTCTCACATGTCTTCCTCTGTCTTGTTGTCGTTTCCTCTTCCATCTTTCTTTGCCTTGTCCTCGTCTTTTCTCTTCTCTGCTGCTCCTCTGCGTTGCTTGTTCTCTGACAGCAGACAGGAGACACCAAAGCAGCAGGACCCCTCTGACTCTCAACATGCACCTTGTTTACGAGTCCTAAACGACAGACAGCCCCGCCGGAGCCTCCTATGTCAGAGGAGGGGGGCCGAGGATCCGCTCACTTTAAACTAAGACACAGTCTCCTGATGACAGCCCGCACCAACACGCTGAAGACAGCTTATTATATCAAGGTGCTTCAACATGCGCAGGTGGTGATTACAGCTGATGCTCTCAATCTGCCCATATGAGTGCATTACTGTCGTGAGAAGACATCCAGTATGTGGAGACATTAACGTATTGAATGATCCCTAACGAATGTTTTCATTTGCAACCTCCACCACAGTGTCAAGTCCTCTAACAGCTTTTCCTCCAGGATTACCCTGTATCAGCTCCACACATCTCTAACCAAGTATCCCCCACAGCATGATGCTGCCGCCACCATGTGTCACTTTGGGGAAGTGGTGTTTAGGGTGATGCACACGGTTAGCTTTCCTAATTGCAATGCATTTTGCATATAATCTGTTTAATAAGTTTAATTCACTGTCCCTGCAAAAGAAAAACATCCCCACAATATGATCCTGCCACCACCATGGTATACTATGCCTCGTGTTTGCTATGTTCTCTTCATGGCATCTGGTACACTGCAAAAAGGACTTGTTATGGCTTTTTTTCCGCAGCTATGAATCTCTGCAGCTGCTCCAGAGTTACCATTAGACACGTGGCTGCTTCTCTGATCAATTCTTTCTTTTTGTTTAGTAAAAGGATAAAGCTTTGGGATATATAGGTAAGGGATATTCAGCTAATATCTAACCAGGGTAAGGGGTTCAACCAACGTAGACAAACCAACAGAGAACAATCAGCACTGATGAAAAGCAGAAATAATAGCTGCACTGCACAATCTTATTTATTTATTTTTGTTACACTTAGTTTTCTATCACCACAACCCAGGTTGGTGTCCACTGTGACGTCTGTCTTTGTTTTAGGCTTTAAAAACAAGCCTACATATCACGTTGCTCAACTAGTTTTTCAGAGTGCCCCCAGGTGGCAGTAAAAATTAAAACAGCTTTCTGAAGCCATGAACGGCACAGGAGCAGTTCAAGCACAGACTCTCAGCGACAGCCTTCATCTACCTGTAAAATACACAAAAGTCTGTATGTGTGTCTGTGCTTTTTCTTATGTTGTAACTTCAGGGAGTATCCAGACACCAGAGTGCTGAAATATGAGGCTTTGTATGCATCCCAAAACTGAGTTGTTCAGGTTTGCCGAAGTTGGGGTTGCATATTGGCACAAGTGAGGTCCTGAGAGAAATTAAATTAAATAACAGGAATCATTACTGTAAGGCCAATCAATGCTGTACTTGCAGTACTTGCAAAATAATCTAAGTAATATATTGGATGCTGTTGGCACTGTCATTATATCTCAGTATTATTGACTAAATAGCATATTCAGCCTGGGGCCAAGAGTCTCTACCGACATTAGTTTGGGTGAAAAGCTGAAAGTTTGGGAACCAATGGAGTTTGTTGCTTACAATAATATGCTTTGTTTCAGCATAGAGGATCTGTGGTGGAAGATGAAGTTGATGAGATTTTAGGGTTTTTTTGTGAATTTTGTGAACACTTTTTACTTTTTACATTAAAACATCTAAAAAATAGATAGGTGTAAATTGAAAAAAAAAAAAAAAAACTGGGATTCACTTTGCCCACTCATAAACTCCTAAATTTGATAATATGTTTAGGTCTGCTCTGTATTTCCTGCAGTTTTGTTTATGATTGTATCTGAATATATTCTGCACAGCTGCAGATGAGCTCAGTATATTTTTAAATGCACACTGCTGCTGATGGTGATGACAGATCTGCCAGAGGCTGCCTTTGTGTCCCATTCCATCCCTCCATTTCCACAAAACTCTTAATTACTGCTCTTGTTTATGCTCTGTCTCAGAGACCAGAAAAAGGGTAACTCTCCCACTTTTCAACAACGTTTTCTCACCAGTCATCCAGCTCGTTTGCTTCTTGGTTTCTGGCTTGCTAATGTGCCACATTTCAGTGCGAGTGTGTTCTTTCAGACTGCTTGTTAAACGTTGCTCAGACGAGAACATGGACGGACAGAAAGCCAAATTGAGCGGAAAAGGTTGAACTGTGAAAAATTGTGCCAAAAAAAGTCACTAAGTATTTTTTTAGAAAGTTTACAATGCAGAAAGGGAGGGTGATTTCTATTTTTTTTTTACATGGAGTGAAACTAATAAACACAGAGGTGTTATTCAAATGCCTCAAAATTAATAGACATAGTGAACTTTTTAACATTGCAGCGTAGTGTCGTGGTGTAAGTCAGAGTAGATGTTCGGTGCAGAATAAGAATCATATGCATTTATGCAAAGTGAACAAACATGAGGCTTGAAGTGTGTTTTGTGAATTTGCTTAAAGGTCAATATTAGCATACAGCGACAGGCAGAGTCCTGACTTCAGTTCAGAATCCCCTGGCCGCAGTAGGCTCTCTGGAGCCAGTCAATCACCACACACCTCTGAAATGAACCAAGGCAGACATGATTTGGACCTTTCAAACCCAGGGGTGAAAGGTTACAACCTTTCTGCTACAAACTCGCATCGTTTTGTTGCAATGAAGCTTCGTGAGCAAACAAAACCTGAAACAAGAAGATGAAAAGTTTGGAGTTTAGATGCAGAGCAAGTTTTCTTCTCTCTGTACGCCTAACCTTTAAGCCGAGTGTCCCCCCGTGACTCCTGGGTTCCTGATTAGTTTACAGTATACTCCCAAATCAGCATAATAAAGCGTGTTATGAGGCTGATAGGATCTAACAGGCTGCTCTTGTTTACCCTGCTGCAGCACCATCTCCTTCCCTGCATGTGTGTGTGTCTGACCCTGAGGCACCGAGTCACTTGATGCGGATTGCACACACACCCACAGAAAGCCCCCCACTGGTAAAAATCCTGGTTGTACTGCTGTATCTCAGCGGAGGCCGGGAATGCACATCTCCTTTAGGCTACTCCTGGGGTGCAGTTATTCCACACACACCAAACACAGCCCACATGCATGTACAAATGCACACTCAGACACACACTATATCTTAATGAGAGAAGGAGATGGCACTAAGACGGCGACAGCAGAATGAAACCTACTCACCAAGGACTGACCTGTGGTTCAGGGGCGGCAGCAGCTCAGCGGGGAGCTCATCTCCCAGCACTGATCAGAGGGCTGCACCGCCGAGGCTGCTCGCGCTGACGGCGCCGCAAAAACCAACTGATTAAACGCCACCGACGCCTCAGCTCTGCTGCTATATGGAAAGAAAAGCTTCCGCTCTTTTATATCTTTTTTTCACTCACTGTTTGTTTGTCAGTCTCCTTTGTTTTCTTTGTCCTCTGCTGAGACAGCAGTGCCGGTGGATTGCAACAGTGAGCGTGAGGGATTTGTGCGTAATTAGCTGAAACGCTCACCCAAGCAAACACAAAAAGTTAGATTTTAAACTTTTTGAACTGTACACATTTTCAACGCTATTTCACTGACACTCTGCTTCACTTCCAAGATCAAAACCTTCCCTCGCTGTGGAAATATATTTTATATGAGTCTTTGGAGTGTGTGGACAGCAAAACAGCTCTGCCAGATTGCAAGTCCTATTAGTAAGTTGTGCAAAGTTCAAATTGAATTGCATGTGTGCACAGAAATAGTAATGCCTGTGAGAAAAAAATTAATATAGAGATGAAATGTTAACAAGATGACAGACAGCACTGACCACTGTTCCCGAATAGGGGATTATCTACTGCTATGAAGGTTTTATATTTTTACTTCAACACCATATTCAGATAAGTTACATTTGTGAAACCACATTAAGGTGTTGATGATTTTACAGTTCTTGGCTATGCTATTTAACCATTTTGCTACTTTATAACCACAAACTTCATTGTGTTTTATCGAGATTTTAAGAGATCGACCAATACAAAGCAGTACATTATGAAAAACTGCAGTGTGGCGAGTATTTGCCATACCCAACCACCCAAGCCCCAAGTAAAATAATTTGCAGAACCACCTTTTGCTGAAGTCTGCACGTTTTTTGACATCTGCCTCTACCAGCTTTGCACAAATAGATACTGAAATTTTTTTTGCCCATTACTTTATGCAAAATAGCTCTAGTTCAGTCAGATTGGTTGAAGCGTGTTTGTAAACATAAATATTCAAGTCTTACCACAAAATCTTAGCCAGGCCATTCTAACACAATATGCTGTGATCTAAATCCTTCCGTTGTAGCTCCAGCTGTCCTTCTGAAAGGTGAACCTTCCAGTCTTAGGTCTTTTGCAGCCTCTTACAAGTTTTCTTAAGGATTTCTCTCTACTTTGCTATATCCATATTTCATCCATCTTCCAATTAACTCTGATCCCTGATGAAAAAAAGCATCTCCACAGCATGATGCTGGCACCACATGTCATGGTGAGGGTGGTGTGTTCAGGGTGATAGTAGTTTGCCCCCACATAAACAAGTTCAAGTTCAGTTTCTGACCAGAGTACCTTCTTCCACATGTTTTCTGTGTCCCTTGCATGGCTTGTGGCAAACTTCCAACAGGACTTCTTTTGCCTTTCTCTCAATACTGGCCTTCTTTTTGCCACTCTTTCAAATAGGCTAGACTTGTGGACTTCATGACTAACAGCTGTCATGTCAACAGATTCAACTACCTGAGCTGTGGATCAATGGAGCTCCTCCAGAGTGACCATGAGCCTCTTGGCTTCTTGTCTCACTAATGTTCTCCTTGCCTAGCCTTTCAGTTTAGGTGAAGGGCCATGTCTTTTTAGATCCGCAGGTATACCACACTTTTTCCATTTTCAGAGGATGGACTGAACAGTGCTCTTCTAGATGTTCAAAACTTAAGATAATGGTATATAACGTAAAGCATTTCACAAAGTTTGTGCACCCGTCACATAACCCCTCACTGACAATTTTACACTTTGATGCAATGTAGAGTAGTCAGTGTACTGCTAGTATAACTAGTCCCCTCAAAATAACTAAACACACGGCCAATAATGTCTGAACAGCCGCCAACAAATGTGAGTACACCACTAAATGAAAATATCTAAACTGTGCTTAATTAGCCATTTTCTCTCTCCGGTGTCATGTGACTCATTAGTGTCACAAGATCTCAGGTGGAAATAGGGAACAGGTGTGTTAAATTGGGTGTTATCGCTCTCACACGCTCTCATACTCATCACTGGAAGTTCAACATGGTGCCTCATGGCAAAGATCTCTCTGAGGATCTGAACAAAAGAATTGTTGCTCTACATAAAAATGGCCATAGCTAGAAGAAGATTGACAATACCCTGAAACTGAGCTGGAGCACGGTGGCCAAGACCATACAGTGGTTCAACAGGACAGGTTGCACTCAGAACAGGCCTCGCCATGTTGGGCCAAAGAAGTTGAGTGCTCGTGCTCATATCCAGAGGTCCTCCCAGAGAGAAGCATCTTCTAAAGGTGATGCTCGAGAATGCCAGTAAACAGTTTGCCGAGGACAAGCAGATTAAGGACATGGATGACTGGAACCATGTCCTGTAGTCTGATGAGACCAAGATAAACTTATTTGGTTCAGATGGTGTCAAGCATGTGTGGTGGGAAATAGATGAGGAGTACAAAGACAAGTTTGTCTTGCCTATAAACCAGCATGGTGGTGGGAGTATCATGGTTTGGGGCTGCATGAGTGCTGCCGGCTGTGGGGAGCTCCAGTTAATTGATGGAACCACGAATGCCAACATGTACAGTGACATATAAAAGCAGAGCATGATCCGCTTTCTCCCTATAGAAACTGGGCCTCAGGGAAGTATTCCAACATAACGACCCCAAACACGCCTCCAAGATGACTACTGCCTTGCTAAAGAAACTGAGGGTAAAGGTGCTGGACTGGCCAAGCATGTCTCCAGGCCTAAACTCTTATTAAGTATCTCTGGGGCATCCTCAAGCATAAGGTGGAGGAGCACAAGGTCTCTCACATCCACCAGCTCCCTGAAGTCGTCATGGAGGAGTGGAAGAGGCTTCCAGCTGCAACTTGAAGCTCAGGGAACTCCATGGCCAAGAGAATTAAAGCAGGGCTCGAAATAAATGGTGGCCACACAAAATATTGACACTTATCAGTGTAAAGGGGGCTGAATACATATGCATGCCACACAGAGTCTTTTATTTGTAAAAAAAACTTATAAACCATGTATAATTTTTCTTTTACTTTACAATCATGCACCACTTTTGGCTGATCCATCATATAAAATCCCAATAAAAGACGTTGATGTTTGTGGTTGAAACACGACTTTTGTGTCTCAGCTAGTTAGATATGAAGTCTAAATTTAGAAGTCAAAACTATTATCTGAAATCCTTAAATTATTTGAAAGGTATTGACTTTATTAGAAGTAGACTTCAATCCTCTGAGATAAACAGGTCAGTGGAGATGGCAGTTTGTCCTGGAGAAAATGATACAGCTCTCGGTCAGAGACTTAGGATGATGAGATCTGGCCTGCCTACCACAACCCTCCACCAGCAGCCAATTCACAGCTTTCTGGACCAAAGAGAAGTGCCTCCCTGCCCGTCTGACCTTATAAGGTGTGGATATGAGTGTGCACTGACATTTTGGCACAGATGAAGGGTTATAAGGCTGTGCCCGTTATCAGCGCCCTCTGGCCTGGTTGGGCAAGTCATCCAAGGATGAGCCTTAGCTCTGCCAGACTTCAAATACTGCCAGCCCTTCTTATGCCACATGGTTTCAAAAAAACGGGTCTCAGTAACAGTTGAGCTTTTTCTGCAATGTATACCTAAAGTCAAATTAATTACATTATATAAATTAACTAAAGGAAATGTTTCTGAATCATGCAACAATGAAGTACAGTTGAATAAGACTGTGCAGAGGGCAGAGGTCACTCAGCGGCCCTCCACCTAACACTGCCGTACCTTTCGTCCTTGACTTCCACGGTTTGGCCAGGGGCTTCTCTGGCCGGAGCGAACGGATCGGAAGGGCTGGAGGAGAGACAGGATGAGGGCAGACAAAGAAGTAAACTCTGTGCCATGCCCTTGAATGAAACAGAGATACGGTAACAGACAATAGGCACCCTGCTAATAGAGCAAGCCAACTTTTTATTTTTCATTTTTGTCCTCCAGTTGTGTCTGGCCTTTTGTGTATAATTTATGGTTACACATTCTCATTTCACAGTCCCTGTCCAGCTTTTGGCCACACAGTGACAACTGGAAGAGAAGAGAATGACTCCAGGCTGGTAGAGACAGAAACTGAGTTTCTTCTTAGAAGGAAGGAGAGGAAGAAAAGAGGAAGGAAAAGGCCAGGTCGGAAAAAAGAGAAACCGGGCAGGGGCAGCTTCAGTGCCGTGAAAAGGAAATGGCTGGCAGCACAAAGGATGGTTCCTCTTCTGTTTTTCAGCTCCATTAATATCTGAGCTCCAGCCTGCTTATATCCTCATTCATTATTCATGAACCGGCCGGAGAAGAATGCAAGTGGGGAGGAAGGAGGCAAAGCAAAGGCCAGAGAAAGTTCCAATCAGTGTGGTTTAAATGACACTGAGTGACAGGGCCTGGGGTTTTACAGCTCGCTCTTCCAATGAGACGCTGCGGCGAAGTAAAAGGTCCACGCTGTCCTGCCGTTAATGACCAGCAGGACATATTAGAGGCTGCAGCTCGCCACCACACTGCGATGCAAATTTCCCAAAACTAACTTACACAGAAGCACGGTGCGAACACTGCCGCATATGTTGGTAACCTGCTCCTGACCTGAGCCAAAAAGCAGCTGGAGATATCCTGAAGGCTCGCAGAGAGCACCAAATGTTGCAGCATTTTACTTGGCAGACACTGATAAGAAAATGTAAAAACAAAATCTAGCTACCAAAATCACACAGATGCACTATAAAAATTACCCAATAATTCTGATGCTTTTATACAAAATGGAACAACACTTACAAGTAATTGACCAAAGGTTTTGTTCAAAACTGTTGCTAATGTTGTTTCTAACAATCCCACAGTGCCTTGTAAAAGGATGTTATGCCCCTTGAACTCTTTCACAAAGTGGTGCATATAACTGAGGCCTGAAAGGAACATTTTACATAGTTTTCAAACTGTTTTACAAATAAAAATAATAGAATTGTGGCATGCACCATCTATCTAGCAATGCTCCTTTACTCTGAAAGCCCTAAATAAAATCCACTGAAATCAATTGCTTTCAGAAGTCACATAATTAGTAAATAGAGTCCCTCTGTGTGTAATTTATTCTCAGTATAAACTTCAGGTTTGTTAAGAACATTAGCAAAAAAACGGCATCAAGAAAACTAAGGAACATAGCAGAAATGTAAAAGATAAAGTTGTGAAGTTTGAAGCACAGCTAGAGCTATAGGAAAATCTATTGAAAAGACAACTATTAGTCATGCACTCCATAAATATAAAAATTATTGATGAGTGGAAGTATGAAAGCTATTGTTAAAAGAAAAGCATGAGAAGTTAGCCACAAACCATCTAGGAGACACCAGAAAAACGTGGAAGATGGTACTCTGGTCAGATGAGACCAAGGTTAAAGTTTTCTGCCTTCAAATAGCTATTTGTGAAGGAAAACTAACACTACACATTACCTTGAACACATAGTCGGGATGTTTTTCACCAGCAGGACATGAGAGGTGGTCAGAGGTGATAGGAAGATGGACAGATGAAGTTTAGTCTTTGAGAATCTGTGGTTTGAAAGTGGATGTTTGCAGAAATTCTACTGTCTTTCTGACAGCTTCTTTATCTATATGTTCAAAGCGAATGGAGCTATATGCATGTCACACTTTTAATTTTTTTCCTTATTTTACTAATTGGATTGTGTAGAATAGAAGCTGTTTCTTGTGTAAAGTGCCTTGAGATTACATTTTTTGTGAATCTGCGCTTTATAAAGCAGTGATTTGAACTCAATTTAGTTTAGGCAACAAAGCACCTTTTTTAAAATAAGGAAACTGCAATAGTTTTGCAAAAAATATAAGATGAAAAAGAGTAGGGAAACAATTATGACCAGCTTTGTCGCTTAAGGTCAAAGATGAAATTCATGTTAATTTTTCTGATGAAACAATGTTTTTCAGTTAATTCATCTAACACCTAATAAATCACATAGGAATTTATTCACACAATTATTAGACAACGTTTGTCATCCATAACCTAATAACATATTATATGTTACATTACTTTGATAGAATGCAGTGTGCTATGATTTATTTTAAATATTCTATGAGCACCTTGTTGCAAAGACAAAATTTGTTAAATGTTTTTGGTTAAAATTCGGACAGAATTTACCAAAGAAACTGCAGAACCTGAATAAAACTAATATTATTCATAAGGACAATCTATAAGTTATATAATTCCCATCTGTCTCTTTGTGCTTGAAGAATCTTGAGTCGTACTGGGTTTGATGCAAAGTCACATCAGTTATAACCACTGTCCCTCAGGCACAGATGTTGCTTTAAAATCATCATTGTTCTGAGATTAGTGAACAAAACTGAAAACAAGCTTTCAACGAGGGTGTTCACTAAAACAGAATGTTTAAGCAGGATGTACAGTAAGCATTTTGCAAAGGACTCAAAAATATTTTAGCATCTCATGGGGTGTCTGGCGAGTATGCCTTCACTCTGTGTGTGTGTGTGTGTGTGTGTGTGTGTGTGTCTTCCTGGAGTCTCAGAAATGGTAATGCCCCTAACCCCAATGCAGGGGAGACTTAACAGTTCGTATTGACTTTGTGAACATTTACCATTGAGAATTCAGACTATTCAATTCTATTTCAACTGAGGGCTGCAGACGGAGAGGGAGGAAGTCCCCAGGCTCCATGTTGCTCATGCACAAACACACAGATGTACACAACTTGTGCACACACTCAAACTGCTATGTACTATTCTCCAGTGATATCGACTCAATCGGATTTAACCCCTCTCTGCCGTACAGAGACAAATGCTCTCAATATAACAAAGGCTGTGTGTGAGTGTGGGTCTGCATGCACTTGTGTGCTGCTTCAATGGTTTCTTAATATTTGAAATTCTTTGAACAATTACCACACTGGGGAGATCCAATGGCATTTCAATTTTTACAAATCAAAGCTTTTACATAGCTTGAAGCCAGCTGCTTATTAAATAAATCATAATTTTGAAGGGAAAGAAACAATTAAATAGGAAAACTAAAATACAATCAACACCTGATTAACTAAATTTGGCCTCATACAACCTTGTCTTGAGCTGCTTGGAAATGTTTAGTTTTTGCTTTCAATATTTTCCAGGAAAACAGATTAAAGTATGGAAAAATATTTGCTCCATGCAAAACTAAATTGCTCAAACAATATTGCTTTTTGTTGATTATACAAAAAGATAACTATAGTCACAATAATGGCAACTTTTGGTTCATCCACTACATAAATCCTTAAGTTTAACATTTTTGTATCAACATCATGTTCCAACATATTTCTTTTCTATGTGTCGTTCCCTGTTAACTATTTTGAAAAAACGCACTATTACTTAGCTCAAAAAGCAAAGTTAAGCTAAACACGTAGTGAACAAAATAGGTTTTCTGGGTGTCAGTATAAATTACATGACTTACATGACTAAGGTAAACACATGGGCAAGTCAGATCACCCCATGAAAAACACAAACCCAAAAATCTTTTAACTAATTATCTCCAGCCACCCTGCTACTTGTCCAGCTTAACTGAGCCAAACACCACAGGGACACACATTATTCCATACATATAATATACAATATATACAAAATATAATAGTTGGGCGTGGCACTGATGGTGTAGGGGTTAAGCGCGCGACCATGTGCAGAGGCTACAGTCCTCGAAGCGGCTGTCCCAGGTTAGAGTCCCAGACCCGGCGACATTTGCCGAATGTCTCCCCCTCTCTCTACCCCCCTTTCCTGTCTGCCTACTGTCAAAAAATAATGATAATAAAGGCCACTAGTGCCGAAAAAATATCTTTAAAATAGTTGGTTTTTAGTTTCCAGAATAAATCATGTTATTTAAGATGAGGTAACAACTCAGGATATTAATAATATAATTCAATAAACCCAAAAATGTAAACTGGTAACTTTTTAATGAGATCAAGATGTGTTGGCTAACTGTCCTGCTACCTGTTAAGGTAAACTACCAACTAAAGAAGTCCATCCATCCATCTTCTGTACTTGCTTCTTTGGTACAGGGTCATGGGGGAGGTGGTGCCTAGCTCCAGTGGTCTACGGGCGAGAGGTGGGGTACACCCTGGACAGGTCATCAGTCCATCGCAGAGCAACACAGAGACACACAACCCTGCACCCCTTAATACCTAAGGTCAATTAAGAGAGACCAAATAACCGTCATGTTTGTGGACTGTGGGAGGAGAGAGAGAACCCATTCATGCACAGGAAGAACATGCAAACTCCATGCAGAAAGTCCCACACCTGGAGTCGAACCCAGGACCTTCTTGCTGCAAGGCAACAGTCCTGCCAACTGTGACACCATGCCACCCCTGAAGAAATGATATTTCTAAAATAAAACTCTTTTATAATAATAATAAAACTTTTAGATTTTAAGCATAAATAATAACATGGCCACATGTGTAACTCGGTCGATTCCCCAGAAAACCATAAACCTGGAATTTTGTAACTAAATCAAATGTGTAGGCTGTGCTAACCACCTGTAGGAAACTTTTTAAAGTATTAAAAAAATAGGAAATTTAAGGATTTAAATTAATAACAGAAATAAAACAAATAACAATTGTCATACCATGGGTAAACAGTTTACTTTCCAATAAAATATTAGATAAAGGTATTTTCCTGAATGTTTTTCTTGCTTGTTCTGAAGTGCCACCCATGCTCTCAGAGAATCATTTCCACAGAGATGTCCTACACCCCCTTCAGCCAACCACCCACATCATTTATACATGTGAGCATTAGGCCTTGTCACAGTCTCTCAGTCAGGCCCTTTATCAGTCCGGGTCATAGATTCTCATTAAACGACTCGATCCCCAGTCCCTGACACTTAGGCCATCACATGCCCGCCCTGCCATCTCTCAGCGACTGACTATTCATCGAATCTAACTTGACAGATGGTAACTGAAAAGTGTGTTGTTGTTAATAAATCAGATTATGAGCCTGGAATCTTGATGTTGGCATTTTCGCTTCAGAAAAGGTAGTTTCCATTCCACAGTTTAAAAATTCCCATGCGGAAAATGTTTCTCATTGTATTCCTACTTACTGTAAGTTTAGTGGACGACAGGCTAATCAGTTTAAGCAGTGGTCAAACCCGGTCAGCAGATAGCCAGCTCTGTGCGTTCACTAGATAAGAGGCGCTACTCCTTAAAGGTCCGGATCACTGCCTCGTTAGTGCTGGGTCAGTGAACTGCCGTGCAGATTTTTAAATGGCCACTCAAAGCCCCATAAGTAGATATGTATATGTATGTGTGTTAGAAGGCTAATACTCCTGCTCTCTGTACTTTCTCACTGACGGGAGCTCTGTTGCAATTTTCAAAATCCCTTTAGGACATCTTCACAGGAGAGATGTGTTTAATAGAGATGTTTTTATACCTGCAATGTTTTTGTCTTGTGTTTGGAGTTGATTGTTTTCCACCTTCTGCTGCTGGGGATGTGCACGTGCAATTCTGATATACAGGTAAATATCAGCAACGTATTTAATGGGCCTGAATAGAGGAGTCCTCACACTTGTACAGCTCCTTGACCCCATGTTTTTTTCTGTTCACACAAATATTTCAAGCCCCTGACCCCTGCAATGTGGAAGCAGTGAGGTCTGCACTGAGCTGGTGCTGGATTGACAGGCAGTTCATGTCTCCGCAGAGAGAAAAAGCCAGTCGGAGTGCAGAGAGTTTCTGTTTGTGTGTGTGTGTGTGAGAGAAAGAGAGAGAGCACATAGTGCAGGCCCAGTCTAGTAGCAGAAAACAGAATCTCCTGGGAGGACCGGATGTTGGGTCAGCACGAGAGAAAAACAAGAGCGGAGAAGGAGAAAGTGGGAGGTAGGGGGAGTGATGCACATGGAAGACCTAAATCTGTTAGTGTGTGTGTATGTGTGTTTGTAAGTAAAATGTAAAAAATAGATACATTCTCCACCTCCTGCTGTATCAGGTATTTGTCTGGCATGTGGGAATCTCTGCTACAGCAACATACAAACAAGTAGTATATGTATGTATGTGTGGGGAATCTGCAGCAGATTTTTATTTTACACATTTATTTCCAGTGTTGTGTACATAATCTTTTGATATTATACATCAACATTTAATGGCAGTAGTATAGTGTGGGAGCTTGCCCATTCTTCTCCTCCTCTTCAATGCACCAGATCTGTCACCTCACGGGGGGTAGAAGGAATGTCAAGGAGGAGGTATGTCTTTCTTCATCGTATCCATCCACATAGTATTTTAATTGGGTTTTCTTCCCTGTTCAGAAAAAAAAAGAGAGGTAATAAAGGTGAGAGGAGGGATGAATCACGAGTGGGAGGAAGGGGGGGGGGGGGGGTGGGTGCTGCTCTGGGTTTCCATCTTCACCTCCTCGACTATGCCAGCTCATCACTGTGGACCACATGGACTTCAGCTCGGCCTTTGTCGCATTGTTTGGTGCTGTTCGTATTGAACCTTTGTGAACGGTGTGGCTGACATTTTTTCTACGTTGGTTAAGGCTGCCTCATAGAAACATGACAATTCTGGGCCACCTGATCGTCTCCCAGTGACAGTCAAACATTTCCTTGGCAATGGACCGAGTGATCAAGCCTGGGAGATGGCATGGAGAATATTTGCAAAAAAAACCCCAAAACAAGAAGAGTGGATATGTGTGTGTTTGGATCACGAGTGTGTGTGCACCTATAAATATGGGAGTGAGCGTGCATGTGCGTGAGTGCGTGCGTTGTATGTTGATGGTTGATGTACAGGCCTGGAGGGCAAACGCTTGAGGCTGCTCTCGTTAAGAACCTGTCAGTCATCTGCAGAGAGGAACCAAAAAGAGTCCAAATCGCAACACTGAGCGTGTGTGTAGATTGTTTGTGTGTGTATGAAATGTATTCAAGCTGAATGGCTATTCCCCCAAAAAAACCAACAAGTCAGAGGAGAGATATATAAAAAAAGAGGAACAGCTGTTGTGCAACGTGAGGCCACACTGCCCTCCAGTGGTTTTTTAGCTGCCTCGCCACCAGAAGACAAAGATGGGTTGTGAAACTCAGAATGTGGAAGCTGACTTTGTTGGTTTAATCAACGCAACATGAGGCCCACTGGTGCTCTGTGCAGATTTGAGAACCAAAATTACAGCAAAATATTCCTCTCATGTTTGATAGGCATAGCTTTGTGGGTAGTATACTCAGTCAGAGGGGTGTATAAAGAAAATTTGAGTGCCACAGTGTGCAAAGACGATATGAACTAAAGAGAGCAGACAGGAAGGAGAAAGCGGAAGTGTAAAAGAGGTTGTTCTGACAATGATCTGAAACAATGCACAGTCCTACTGAAGTCTCACTGTCATTTAACTCCTCTAGCGGCAAAACTGAAGATAAGCCGAGTCAAAACTGTTTTCTGAGTTAACAATTTTATTCATCAAAGGTTTTTAACTCACAGTAAACTTTATCTTTAATCTTCAAGCAATGCAAGCTTGGGACAGTGTATTTCTGGAGCCAGAAGCCATCTACGTCATATGTAACCTCAAACGCCATCACCAACCCATCAGTTTTATTTCCCTGAATGTTTAACACAAGAAAAAAGCTATTTTTAAAATATACTTGCAGACCCCTTTATTAGGTACACCTAGCTAGTACCAGGTTTGTCCCCCTTGTGCCTTCATAACTGCTTTAATTCAAGGCACATAAAATTAGTCAATCCTGACAGCAAATTACATTTCTGTTTAAAATTCAAAATTGTTCAGGTTTGCATTGATCACATAAAATAGTTAAATAAAACTACTCCTAGGATTTTATCCAAATTTACTACTAAATTTGACTTTTATAAATGACTGTTGTCTGAAGGTTTTCTACCTCCTTAACAGAAACCTTGGTCAAAGCATACAATTGCAAATCCAGTGTGTTCTCAAGCAGACGTGATGCTGACAGCGACGTTTGACATGTTAGAAATATGGCAATGTCAAGATAATTATCCATGCAGTTCAAATAAGAGATCAATAACTTGCACAAACAAGGAAAGGCATAAAACAAGATAGAAAAGTCCCTGAATGTTCTCTGAGATCCAGTTAGAAGCATCATTGGGACAGTGGCTACACTAACTGGATGTAGCAAAAAGAGGAAGACATTAATGGCTGCCAACAGATTCCTGACAAGGCGGGTGGTGCAGCAAATTTCAGTTTCCAGAGTAAGGCGCTTACTAAATGCTGAAGGGGTCAATGGCTGAACTCCAAGATGTGCACCACTACCGGCCCAAAAGCTCAAGAAAAATCAGCATCAATGTCCTCACAACTATGTAAGTAAACCAAAGAGGTTTTGTGATTCTGTTCATTGGCGGGATTAACAAAAACTGAAGCTTTTCTGGTCTATATCTCAGCTGTTTGTCTGGAGGAGGAAGAATAAAGCACATGTTAAAAAGAAATACCACATCGGAAAGCATGGTGGTTGCTCAGTGATGCTTTGCTTCTTCTGACACTGGATAACCTTGCACGATGTGGAGGGCAAGGTTAATTCAAAAATATTAGGCAATTCTGGGAGAAAATGTGCAGTGTGAGTAAGCTGAAGCATAGACTCCATTGGACATTCAAACAGGACAGTGATCCTGAATTTCTCAAGGTCCACCAAGACTTAGCCCACTCCTCATGGGGAAAGGTCTCCAGTTTGTGTGATGTAACATACAGCTCAAGTCAGGCGACTATGATGGCAAATATTTCTCAGGAACACTGCCAGATGCTGATGTCTGGTCATGACTCATGTTTGCACCATATGACATCACCAAAAGGCGCTTGTATTCAAGGGGTTGAATAATTTTGAGATTTGAGTTGTTATTAAAAGTGGCATTTTGGGTTTGATTTCAATAAAACATTTGTAATATTTATTGTGTGCACTATTTGAATTATTATTGCCTGATTTGATTAAAAGCTGCTGTTTTCTACATTTAAATAAAATGTAATAGGTTTTAGTGGGGATTCAATACATTTTGCCGCAACGGTAGGTACAAAAAGGTGTGGGAAACATTCCTCCGAGATTTTGCTTCATACTGAGATGTTGGTCTCAGTTTTCGGGGTTCTCGGGGCCCAGTGCCTGTCCCTAGCCTCGGGCCCAGTGGATATGCCTGCACCTCCCTCCTTTGTTGGAACGCCGCTGAACGGGGGGTGACTATTGGGGTCAGCTGGAGAGCTGGCTCCCTGGGAGGGGAGGGGCTCCCTCCGCCCACTCCATCACACTACCACTCATGAAGGGCCTTGGGGTGCAGGTGCGTCATTGGAGTGCTGCAAGGGTTTTCCATCTCCGCAGTCCCATGGCTGCCTGGGCCCCAATTTTATTGTACAACTTAGACACTCTCACTTACAATATTTTCATTTATAACACTTCTGCTTGGGGAGTGATGTGTCCCGGGGTCTGGGGTCTCTGGGTCTATGATTATATCTGCTGCCAGCGTAGACGGCTGCTGGCGGGGCCTGTGGGCTTGTTGCTGCGGCTCCTTGGGGCTTCTTCACTTTGGCTGCTGGGTGGTTCCCCTGATACTCTCCTCTGCACTTTTTTGGTGGTGTCTGCAGCACGGATCTCCTCCATGTCTGTCCAGGGGGGCTACTCACACTCGCTATTGCATATTTTTATAGAGATACCTTGTATACACAATCAAGCTCACACTTACACAAACAGGTGTTTAGATTCAGGTGTTATCAGATACACAAATGTTCTATATTGAGCTGCAGTTACCACTAAATACATCTTGCATTCATTAGTACCGGGCACTTTTCTGTAACAATACCGTTATTATTATATTAGTTTCTGCAGGTGTAGAAGCAGTCTTATAGAGTGATATCTTGTAATCCTTCTTCATCCTTCTTTCTCTCCTCCATTCTTTTGTCATTCACTCCCTTTTTTGCCCCACCTCTCTCTCTTGCTTCTTTTTTTTTCCTTTTTATTTCCATCTCCGTGTCCATAACAACTGAAATAATCCTAAAGCAGTTTCTAATAAAGTTTCTTTTATAAATATCAAGCAGAGCATTAAAGCGTAGCCGTAGTGCTCCACTTGTGAAAGTAAATCTGTTGGGCTTCTTCTTGGCACTCAGACAACAGTTCTGAGTGCTACTCTGCCGGACAGGACACGAAAAAAATAGAAAAAATTCTTGTTTATTTAACAGTAAATTTATCAGGTTTTACATTTTGTGAATATGTTAGCGGCTTTAAAAACTCCACAACAGTTGCCAAGCAGAATGATGCAATATAAAACAATGAATTGCAAGAATTAACCAAAAATACAGTGATAAAATACTTTGTATTAAATATCTGTTCATCATCAGAAATCAAAATGCAAGCTCCTTAATACACTACCTTTCGTAGATAATCAGCGCATCATCTACATCAGTTTGGGTATTTAATCCGGCCCACCAAACATGAGTCTCTCTACTGCGTTGTGAAAAAAATGCATTTGGAAAATAATTTGAACAATAAGCCTTGCATATCCATGCTTTACTATGTATTAAAGGACAAAACCTTTTTTATGTTATGGCTTTCATTTATATTAGTTCACACAAAAACCACATCCATCCGCTCCTGGCCCAGCCCCACAGTCAAATTTTAGAACCCATTGTGGCCCACGAGTGAAAAAGTTTGCCCACCTCTGATCTACATGCTGCATCCCATGTACCCAACCCAATTATCTGCCAGTGACATTTCAACTGCTAAGAACATCAGGCAGAGCTATCTCTGACGTTGTCTGAAACTCTTAACCCACTTACAAAGTGTGGGTGCACCTTGCAAAGAGTGGAGGAAAAACGTAAGTGCATCAGGGTGTAGAGCGCACACACACATGCATCGTTTGCAATCCATTTTTATTTCACCACCCTGTGGTCGCAGCTGTGACTGCAGATAGGAACTAATGGAGCACATTTCAGTTGGTATTCTCCGGCTTTCTTCCTCCACCGATGTGAAGCTGTTTTATGGTGATTAAAAAAATCTGATTAAGACATCAGAAGGAAAAAAGAAAAGGAGAATAGACATGTGATGATGCAAAAAACTTTTAAGGGAGAAGTTGATAAAAAAGAATACTTTGGTCAACCGCCCAATATGTTAAAAACCGAAGTAAAAAAATAGCTAAATTGAGGAAGCTGTGACACTGTTTCTCATCGAAACCACGCCTTCCTTCTCAACCCCTACATAAACATCCAGCGCTTAGAATAGAAAACTGAGGCAACTTTTACTGGTAGCCAGCAATTGCTTTATATCCCACCGTGCTTTTTCTGGAAACCGGTAAAACCCTGCTGAGTGTTGGTTTCATGTCTACATGTGTCCACTTTCTGGCTGATCACAAAGAAAGCTTAACTTAAGACTTTTAGCCCCTTATAATATAAAGAGTACCTGTAATATCTCCAACACTGAATGTAGTCTGGAGGTTAGATCAGTGTTTCCCCCTGAAATCTCCTCAAGCAGAGTGACTGATGAGTGGGAAGTACGACAACATCAAGTTCCCTTTCACCTTGCAGCTGTGCAGGTTTCCCTCTGATGTGCATGAGTTCATGAGCTTATGAAGTGTACTGAGCCTATCCCATGATGTTAAATGAACAAAGCTGAAACACATTAATAAGACAAAATGATCTCTAGTAAAAAAAAAAAAAGTTTTTACAGTTTTTTAATACACAAGAACAAACCATGCTACAGCTCAAGCACTGTTGTTAACATGAAGCATACTCAGTATCATTGGCAGCAATATCCACAGCTTCTCATGTAGCAGTTTCGGTGAAGAAAACAATGACCATCTCGACGACATAAACTGCTGGGTTGTTTCTTCAACCCACGTGCTCTATTCATGTTGAGTGGACAGAGTTTGGGCATTTTAGACATGGCCTTTGGTCAAACTTGCGACCTAGTTTGTTGGGTTAGAGAAGAGAATAAACAGGAGCCACGTCATCGTAAATCACGAAGTTTTTAATGCTTTTATCAAGTGTTGTCCAGACTACTGTAAAGATACTTATGTTGGTCTAGATCAATTCTCTGCACCTTTTGCATTTGGTGTTATCACATAACTGCAGCCTTGTCATCTCTCTGCTGGCTTCCTGTCTACATTTTTGATATGAAATTTGACATATTTTAATAGTCAAACCAAATGATATTTATCTGAACTTATTAACATCCGCACATCATTTTGATTGTTCAGCCAATCAAAATGAGTTTTTGGCATGACGAAAGCAACTACTGCTTTTATTCTAATATATTAAATTTTATCTTTCTTTACAGCATCTGAGCAACTCATGCTGGGCAAAGTATCAACAATACACCTTAGTAATAAAAAATGTGTGTGTTTTTTATGCAAGCAAAACAGTATAACATGGTTTGGAAAGTCAGAGAAACAGAAATTGTTTTGACCAGCTAATAATAGCTTAAAATTTCGAGAAAGCTGCACTGACAGAAAAAAATAATAATAATAATAATAATTTTGTCTAAATCATAAAATTTAGTTGGCATGTTAAAGTGGACAGAAAAGGAAACAGCCTCTTTAAATGAAAGATCAGATAACAAAGGTTGGTTCCTACTCCAACTCAAATCACAATTAGCCTTTAACCGGCCTCATAGTTGCAAACTGCAAACTAATCACAATATTCACACTTTGACCTAAGAATTAGTCATGAAGTAACTTGAAGGTAACATAAAGGTTTTTCCTCTTTGTAGTCATAGCCTTACATATATCTAATAATATTTTTATTTACTTTAAATATTAAACATCTATTTTTTTAGAATTAAACTCAATAAAAATATTTGTTTTTACCCAAATATATTTTATCAATCCTCATTATGGGTTTTTCTTCGCCACTCTGGCAGTTTTCACATTTTGTGTTTGTCATTAGTCAACTCCCTCTGTCGGGGATAAGACACAAAAAACATGGAAATACCGTTTTAAGATAAGTATTAAAATAATTATTTGAAATTAAATTAAATTTTATGTGATATCTAAGTGATTTTGTTACTATTGAGGTCTAGGATTTATGTAAACACCTAATCACAAAGGTTTAAGTACCAGGAAGCCATAGGGTTTGTTCACAGGGAAAAATTAAATATCAAGCCATACTTATGAAATTGGGGCAAAAGATGGTGAAGAGGTCAAAGTGATCTTCAGTGACAACAATCTGAAGCAAGTCAGGCAGTAAATATGATTTAAAACATGCATGTATGAGATAGTTGTGCAGTTGTTAGGTTTGTTGCCTTAAAGGTCACAGGTTTGTATATTGGGCAGGACCTTTTCTGCATTGGGTTTGCATGCTCTCCCTCTGCATGCATGGGTTCTCTCCTGGTACTCAGACTTCCTCCCACTGCCCGGACAAATGTATATAAGGCTTCTCTAAATTGCACTTAAGGAATTAAATTTAGAAAGCCAAGACATCAAATGCCAACTCAAGCTTAGACCTTAATGTCTCACCATGGATAGCTACAACTGTTTTGAATGAAAATGCAAGATGCTCCAACAAAAAAAAAAAAAAATCAGGAAGGTTTTGATGGTTAAAATTGTGCAAAAAAACCTGTTAAAATGTGCTCTAAACAGCACTGTTTGTTTTGTGACTCCAGCCATATTACAGAAATGTAGGGATATCTATTAAGTCATGCATTCTGGTGGATTACAACAATGTCTTGCTGTTCATTGCTATGCATCAAACTGCACATTTGCAGTTTTTACCCATTCCTATCTTCCTGCTCATAGCAACGTTAAAAATAAAATCAGATGTGTGTTTGTGGAAACGTGCAGCAAAATCGCTGACTCTGTCCACACACTGAGTAATTTCTGACCATCCTTTCCACATGAATCCTGCTTTGGATTTTTGATTTGGTTGTGGAAAGAAAGAGAGAAATTGAACAGGTCTGCAGAATCATTTGTCAGTGGGTGATGTGATTCAGAGAACTTCGTATGTGTTTGCTATGTTTGGGATTGTAAGGAAGGAAGTCTTGTTTCACTGAAATCTATTTCTGTTATTAAAGCTTACACGAAAGTAGGACGCATTGCTATTGTAGGAGGGAGTTGTAGGAGGAAGGACTTGTTCTTATTCATACATTCATAGTTGAATGTGTTTAAAACCTTAAGCAAGGAACTGTTCCTTTAATACGTTATAATGTAAGTGGAAATGAGAACATTCATTTCAAAGAGTGCATCATGAGGTGATGATCACTTTCTCTGTTTTTTAGGAGGACGTTGGTACAGCAAGCTTGCTCTCTGTTGGCGCCGACATATCTTACATTTACACAATTTAGTCACTATGGGATTTTTAACTGGTCAAACTCTGTTTCTGTTTGATGGTAATAAAAGTAATCCAAGCTATACAAACCAAGAATACATATAAAGTGTGGTTTAAGTGTCTACAGGGAATTTATTTCAAGGATCTTCCGAAAATGTTCATATCTTTAAACTGTGTAATTTGTTGTCACATTACAACCACAAACTTCAATGTAGACTGCTCAAAAAAATAAAGGGAACACTCAAATAACACATCCTAGATCTGAATGAATGAAATATTCTCATTGAATACTTTGTTCTGTACAAAGTTGAATGTGCTGACAACAAAATCCCACAAAAATCATCGATGGAAATCAAATTTATTAACCAATGGAGGCCTGGATTTGGAGTCAAACATAACATTAAAGTGGAAAAACACACTACAGGCTGATCCAACTTTGATGTAATGTCCTTAAAACAAGTCAAAATGAGGCTCAGTATTGTGTGTGGCCTCCACGTGCCCGTATGACCTCCCTACAACGCCTGGGCATGCTCCTGATGAGACGGCGGATGGTCTCCGGGGGATCTCTCCCCCCTGGACTAAAGCATCCCCCCAACTCCTGGACGGTCTGTGGTGCAACGTGACGTTGGTGGATGGGGGAAACATGATGTCCTAGATGTGCTAAATCGGATTCAGGTCTGGGAACGGGGGGGCCCCAGTCCATAGCTTCAATGTCTTCATCTTGCAGACCTGCTGACACCTCCAGCCAAATGAGGTCTAGGATCGTCCTGCATTAGGAGGAACACGGGGAAAAACCGCACCAGCATAGGGGTTCAAAAGGGTCTGAGGATCTCATCTCGGTACCTAATGCCAGTCAGGCTACTTCTGGCGCCCATGGGGGGCCGTACGGGCCCCTCCAAAAAAGCCACCCAACACCATTACTGACCCACTGCCAAAACCGGTCATGCTGAAGGATGTTGCAGGCAGCAGATCGCTCTCCATGGTGTCTCTAGACTCTGTCACGTCTGTCACGTGGCTCAGTGGGAACCTGCTTTCATCTGTGAAGAGCACAGGGCGCCATGGCGGATTTGCCAATCCTGGTGTTCTCTGGAAAATGCCAAGCGTCCTGCACGGTTTGGGGGCTGTGAGCCAACCCCCATTTGTGGACGTCAGGCCCCTCATACCATCCTCATGGGGTCGGTTTTCTAACCGTTTGTGCAACAAGCACATTTGTGGCCTGCTGGAGGTCATTTTGCAGGACTCTTGCAGTGCTTTTCCTGTTCCTCCTTGCAAAAAGGCGGAGGTAGCGGCCCTGCTGCTGGGTTGTTCCCTCCTGGGTCCCCCAAACGTCTCCTGGTGTACGGGCCGTCCCCTGGTAGCGCCCCCCAGGCTCTGGACACTACGCTGACAGACACAGAAAAACCTTCTTGCCACAGCTCGCATTGATGTGCCATCCTGGATGAGCTGCACTACCGAGCCACTTTGGTGGGTTGTAGAGTCTGTCTCATGCAAACCACGGGTGAAAGCACCACCAACATTCAAAAGTGACCAAAACATCAGCCAGAAAGCATAGATAGTGAGAAGTGGTCTGTGGTCCCCACCTGCAGAACCACTCCTTTATTGAGTGTGTCTTGCTAATCACCACAGATTTCCCCCTGTTGTCTATTTCATTTGAACAACAGCATGTGAAATTGCTTCCTAAGTGGACAGTTTGATTTCACAGAAGTTTGATTTACTTGGAGTTATATTGTGATGTTTAAGTGTTCCCTTTATTTTTTTGAGCAGTGTATTTTACTGTGTTTTCATGTGATAGACGAACACTAAGAGGCAAATCATTGTGAAGCAGAAGACAATTAAAAAGTGATTTTCAACATTTTTTAAAAGAAAAATCTGAAACGTGTGGGGTGAATTTGTGTTCAGTTTCCTTTAGTGCGAAAGCCTTTAATAAAATCCAGGGCAACCACCCATAGCTACAATGGAACGGTTTAGATCGAAGCACGCCTTTGCATTAGAATGATCTAGTCAAAGTCCAAACATAAAGCCGACTCAAAGTCTTTGCCAAGACTTGAAAATCACTGCTAAAAGCTTTTCCCCTGCTTCACAAAGTGGTTTGAAATGTTTAAATGTGCTCTTTATCAGACAACAAAAGATGTCTGTGTTTCTCTGAGAAAAAGTAGGCAGATTGGGTTACATGACACATACAGTCAGGAAGTTTCAGCAGCCAATAGTGTCTCTCTCACTGTAAAATCATTCTTATGGTTGAAATGGATTTGATTTTTAAAATGCAAATCAAGATTTGATCAACAACAAATGTATGTTACAACTAGTGTTTTGCAAGTTGAAAATAGGCATTGATTTTTAAAAACTGGCAGCACAAAATGTGGCAGCATGTCTTCGTGTGGTTTTGCTGACATGATTCAGATGGTGGACCAACAACAAGTACTGAAGGTTGAGTTTTGTTGGGTATTCGAAAAAACTTGTTCTATGAAACTGCCTTGATTTGGAATCAGAGCAAGTACCTGGGATAATAGAGAGATCTCTAAATGTATGACTTCCCTTGGGCATTAGCATCCATCTATCTATCCATTTTCTATACCCGCTTCTTGGTTGCGGGGGACCTGGTGCCCAACTCCAGCAATCTACAGGCGAGGGGCATAAACATGACAAGGCAAATTTTTCTTAGTCAGTCTTCAAAATGGAAATAACAAGA
This sequence comes from Crenichthys baileyi, assembly GCA_036173005.1. NCBI lineage: Eukaryota > Metazoa > Chordata > Actinopteri > Cyprinodontiformes > Goodeidae > Crenichthys > Crenichthys baileyi. The sequence continues at coordinate 103,944 of JAHHUM010000631.1, forward strand.
AAACATGCCATCCATGTCAGGCAAATGTGTGTTGATCTTCATATGTCTTAAAATAGATACACAAACATTGTTGCCATATATAAATTCAGAAAGACAATTGAAAAGTTTAAAACATTTGTAATTGTGACAAACAAGGCTGAAACCAAAGTAAAGTAAAGGAAGTGAAGAAACTCCAAAGCCTGCTGGTAAAGAACTGCATCAAGGATCCTGAAAAAGTCTCCTAATTTAAATTATCTGAAAACAATTTACAGCTTTTCAACGCATCTTTATCAGGTAATATAGGTTCTATATTGTTTAGCACAGCACATCAGAAAAAATAAAAATAAAAATATAAATCCTATAAGATTAAACATTCAAATTTCCAGTTGTGTTATGATTCTGGCCCGTCTGCCTGCTGCTTCTCACTCATTGAAATTAACTCATTTTTTCTTTCCCCTGTCGGCTGCTGCCCCTGCTGCGAAAAATTCACCGTCATGCCCACCCTGTGGAGTTTGCATTTTTATATACGGGCCCTTTTGCCGGGAGAGGGTGGTGCCAGATTTTCCGAAAACATTTGTGAGTAGTTATCCAGGGCCCCTTCCTAACTGATCCTTTTCCAAATGCCCCTTCCCTTTGGGCCTTACGATTTTTTCCCTCTTGCTTGGGCCCCTTGTCTGTTGGATTGGATTTCGGTTTTTCGACTCTGTTTTTCTGCCTCGGGTTAATGTCTCGGCCCCCCCCTTGTCTAAACCGCCTTTTACCCTGGAATTGCCCCTGTTTCTGTCCTGGTTTTAAACGTCTCACCTGCCACGGGTTTTTTCCCAGCCTGAGTTGCCGGGGCTCCCCTAGTCTTTTGGTTTTAAATTTTTCCCCAAGAGGAAAATCCCACCTTCTCTGTTTTCCCCTGTCACGGGCGTCAGCTGGCTCCCCGGAGGTTTTGGGAATCAGTCGGCAATCCGTTCAGTCTTTTGGACGCTTCCCCCATTCCCCTGCCCGGATCCTCTTCCTCCTCCGGGAATTCTGTGCCTCATCACCAGACTGAGAAGGGTTAGTGGCCCTTTATCTAACTCCTTGCAGATCCTGAGTTTTATTCACCACAAACCCTAGTCTCTCTGTTTACCCCTGGTTCCGGGTTGGCTAAACTGCTTTCCTTTCTGCTCTCTGACCCTGATTTTTCTGAAAAAAACCTTTTTACTTATCATTTTGGGTTTTTTGGTTTAATTTTGGGTTCTTTTCCCTCTGGTCGTGAAAAGTAAAATCGGGCCCAAAAAAGATGGCCCCATCGCCAGCCCAGCAGGGGGCCACAAAATTTTGATAAATTCTATTGCCCTTCTTAACATCTCCCTTTTCGACCAATTCGGGCGCCAAGATCTTCCCCTAAAAATTGGGATTTGAAAAATGTTACCAACCGGGTTTTAAATAAAAGGAGGGGGATAAAATGGAACAGGGCATTTTACCCTCCCCAGGGGCACAAAGGATTTACTTTTTAAATTTCCTTTTTTTTTTAAAAAAAACCTTTTGGCCCCGGGCATTTTTGTTGGGCATTGGTGAAGGGTTTCCCTGGGGGGACATGGGGGGAAAGTTTTTTTTTTGTAATCCCCTTGGGATAAAGTTTTTTTATTTATTCCCGGGATCGGGAAACCCACAGAAATAAATGTCCGGGCTTTTCCTCCTCCGTCTTCTTAAAAATCATCTTTTTGGGTAAAAACTGAAAATTTTGGGGTTTTTCATACCACTACCCCCCCTTCCCCTTGGGAAATTCATCATTTCTCCAGCCCAAGGGCCCATAGGGGCCCCCTTTAAAAAGGTAAAGGGGCAGTCTTGGAATGGCCTTCTCCTACCGACCGAAAACGGTTTTAAAAGGTTTTCGGGGGTTTGCTAATTTTTTTTACAGACGGTTCATCAGGAATTATAGCCTCGTAGTAGCCCCTCTTAAATGCTGTCACATCATCAAAACCCGGGTTTTGTTTGGGAATGAGACAGCAGAAAGAGTTTTTGGTCAAGCTAACAAAGGATTATTTACTTTCTGCTCCTGTTCTACGGTCCCAAAACCCCGATAAACATTTTCATTGGGTTTGAGGTTGACGCCTCAAACACAGGGGTTTTGGAGCTGTCCTAAGCCAAAAAAATTCTGATGACCGTTTTTCCCCCCAAAATGTCCCTTTTTTTTCTAGGACTTTGTCCCAAGCAAAACGCGATTATAATGTGGGGGACCGAGAACTGTTGGCAGTAAATTTGGCTCCCCGGAGGGGAAAGGCATTGGCTAGAGGGGGCTAAGGGAACCGTTTTTTCTTGTTAAAGAAAACAGATCATAAAAACCCTGGAGTCCCCTGAAACCCGGGCAAAAGCGCCTTAATCCCAAGGCAGGCAAGGTGGGCTTTATTTTTTTTGGGAAGTTCCACTTCTCTTTGTCTTCAGACCTGGAGTCCAAAAATGGAAAACCAGACGCCCTTTGCCCCAGAATACAGGAAAACCCTCCGAGTCACAGACCCTTGGGGAGGATGATTTAAATTTTTTCCGGAATCAGTGAAAACCCTTCTCTGTCCCCATGTTGGGGAAGTTGGAGGGAAGGGTTAGAGATGCCACCAAAGACCTCCCTTTTTCCATTTCATGCCACCCCCCCCGGTGTTTTTTTCCGGAGCGCCACGTACCCCAAGGTACTGAATTCATGCCATAATTCACGTCTGTTTTCCCCTTCCTGGTATCAGCAGGACTTTGCAGATGGTCCGAACCTCAGTTTTTGGGGGCCATCTCTTGTCAAAAGATGTCACAGATTACTTCACGGCCTGTACTCAATGTTCCCACCCATTTTTTCCTCATCGCCCTCCTGCTGGACTCTTACATCCCCTGCCCCATTCCTCCTCGTCCCTGGTCACACAAAAGCCATGGACTTCGTCACAGGTTTGCCATTTTTCTAATGGCTTCAAAATTTTTGTTAACTATCATCGACAGATTTTCTAAGATGGTTACACCTAGCCCCCTCTAAAAGTTGCCCTCAGCCAAGGAAATGGGGGTTTTCGGGCACATGACTTTTTTTGGGCCTTCACGGCATACCCACAGACATTGTCTCAGACGGGGGCCCCAATTTGTGTCCTTTTTTTTGGAAAGAGTTTTTTTTCCCTTTGCTGGGTTTTTTACTGTTTTTTTTGTCCTCAGGTTTTCACCTACAGTCGGAAGGGGACAGACTGAGAGGGCCAACCAGGAGGTGGAGACCAAACTTTCGCGGCACTATGTGAGTCAGACGCAACCAAATGGTTTTTCCCAAAATGTACCCTGGGGTTTTTAAAGCTGTCAACACCCTCCCAGCTAGTGCCAAAGGGGGGTTTATCCCCTTTTCCCAAGTTTTGTTTGGTTTTCAGCCACCCTTGGTTTACAGTCCCCGGAGAAAGGCAGAGGTTCCCCTTCTGTTTTGGCCGCAGCCCTAAGATGTCAGCGCATCTGGAGGAAGGCAAGAAGGTCTATGATCAGAATGTCGGAGGTGCAAGGCACGCACAGCAAAATCGTCGGGGAAGAATCCCTGCTCCCAAGCTACCAGGTGGGGACAGAAAGGGTTTTTGGCTATCCACCCAAGGACCTCCCCCCCCTTTTGGTTTTGCTCCCCCGGAAAAAGGCCCCCCCCCCCCTGGCCCCTCCCTTTTGTGGGACCCTTTCCCCCATCCCAAGATTCATCAATCCTTTGGGCTGTTTTGTTTACGTCTGCCCGTGGGGCCATGAGAGCCCCACCTTCCCAACATTTCCCGGAAACAAGCCCCTTTTGGTGGGGGCCCGTCCCCGGGCCCCCCCCTCCGGGGCCCCCTCCACCCCCCGGCTTTTTTTGGCTGATGGGCCCCCTCTACACTGTCCCCGGGGCATCCCAAAAGGTCCAGGCGGGGGGGACGGGCCTACGGTTTACCTGGTGGTAAATGGAGGGCTATGGTCCTGGGAAGAGGTCCTGGATTCCTGCACGATTTAATAGTGGGACAAATCCCTCATCCCGGGAGTTCCATCGCCTCCATCCCGGGGCACCCCGGGGTCCGTTTTCCGGGGCCGGACCTTGAGAAGGGGGTACTGTTAAAATGATTCTGGCCCGTCTGCCAGCTCTGCTCTCACTCATGCAATTAACTCATCTGCTTAAACCCTTCTGCTGCTGCGCTGGCTGCGCAATCACTATCATGCCACACCTGTGGAGGCCTGCAGTTATATACAGCCCTCTGACCGGCAGACAGTGCCAGATTTTTGAAAACCCTTTTGTGAGTAGTTATCCAGCGGTCCCCTTCCTGACTGATCTCGTTCCATGACCCCTTGCCTTGCCTTACCGGGTTATTCCCTCTTGCTTGCTCCTTGTCTGAGGGTTGGATTTCGGATTTCGACTTTTGTTTTTTTCCTCTGGTTAAAGTTCTCTGCCTGCCCCCTTTTTCTGACGCCTCTAGCCGGCAATGCTGTCGGCAATCCGACTTCAGTCTGTTTGGGCCCCTTTTCCCCATTAACTGTCTGGATCTCAAAATTGGGAAATAACAAAAAAACCTGCCATCCATGTCAGGCAAATGGTGTGTTGATTTTTCATATGTCTTAAAAAAGAAAACACAAATTGTTTGCCATATATAAATTTCAGAAAAAACAATTGAAAAAATTTAAAAAATTTGTAATTTTGACAAAAAAGGGCTGAAACCAAAGGAAAAAGGAAAAATGAAAAAAAACTCAAAGCCTGCTTGGGAAAGAAACTGCATCAAGGATCCTGAAAAAGTCTCCTAATTTTAAATTATCTGAAAACAATTTTACAGCTTTTTTCAAAGCATCTTTAATCAGGTAATATAGGTTCTATATTGTTTTTTAGCACAAACAACCCCAAAAAAAAAAATAAAAAATATAAATCCTATAAGATTAAACATTCAAATTTCCAGTTGTGTTATGATTCTGGCCCGTCTGCCTGCTCTGCTCTCACTCATGCAATTAACTCATCTGCTTCACCTGTCTGCTGCTGCGCTGCTGCGCAATCACCGTCATGCCACACACCTGTGGAGCTGCAGTTATATACAGCCCTCTGACCGGCAGACGGTGCCAGATTTCCGAAAACATTTGTGAGTAGTTATCCAGCGGTCCTTCCTGACTGATCTCGTTCCATGACCTTGCCTTGCCTTACGGATTATTCCCTCTTGCTTGCTCCTTGTCTGATGGATTGGATTTCGGATTTCGACTCTGTTTTCTGCCTCTGGTTAATGTCTCTGCCTGCCCCTTGTCTGACGCCTCTAGCCCTGGAATTCGACCCTGTTTCTGTCCATGGATTTACGTCTCAGCCTAGCCACTGGTTTATTCAGCCTGAGTTCGCCTGGCTCTCTAGTCTGCCTGGATTTATTGTCAAGAGGACAATCACAGCTCTCTGTGTTCCTGTCACAGCGTCAGCTGGCTCCCCGGAGGATTTGGATCAGTCGGCAATCCGACTTCAGTCTGTTGGACGCTTCCTCATTAACTGTCTGGATCTCTTCCTCCTCTGGATTCTGTGCCTCATCACCAGACTGAGAAGGTTAGTGGCTTTATCTAACTCCTTGCAGATCCTGAGTTTTATTCAGCCACTAACTAGTCTCTCTGTTACTCAGTGGTTCCTGGAAGCTGACTGCTGTTCTTCTGCTCTCTGATCCTGAGTTTCTGAATAAACCTTTTTACTTATCACTTTGTGTTTGGCTGAATTTGGGTTCTCTGTCTCTGGTCGTGATAAGTTGATTGATCGCAACATTTTCAAGCTGGCTGTTAAGACAAAAAATGCAATGTTTTTTATGTGTTATGTAACCAACTAACTTCTTCTTTCTCTTTAAATAAGAAAACACATTTACATTTAAATACTTAGCATATATGTATGTTAGTGCTTAAATGAACAACAAAGTAAAATAGTCTTGTAGTCAACCATTAAGTTAAAATAAATGTTAGGGAAAAAGGACAATATATGAAAGGACAATATATTTACACACATTGTGAAAAATGACACAATCTTTTTTGTACTTTTTGACATTAACTCAGACTGATCCCTTCCTGTTTCATGTCATTTATGATTACCAAAGTTGTTTCTACTTTATTCTAATGCTTACATACACTAAGATTACTGTCTTTTAAAACAAATTGTGAAAGCTCAAATGATAGTGTCATGGTGTTTTTAATTTACTGACAACAAATGGCTCATGTGGTGAAGCAACTTTGGATGTATTTTAAGCAACATCATAAACAAACTGCGTCCTTGTGACACATGTTGTGCAACAATAGGTTTGGTTTGGCTTTGAAAAGACTATTAAGTACCAAAACCAATTATTAGTAAAGATAGTGATTTTGACCACAATTACCGAGTCAGGGCACCACCTGATTATTAGGAATTAATAGCCAAACAGCCCTCAATCAATGTCAGTTGCTGTTCATACCTGCCTGTTGAGGTGTGATGTTAAAGCACATTAGATGAAGGACTAAATTCATGCGCTGACGTTCTTGAACAGCAAGCAATGCACACAAATTCTCTCCAAAAAAAGAATTTATAAACAAAATACTTCAACTTTCAGTTATTTAACTAGGTTAGTAATGTTCAACTTAATTACTACGTTAAAATGAAAAGATAAGAAAACTAATAAACAAAATAGTAAAAAGGGTAAAACAAGAATAAACTAAGAACATTGACCAATAAATCAATGCTCAGTGTATAAATGTATATTTAAGAACCAAGGTTTGTTTTGAGGATTTGGAATAATGCCATATAAGTTTTAATATAGATTAAGAACAACACTTTGTATGTGTTCAAACAACCAGTTCACAGTGCAAAACAGAAACGGTTAATAAAACCTTAAATTAATAAAATAATATTTAAAAAATAGTTTGGCGAATTAGAAATCAAAATTATTTTGGTGTTAACGAGCCATCAGTGACTGACTCTGATTAAATGGAGCGATGGACTACTAAGATGCTGGCGGAAAACATTTATGGACTCACAAGATGGTGTATTAACGGACAGACGGCGCAGTGATGTCACATCCAGGATTAATGGCTGAGCTAACAACAAAGCCCCTTTAAGTCCCACATATACCTTTAAGTAATGGTAAATGGACTGAACCTATATTGTGCTTTTCCAGTCCTATCTACCCAGTCACACTCACAAACGCACAGATCTGTAGCCTAAGGTTGAGGTTAAGTGCCTTCCTCAGGGGCACATGTAGCAGGAGGAAGCTGAAATCGAACCCACAACTGTTGGATGGTAAGATGACGACTCACCCCACTGATCCCCAGTCACCTTGTATGAGTACCACTTATTCAAATGTGTATGAGCACTGGCGCAGTGCTACGGCTGATCCCAGCGGGATCAGACTGAGCTGTGTAATAAACACAACACAACTAATGGTGGCTACCGTCTTAGCATTAGCAGAGTTTTAAAATGAGCAGCTGTGATAATGGAGACACAATTAGGCACGTTTATAAAGGACTATGCAGACATATTTTATGCACATTAGTGAGAGGGTATGAAGGGAAAACACAAATAAAACAGAATAAGCTCCCATTGGGGAAGTAAACTGACCCTTTTCCAGTCATCAATTTTACAAAACAAATCTTTGTATACATCAAGTGGCCTGGTAGCATTCAAGCAGTTAAACAGTACAAACAAAGCATACTGTTAATACAAATACTAATAAAAACGTTATTTATATAACACCCTATTTAGAAACCTTTACTAAAAAAGAAGCAAGAAAAAAACTGTTTACCACTTAAATATAATGACCATCATCACATTTTGAAAAAAAAAGGGAAAAGGAAGCTTGCAAGCCTGAGAACACCATCACAACTGTGTACGACAGTGGCAGCATCATGCAGTGTAGGTCTTTTAATGCAGGACAGATTGATGAATTTCACAAAACAGATGACATAATGAGGAAAGAACATCATCTAGAAATAATGATGCAACCTCTGAAAGACATGAGCCAGTAAGTTAAAGCTCGGGCCCAAATGGTTCTAAACAGACGATGAGAGATCACTGAGTTAATTACAAAGTGCCTGAAGGAGAACAAAGACAGTGGCCATGACAAAGCCTTCATCTAAGTCCCATAAATAATTTATGGGACTTATGGGACCTGACTCAGTTGCACCAGAGTAATTGTTGGAAGGATACACAGGTCATACAGTTTAAGGTCAATTCTATCTAATACTAATACAAATATAACATGTGTAAACATCTGACTTAGAACAAAGTACTAAAACGTTTCTGCCCAAGTTTGGGGTATTTTGCACCAGATACTGTCTGACAGTGAGTCAGACAGAGAGAAAAAAAAATGTCTTCTGTATACAGTGCATGTAAATATATGGCTTCAACTCTGAATACATGTCTGTATGTAGGTTAACTCTTAAATTATCAAAAAAATATAGATATTAGTCCTGAAGGACATTAAAAACTTAAACAACTATACTGAGATGTGATCACCGCATACATTGACGCTTACCAGAAGGTGCAAGGAATGCAGCTGTGGTTTTTAAATTTACAGTGCATCTGGAAAATATACACAGCTCTTCAAATTTAGTTATGTTACAACCTTATTCCAAATGTTATGAAATTAATTTCTTTCCTGTAATTCTACAATTAATACCCTATTTTGACAAGGTGAGAGAACTGTTTGAGATTGAGGAGTAGGAACCATCTTTCAGTCCGATTTATTGATTAGTCCCAGACCGATTAATAGCTACAACTCTTTTGAATATTTAAACCTTAGTTTTCCTCATCCAAATTGCAGAGCACTGAAACCACTTCTGTTTGTTGTTTTGTACCGTCCACCAGGCCCTTACTCTCAATTTTTAGATCAGTTTTCAGACTTTTTATCTGATTTAGTGTTAAATACAGATAAGGTTATTATAGTGGGGGATTTTAACATCATGTTGACACAGAAAGTGATAGCCTAAATATAGCCTTTAATGCTATCTTAGACTGAATTGGCTTTACTCAAAACATTAACAAACCTACCCACCTTTGTCTTCATTCTCTGGACCTTGTGCTGACATATGGCATTGAGTGTAAAGACATAACAATATTTTCTCATAACCCTGTCCTGTCTGACTATTTTTTAATAACCTTTGAGTTTAATTTAACCGAGTACTCCACACCTGAAAGAAAACTTCATTATACTAGATCATCATCAGACAGTGCTGTAACAACCTCCCATTCCAGTTTGTTCATGTAAATGATACATCATTTTCAAACTCCAGGGTTAATTGTGGAGTACCACAGGGTTCAGTACTGTGGCCAATTCTCTTTACTATATATATGCTTCCAATAGGTAAAATTACCAGGCCGCATAGGATAAATGTCACTGTTACGGTGATGATACTCAGCTTTACTTATCCATAAATCCTGATGAACCTAACCAGTTAGATAGATTACAAGCATGTCTTGAAGACATAAAAACTTACATGACTTAAAATTTTCTGCTTCTAAATTCAGACAAGACAGAAGTTGTCGTCTTTGGACCGGAGTCTTTAAAAAAGAAACTGCTTAGTCAATCACTTAACCTGGATGGCATTAAATTGACCTCCGGTAATAAAGTAAAAAACCTTGGTGTTATTTTTTACCAGGACATGTCATTTAAATCCCATATTAAACAGGTTTCTAGGATTTCCTTCTTTCATCTCCGGAACATTGCCAAAATTTGAAATATCCTGTCCAGGAGTGACGCTGAAAAACTAGTCCATGCATTTGTTACTTCAAGGCTGGACTATTGTAATTCTTTACTATCAGGATGTCCACAAAAGGCAGTTAAAAGCCGATTAAAAGCTGATTCAAAATGCTGCAGTAAGAGTTCAGATGAAAATTAAAGAGAGAGTTCATATTTCCCCTATTTTAGCTTCTCTTCATTGGCTCCCTGTTAAATCCAGAATAGAATTTAAAATTCTCCTCCTGACATATAAAGTCCTTAATGATCTAGCTCCATCATACATCAGAGATCTGATTGTTCCATACGTTCCTAACAGAGCAAAAGAGGGAGTCTTCCTCCCTCCCTGTTGGATGGAGTAAGGGGGAGTCAGGTTTAGCCCTAAACCGGCTCAGTTATGGTTGAGGTGCAAACACACCCTCCATTTCTGCTACCTGTATGACCCCTTCTCTTTTCCAATGGTTATAATCAGTCTGACAGAGAGAGGTAGCCCAAATCCTCGTGGTTTTTAGTATAACAATGGCCACCAGTGGGCTCTACATGGACAAACTTTATCAGTTTATTATTTTACTTAGTACCCCTACACATAGCCCATTATAAAATGGTCAAACTCTAACACTAAGTAGTTTATTCTAACCTCCACTAGAACCCTGCACCATTCCAAACTCTTTGTGAAGTGCCTTGAAACAACACGTGTTTTGAATTGACACTATATAAATAAAATTGAATTTATTAAAAACAGAAATCTAAGAAATCACATTTATGTAAATATTCACAACCTTTTCCTAATACTTTGTTGATCCTTCTTTGGCAGCAATTACAGCCTCAGTTCATTTTTTTTTGCAGCACTAGAGGCCTTTATTTTTCATTTTTTGATAGTAGGTAGACAAGAAAGAGGGGCAAAGAAAGGGGGGGAGACATTTGGCAAAGGTTGCCGGGTCTGGGACTCAAACCCTGGACAGCTGCACCAAGGACTGTAGCCTCTGCACATGGTTGTGTGCTAAACCCCTATGCCACCAGGGCCGCACCCTGCTTCAGGTCTTTTTGAATATGATGCCACAAGCTTAGCACACCTATCTTTAGGCAGTTTTGCCATTCTTCTTTGCAGTATGTCTTAAGCTCCATCAGATTCAATGGAAGACGTTTGTTCACAGTTATTTTCAGATCTCCCCAGAGATGCTCAATCGGTTTCAAGTCTGGGCTCCGACTTGACCACTCTAGGACACTCACAGAGTGATTCTGAAGCCACTCCTTTAAAATCTTGACAGTGTGCTTTGGGTTGTTGTACTGCTGAAAAATAAATCGTCACCCCAGTCTGAGGTCAAGAGTGCTCTGGAGCAGGTTTTCATCCAGGATGTCTCTGTACATCGCTGCATTCATTATTCCCTCTATCCTGACTAGTCTGCCAGTTCCTGCTGATAAAAAACATCTCCATAGCATGATGCTGCCACCACCATGCTTCACTGTAGGGTTGGTATTGGCCTGGTGATGAGCGGTGCCTGGTTTCCTCCAAACATGATGAATGGCAGAGTGAAATTTTTTGTCTCATTAGACCAGATAATTTTGTTTCTCATGGTCTGAGAGTCCTTCAGATGCCTTTTTGTAAACTCCCGATGGGCTGCTATGTGCTGTTTATTATGGAGTAGCCTTTGTTTGACCACTCCACTATAGAGACCTAATTGGTGGATTGTTTCAGAGATGCTTGTCTTTCTGGAAGGTTATTCTCTCACCACAGAGGAACACAGGAGCTCTGACAGAGTGACCATGGGGTTCTTGGTCACTTCCCTGATGAAGGCCCTCCCCTGATCATTTAGTTTTAGTTGGCCAGCCAGCTCTAGGAAGAGTCCTGGTGATTCCAAACTTCTTCCGTTTACGAATGAAGGAAGCCACTGTCCTCATTGGTACCTTCAAAGCAGCAGAAGTCTTTCTGTATCCTTCCCCAGATTTGTGCCTCAAGACAATTTTGTCTTGGAGGTCTCCAGACAATTCCTTAGACTTCATGCTTGGTGTTTGACCTCGGCCGTGCACTGTCAACTGTGGAACCTTATTTAGACAGGTGTGTGCCTTTCCTAATCACACCCAATCAACTGGGTTTACCACAGGTGGACTTCATTTAAGCTGTAGAAGCATCTCAAGGAGGATCAGTGGAAACAGTATGCACCTCACCTCAATTTTTCGCTTCATGACAAAGGCTGTGAATACTTATGTAAATGTGATTGCTTGGTTTTATATTTTTAATACATTTGAAACAATATCAAACAAACTTTTTTCACATTGTAATAATGGGGTATTGCATGTAAATATTTGAGGAAAGAGATTAATTTGATACCATTTGGAATAAGGCTGTAACATAACTAAATGTGGAAAAAGTGCAGCGCTGTGAATACTTCAGCTCCGATAACCAGCAAGTACTGGTAGCTTTTTTGTTGGACTGGTGCTATAATGTTGAAAATAAGGCAGTGAGGCTGTTCTGAATATATTGCAGTTATTTCTGAGCACTCATAGTGGGGGAAAAATAATTTAATGACAAAGAGTGTCCTGAGAGTTCAGAGAGTTTAACGTTACAGTAGAAAGCTGGGAAAACAGCTTCATTTTAGTTTCTCTTACATGATGCTGCTTGCTTAATAACAACTTTCTGAAAAGAGGAGGCTAAAGTCTCAGAAGTGGAAATATTTTCTTATGTGTTTTGGTCTCAAAGGAATTCCATATTCAGATCTTCATACTAAAAATGTGATTTTTTTTTCTGGCAGGAACGAGGTTTCTTTCTGTTCGCTTTGACCTTTAAGTAATTTACACTGAATTTTTGCTGCAAAAGAAACTTTCTTCTTTAATATAAATAAAAAGAATATTAGATGTATGACAGGGTATGGTGTTGATTCATGTCATCCTGTCACCATGCAGAGCCTGGTGTAAACCCACAGCAGGATCAAGTAAGACTCTGTCAGCTCAGCTCCAATTATCTAAGCTTTAAAAAGGAGTCCCATGTATTATTGCATTAAACTGTGTGAAAAGCCGCATTTCATCTGGATTCACGTCAGCCCACCACCCGGTGTGAAAGCCTCGCTCCCCAGAGAGTTTTTTACTCCTCTTCTTCCCCTTTTATCCCCCAATTTCTTGTGTATGTAAACAGAAGTAAAGCATTTTAAGCTCCAGGGCAAAGTGTGATGATCAAACAGCTTGCACAATCAATGACATTGAAGAAATCTAAAAGCACCCATAAATGTAGCTATTTCACAAAAAATGAGTAGCAGAAATGAAGATATTCCCTCCTGCAGCCAGTGGCCACATGCATTTTTTCTTCTTCTGTCTCTTTGGAAGCAGAGCGGGAAATCAAAACATGGGGGGAAATGTACAACCGGAAGGGCCGCAGCTTGCACGGAGCAGTGCATGTGCAAGCATCGAAGGGCCCGTGTGCTTCTCAGCGAGGAGGAGTCACTGAGCTCTAAAAAGTTACACTATTTCAGGTCCCATTGTTTAAAGGAAAGTCAGACAGATATCTTTGCAACATTTGCAACATTTTATTCTACTACCCCATCCGTCAATTTAAAGAAAACCATCAAATTTATGTGAAAAGAATGCTTTAAAATATGCAAATTAGTAGCTGCTCCTTGAAAAAGTGTTTTTTTTCTTTCTGTAAGTCAGAATGTTTTCACACTTGAGCAAAGCAAGCGAAGATCAGACAAGAGATGGCTTCCTGTTCTTGGTGGCGTAGCTGAAAAGAAACTTCCTGCTACTAAGAGCCAAGGTGAAGGCAAGCTCTGAATCTGCTGTGTTACATCACTCCCATTTGCTTAGCTTGAAACCAGAAGCAAGGTTTAGGGTTTGGGGAACAAGTCCAGGAAGCTGCGTCTTCTGATGAGACAGATAAACCGAATGTAGTTTGAAACAAGGCAACGTTTAGGGGTTTTTGTATTAGAAATAGAGGTTAGGTTTGGCGTCCAATTTGTTCTTTGTCCGATCTTGGACTTGACTCGACTTGAACTGTGGGTGCCCACACACACCTTTACTCCCCAGACATGGCGGGTCTCTGTGGTCTGAAGATCTCGCTGGTTGGGCTTCTGATGCTTGGTTTGGCTTGCTGTAAGTACACTTATGAAATATTAAGAGTAAAGCTGTTTTTATGAGGAGGTTGTAAGGGGGAAAGTGATGTGTTACAATTTCTTCTTGTTCCTTTCAACTGACAGTATGTCTAAAAATGGGTTTAATTTTTTTTTTAAACATTGACGTGATGATGTCTCACCTCCTAAGTTAAGTTTCTTAACTTGCAGCAGATTGTTGTTTGGTGTGTGATGGTGTTTATGGTGAAAGGTGAATTATTTTTTTGTGTGAGACATGAATCTGTCATCAGCTTTTCTTTCAAAAAACGTGGAAAAAATCAGCGAACAAAATGTAATCATTTAAACTGAGGGCAGAGATGACAAGCTACAGTATATCAAACCTTTGAGTTGCTTCTCTGCTTTTGTGATGTTTTACCTCTCTTAAACTTTTCCAAACCCCACGAACGCTCAGACAGTAGAGCAGCACATCTGCGAGATGTGAGGAGCTGGAAAATGACAGGTTTTATCAGCCGCCTTTAGCAAAAGAATAAACACTGATGTTCAATCAAAGGCTGCAGTTAATAAGATGATTCTCCTTAAAACACGTTGTAAAAGCTAAGGGAATTTTTGCAATCATGTTTCTGTTCTGCTTTGACATTGTGCATGTGTGTGATGATGTGAGCCTGCACTGTAAGTGTGTTTTGTGCATGTGTGTGTTTGTGTGTGTGTTTGTGTATGTGGGTGGGTGGAGGGTTTTGCATGTCTATCAAAGATGATAGATTTTTTTACGGGGTGTGTCCCTGTAAGTTCATAACTTCAACCTTTGTCATTGTTGGGTTAAGATAAACATCTACGTGTGTGTGTGTGTGTGTGTGTGTGTGTGTGTGTGTGTGTGTGTGCGCATGCATGTGTGGATGAGTGCATGCAGAAGGTGTGCAGGCTCACCTCATTGCCTGCAGCATCACTCACAGTTCTGCTACCGTTTGATCAACACATCAAACGTCTTTTTTCCTATTTTCAACGAGACGTATGAAACTTTGTGCTTCTTTTTTTTATGTTGCTCTGTCGTTTTTATTTTCAGCCAGGGTCAGAGTTCATCACTTGTTTTTAGCATACTGTACAGGGTTTTTCAGCTAGGGTTTGTTAGGTGTGTCATTGTGGAGAACCACATCAACAGACTTTTCTGTTCTCTAACCCCCTGTTTTACTGGTTAAAATAGTGAAGCTATTCAAAAGTAGGAAAGAAACGTTTTGAGCTTATATGTCAGTTTATTTTATTCTACTTTAACCAAAGTTGGCATCTGAGATAACAAAAAATACTTCTAGATACGAACTAAGTTAAAAATGTTTCTTGTTAAGCCGTCTTTCCCCTGATCATTTAAGGTTTTCCAACAAATGTATGGTAATTTCTATTGAAGAGAGCAAAGGCTCTCTTCAATAGAAATTTCCTTAATGTTACCTGGCATATGTGTGCCTTTTTATGTGCATTTTGCAGTAGCTGCAGCGGGACAGCGCTGTGACCACTTCCTTGTTCCACTCTGGGCCGCCATGACTTCCTGGCAGGTCGAGCGCTGCAAGCTTGAAAATGGCTTTAGTTTTCGTGACAAAAAAATGGGAACTGAGTAAAAATGAAGAAGTGAGGTCAGAAATGTTGAGCATAATTAAAGGTCTTCTCTGCAAGGAGTGAATTTCTGTGAAGGAAAGGCATGAGAAAATAAAAGATACACACACACACTGATAGTGAACTGAGGTACTGAAACAACTAGAACGTAGAGGTTTAATTTATTTATTTTTTATCTAGTTTTAAATGATCCAATACAGAATATAAGAAATTAATTATAAACCATTCATCAGTGAGTCCTTTTTGATTCATTTATCATTTATTTTAATTAACTAATTAGAGAACTGATTAAAAGCTGCATAAACCGTGATTAGTAATTAGCTCAAACTAACTAAGAAGTTAGCTCCATTATTGGTTTCTGCTAAATATTCAACGATTTTTCTGTTTAAAATGATCAAGTTTTCACATCTGAAGCAGAGGTGCAGACCAAGCTGATCCGTCACTAACTGAATCATTTCTCACCAATGCTCTAATAACTGACACAATGAGCCTGAACGAGGTGGTGAAGTGTCACTGCAGAGAGCGCGTTGCTCTGCTCAAAAGTGCGAAACAACAACGCACCAAACCACTTCCTGACTCTCTTTGTCTGACAGTCCCCGATCACAGCTTTGTTCATCGTTCGCTGCTGCTGTCAGGAGAATCTGAAGGAGAAAACTAAAGAGAGGAGATTAAATGTGGGACGCTTATAACAGACATTAAAATATTACCTAAAATCATATTTATTCTTTTTAATTGTGTTTAAATTATAATTGAAAAAAATATTGAATAGGCCAACCTCAACAAGGACTAAAAGCAGAGACACAAATACATCTTACATTTGATTAAAATTTTAATTTCATTCAAACTTTTTGTGTATTGCCTAGTTTTCATACATGAGGGGGGAATTTAGACAACAGTGTTGCAAGTACTGGGTGTCTACATCTTAGTGCAAGTCAGGAAGTGGTGGTTTTCTTACTGAAATAGCAAGTGTGGTTCTGTCATGTTGTCAAAGCAACCAGGTTTTACAGAGCTGCCTCATCCTGATAAGTCGGCCATCTTCCTCTTTTAGGCTGATAATGTTTTCACATTGTTTTTACCGAAAAGAACACGATTCCTGAAAAATGGCATACAGAGCCAAAGCTTTGGTGTCATTTGTTCGGAAATTACTTTATATATGATGCTTAATATGATTTCATGACAAAATGGTATTTTTCTTTTTATATTTTCAGGTGAAACTAATAAAAGTGAGTAGTGATTCATATCTAACCATTTTTTTTATTCCTGGAAGCCACCAGTTTTGCTTCATGTTGTCCAAACCTTTGAGCTGAGCTACTTAGTCTTCCTACAACCTCTTCATATGCAAGCACCAGACTCAGAAACCTGGTTAACATTTTACTGAAATGAGCATGCCCTGAAGCTGCTTTCTATACAGTGCTGAAAGTTCGTTTTCGTCATAAAACCCAGTTAACAGTTAAATGAACAAGAAGCAGAAACTACAGTAAATCACCTGAAATAACACAAAATTTACTTCATCTCCAGATATTATATTTACAAACAGTTGTGACAAGCTGTGAAACAACTCACTCCTGTGCTCATTTCATTACATTTTTGCTTTGCAGCTGATGTATCTAACATTCACTGTGCAACTAATTTGCTTGATTTAAAGGCAATTAAGGAAAACATTCCATAAAATCTGGAGAAATACCGTCACCTTTAGTTTGAGCTTCATAGCTCAAGTTTGCTGTTAATTTCTTTTTAGTAAGAACTGCTGAAGCAAATGTGCTGCAGGATGCTGCTGTCTGACAATGTAGGAGTCCAAGATTAAAACTCCAAGACATGGAAAAACATTAGACGGCCTGTTTTGTTACTTTTTACAGACGGGTGTTTTTGGAGATTATTTATAAAAACTTTATTCAGAAAAAGTCTCAAAAATAATATTTATTACAATTGTGGTTTTGCAGGTTATTGTTAACAATATCATTCAACCTATAATTTTCTAACACAGGGACAGGTATGTCATTAAAGAGAAATGCAGATCCATATGTTTCCTACTGATAAGGTTGGATATAGGATTGTTAGTCAAAAAAGTCCCTGTAAAGTTGTATCAATTGATCCTGCTCTATGAAAATGTGATCACAACGTTTAGTTCTTAAATCACTGCTCTGGCTTCCAGTTTAATCATGGTGTATAAAGCACTAAATGGTGCTACTGTACCATGTACTTGTTTGTACCATGTAGGCCCCTCAGGTCTGTGTCGACCTGCTCACTCTGTGTCCCCAGAACCAGAACTGAACAAGGTGAGGCAGCATTTATGCTCCTCAGATCTGGAACAAACTCTCTCAAAACCTGAGATGTGCAGAAACTGTTGGACTGAAGACATTTTTGTTCACAGCAGCTTTTGATCAAAGATTCTGATTAATGTCCTGTTTGAAACATTTGTTTCTTTTATGCATGTGCTTTATCAATTTCTTTCCTGTGATAGCCTGTAAAACACTTTGGACTGCCTTGCATTTTATCAGTTGTTTTCAAGATGTTAGGTTGGTTCAGCGATAGTTTAAAGAACGTTCTTGCTTGTTAAGTGAATATGTATCATCATATTGACTTTAGGTTTGACTCTAACATTAATGCATCACATTAATGTGGACATTGTGTAAGTATTTAAATTCCTTCGTTTTTTCTAATTTATTGTAGTTACCTATTTAGATTAAAATGCTTCAACCATTAAATCACGTTCCTTATCGCCTTTGTTTGGATTTTTGAGCACCTATTTTGTAAAAAGTAGAGGATGGAGAGGATCAGTTTCTTCAGCCACATGTACGATTCTTCTCATAACAAGCTCTGGTTTTGATGTTGAGTTGATTTTTGCATTTTTAGCCACCTCACCTCCACTCAGTGGCACAGGTTCTTCGCAACCTGTGTCCACCCTACTTCCAAGCACCTCGGCAGCACAAGCTGTTACAACCTCAGAGGCTCCCAACAAACCTACACTCACCTCTTCATCCACCAACTTATCTTCTTCAGTTCAGTCAAACTCTACATCCAACGTGTCTGGTAACGTATTCAGCTTTGGTCTGCAGTTTTAGGACAATTGTGGTTCTTTTTGAATGGTAAAATTATTTGTTAGATAAGAACCATACAAGGTGAGACACTTGGTCGTGGATTATTTCTGCTTGATGATGACCTCAGCATGCTCTCAAACCTGCAGCCATTACCTCACCTGCAAGCACCTCAAATGAGACTACACTCTCTTCAGCCAGCATTCAATCATCTCCTCAGACAATCACCTCACCCCCAAGCACTCAGCCAACAACAACAATGGCTGCCACCACAGGTTGGAACTTTAAATCTTTAATTTGGGAAGAGTTTGTTAAGAATTAGACTTTAGGGGACAGACTTTAGGTCTGCTGAGATTCAAGCTGCACAGACCAGGTAACTGTTAATTTGAACATGGTTTAAAAATGTATTTTAGTTTTTAATTTTTTTTATTTTTCGCTCTTGTTTTCCAACAGCTGAAGCCAACACAGATCCAAAGTGTGAGTATTAGATCTGAGATTATGAACATTTGTTTATTAAATGTGCCTTTTTTTCTGGGTTTGTCTCGATTAACAAAGAGGGTTATCCTGCCAGGGTTACAAATTCCTTTACTTTCACCTTTCATGCTAACAGTTTGAGATAAAAAGTCCTGAAGTTGGGTTTTATTTAACCTTAAATGTGAATCTGTTGCTCTGCAGGTTCTTACAGTGTGGAAACGATCCAGTTTGGTCTCCGGATGAATATGACTTTTATAGCAAATTTTACTGCTGGTAGCTACACCATAGAGGTTGCTGAGAAGGAAGGTCCATTTGAAAGAAGATCCACTGTTTCTTTCTCCAATAAACACTCAACTTATGAAATCAAACGTCTGAAGCCGTGCACCGAATATGAGCTAAAAGTCACTCTGATTCCCACTAATGGTACAGAAATACCCTGTAACAAAACTGATAATAAAACAACAACAACTGGAATGAGTGAGTAAAATAATAAATATTCTCATATCTTATTTTATTTAGTGCAGTAAGACTGGAACAAATATTATTTGTGTTTCAGGTGAGCAAGACATTAAAAAAGGCTCCTGTCCTTCTGGATATTTCTGCTACCAAAGTGGTTGGAACATCAGCTCTTTACCATTAAAACACAACAAGGTTTCAGCTGCAGAGTTCATCAATGGATCGTATCGTTTCAAACCTGCTTATGAGGACATTTGCTCAGATTTTGTTTTGAAGTTCCCTGATAAAAACTGCAACGTTTCCTTCACCCTCTCTGAAAATGTCACTGTTGGTATGTACAAACATATTAATAATGAAATCTGTCTTCTGTGGATGTGATTTTAGTTACAATAATTTGTAATTTTTTCATCTCCAGATTTCATTGATCCAATTGACATAAATCAGATTAAACCCACTGAACTTCCTGCAAAGATAGAAACAAAGTTACCTTCAAACTGTAAAAATCTCAGTGTTGAGTACAAATGTTCAGGTGAGTAAAAACTACAGCTGTCAGGAACACAGATTCTTACTAAAATATATATTTAAAGTGACCAGAAATATGTTAATGTCTCATAATGTTTAACATGTTCTACCTGTAAATTAGTTCAGAATATTTATTTTCTCTAAATGTGTCAAAATGTAAAGAATAAAGCTAACAGCTGATCAATGCTGATCTCAGGACAAAAGGTCCTGCAGAAATGATTTCATCTTTGTGTCTCTTCAGGAAAGGACAATAACTCTGTTGAACTTTCTGACATGAAGCCGTTCACAAACTACAGCTGTACTGGTCACATCAAGAACAACAATGTCTTCATAAATAAGACCACTCCACCTGTCCAGTTCAACATTAACTGTGGTGTGTTGATATTTACCGAACCTCAGTGGAAAGAAGAAGAACAAAGTTATCATACGAACACAGTTTGGAGAGAAAAACATGATCAGCAACTGGATTAATTGTTGCTTCTTATTTGCTTCCAACAGATTTTACAATAACAAACCTGAAGGCCACATCAACCAATACTTCCATTGAGCTGAACTGGAAAACAACCAGTGATAAATGTCAAGGTGTTCTCCACAATCTGGAGGAGCTCTCTTATAGCTGCAGCTGTAAAGACAAGAAATGTAAGTAAAATAATTAGATTTGATCTTCTCTAATATATTTATATCAAAGATCATTTAACACATTTAAATTAGCATAACTATGTTAAAAACATTAACTAATATATCTATCAATTTTATTTTTGAGCATAAATTAAAGTCAGAGATCAGTGAAAAACCCAAAGCTGAACAGTACAGCTCTGAATTTTTCCTAAAAGTCATTTTATTGAAGCAGCTCTGTAACATGTGGAGGAAATGTTCTCTTTATTTAATGTTTAACTTGAGATAAAGACCAAACTCTTCAATGTTTAAAGTTTATCTTTAAAGTCAGGCATTTTACATCTCTTTATAATGACCAACTGTTGTTAAATCAATCATCAGATTATGCTACAACTGAAGGAAGGATGATGAATCCTCCTGATGGAGGAAGTTGTGAAATAAGTAAACTTAAACCATACGAGGATTACATCTGTGGAGTCCGTCCCATCTATGGTGGTCGACATGATTTCAAACTGGAAACAGTTAAAGAGAAGACCCAGTCTGGAAGTAAGTAACCAAGAAAATATCTCTGGTGAGAAATTAATGCAGTCTACAAATACCAACTGCTTTAATAATAATTAAATTTGTTTGATGGTTTTTACATTTAGTTTGACCGAAGGAACATTCATGTTTTCTCCTAATAAGTTTAAAGAAACACAGCTATTAACAATTCTTAAACAATTTATGTATTTTTTGTATTTGGGTGCACAATGTAAATCTCTTATAAGGAGTTATTATTTTCAATCAGCCTGAATTTCATTGCAACTCAGTTTATTATTATTGTTTTAAAAGTTATAATTCTTTTATCCAGTTTTTCCTGAAAGTAAAAAAGTTATAATTCTTTTATCCAGGTTTTTCCTGAAAGTAAAAAAAAGTCTTATATTGTTTTTGGAATTGTTTTTAAAACCCAAAACGGATCAAAATAAATGAAATGCTGATACTAATGTATAGATTAATTTAGCCATGATGTTGTCTAAATTTACAGCATTATTAGACTTTGGTTCCAACATCACATGTTTTGGGTCATCTTTCACCGCCGTGGAGAGAAGAAAGTTGGTTTTTGCCCAGAAATCTTTTTGACGTTTTACATCAGAGAGTCACACCAGATTTAGCATTAATCATAATAAAAATCAATGTTTAGAAATGAACTTTTGTAGGGGGAACAAAAATATAAGCTTGCAATTACAATAGTGCTCTTAATAATTACTTATTTATTTAGACTTGCAAATCTCACATTAGAAACATTAGTAAATATCTGTCTGCATTACAGGGTAATTAAAAAGTTTAAATAGATTAAATATTTTTACTCAGAGTTTCTGCTTAAGTGTTTAAATTACAAAATAATAAACTTTAAAAAAATATTTTTTATGTGTGGTTTGCTTCTCAGATGTTTATGGAAACATAAGCTTTAACTCTCCATGTCTGTGTGTCCTAATATGTGTCCTCTCTCTTCCTCTTACAGTACCAGAAACTCCTTCAGGACTTCAGGTGTCACTTCCAGAGAACAACGTGATCAAAGTGACATGTGGACCACCTCGTCATTTGAATGGACCAGATAGAAGATACATTGCACAACTTCTTAATGTTGCTGGCAGGATTCAGAATAAGACAAGGTGTGATTTTGAATTCAAGGATCTGAGCTACTTAACGTCCTACACAGTGGAGGTTTGTGTAAACCTGTTGGTTTAATGAGGAACTCACAGTTTTTGCCCTCTCATTTTTCCAGTGAATGATATGTATCCTAATCAGAAACATTCTGTAATTATAGGTGGTATTCTTCAACGGACGCTTTAACAGCACACCTGTGACAAAATCAGCTGTCACTTATTGTATGTGGCATTTCATTTCATTTAACACTTTATTCTACACATTTTCACTCTCCAAATGCATATCTACACGTTTTATCTTAAATGCTTCAACTGTTTTATCATAATTTTTCAGATAACGACAAAGCTCTTATTGGGTTTCTGGTCTTTCTCATCATCATCACCTCTGTGGCTCTTCTTCTGGTCCTCTATAAGATCTTTGTTCTGAGACGCAGAAAATGCCAGTAAGGATGTTTCTTTTTCCCAGCAGTCAGGCAGCCTCTGCTCTTTGTTTTGTTATGACCACTTTGTATTTTAAAACAGGCTTTTATATGTTTAAACAGCAAACTACTCTTTTTAACCTAATGTTATATTTACTGATCATTTCGTTTTGTTTGATAAATAATGTTAAATCATCTTCATAATCTTCAAAGTTTCTTTATTCCATCCAAAATTCAGTATAATTGAAATTTTTTGAAACATGTCTTCACTCTTTTCTTTGCAGAGATTTGGGCGAACGCATATCGCTAATTAACCAAGGTAGTGGTTATTTATGTGTTATGTTTATTAGGATGTATTTTAATTTGTCTTTTATTATTTGTTTTAAACTGTGTTTAATTCATCCATTGTATTTAGGTACTATGTGAGTGCAGAAAGGTTCACATGCATCTAATATCCCTGTCATGTGTAAAAGCGGCTGTCACATGTTGCTTATCAAGACACTTCTCGCCACAATGTCGCTGTATTATTTTTGTCTTTCTTCATACTTAATGATCACCTGACCATTAGGGGATGAGATTTCAGTGCTCTATGAACAGTCCATGAGTCCTCAAAAGTGGTTAAATTAGCTGAATTAATCAGAGAATAGGTCAACCTCCCCTGCCATGTTAGCCACTTTAAGCATTTAGCATCAAGAGGTGAGTGAATCTTTATCAGAGTGGACAGAGTATGTGCATAGTGTAGCATGAGTTAATGTTATGGTACTATTGGGCCATTACTGCAGAATTTAAGTAGCATTAATGTAAATTTAAATCAGCTCCATTTACTTTCAACATGTAAACAATATACAGAAAGTAATCAAAACCAAAAAAAGTTGCAATATAGCCACAACTAGAGTCATTTGATTTACATATTTACATTTGATGTTTTTATGACCCTCGTTGTAAATTTACGCTTTTTATTAATATATTTGACATATTCTGTCATCTTTTATTACCCGAAAAATTGGTTTTGATTTACCCTTTCAGTATCAACCCCAAATAGGGTATCACCAGAGGGTAAGGTTAATAATATCCCTCCAACCTTCAGACTTTTACCACTTTTTAACACACTAATGCTTCATTTCGATTCTCAGTAGAGCATGTAGTATGTCAGGAAGTACTTCAACGATAGAAATGTATTTTAAATAATTATTCTGATTTGGACATGGTCAAATAGGACTTTCAGTCCATACTAATAATTAGTCACTCTATTTAGTATTTATCTTAATAATGTTTGCTGAGGCATGAGAATATTGTTCCTAACTAAAACACTTTTCTTTGACCTGTGTGTCACGCAGAAAGTCATTAATTAAATAAATAAAATGAAAAATTATTGTTTTGCTTTCCCCTAAAACTTCCATTTGTCTATAGTTTGTCTTAGTTTGTATGTATGAATGAATTTTTTATCCAGTTTAAAAAAAAACTGTAAGCAAACACATTAATAAATCTTTCTAATAATAGAAATATTGGTACTATTTAAATCACTAATGAACCAAAACTATTCCGCAGCTACTTACTAAACATAATGTGTCTCAGATTAGAATTTGCTAAATTTTCTGTGTTTATGTGTCTCATATTTTCGGTGTAGCTGATGAAGAGAGTTTGATCCCCGTTGAACCGATTGCAGCAGAAGTCCTGCTAGAAACCTACAAAAGGAAGTTCGCTGATGAAGGGAGGCTTTTCCTGGCTGAGTTTCAGGTAATATATCTTTTTTATAAATTATTTCTAGAATATGTATTATTCATTTAATGAACAAAGGACCCAAAAGTCAGATGAAGTGTGAATGTTGAAGCTTTGAGTATTTTTTTATCCGTAAAACTTGTTTTTGTTTGCAGAGCATTCCCAGAATTTTCTCAAGATACACAGTGAAAGAAGCAAAGAAGGGCTGCAACACCCCCAAGAACCGCTACGTGGACATCCTGCCATGTGAGTGAGAGCAACACGGCGACACCTGCAAGCGAGTTCTAAGCAAGATGCGCTGCTGCTTCACACGTGATCCTTCTCACACGCTGCCAAAATATATGGTTACACTACACAGACACGTTGCACTCTTCCATAACATTAGACAATAAATACATCAATACATTAATTAAATCACTATTTAAAATAGAACCAATTTTAAAGCACATCACTAACAAGGTTTGCAAGTTAAAAACCACAATTAAAGTGAAGTTACTTAAAACAGTGCCGTCTTCTTATGATTAGAGCAAAACTGAAGGAACCCATGCAACCATAAACAAATAACATATGTTCCTCCAGCGTCTGAGTACACTATTAGAGAACTAAACTGGTTAACTGGTGAACTGGAATTAGTTATGTGGGTAGCATTGCCTTCTGCAGGACAGGTTCATCTCGTGCTCTGTGTTCATTATTGGCTAACTGATACAGGAAGGAAGGAAAGAGTGAATGTTTGTACCTGTTTTTCTTACAGAGAAGAGCTCTGCACCTTCGTCCTTTAGTTTAGTAAGACATACTCAGAGTGCAGAGCATGGGAGGGATCTGTTTAAATACAGTCTGCCTGTCTGAGGATTGTATGTTTAAACAGTTCTTGAGCGGAGAAGCTGTTGTACCCGTAATATTCCCTGTTTTATCAAACTCTGAGCTTTTGCTTTTACAGTTAAGTTACAAAATAATCAGAATATTGTGATGATCAAAAGCTACATGTGTCTGCAAAAGATTCCAACAGGACTTTGATATATCTTTGTGCTAAACTTGAACCTGAAACTTCACCTTAAAGATCGCATGCAGAAGTACCAGACACTCTCCTTTTGTTATCTGTTGGTGCTCAGAACTAAAATCTACTCCATGATGCATTTCTTTTTTATTTTCTGTGCTCTCATTTAGATGATTACAATCGGGTCCCACTGGCCACGGGAAACGGAGAGGCAGGATGTGACTATATTAACGCCAGCTTCATTGATGTAGGTTAAAACCTCAAACACAGTTAAGCCCAAATATGTTCATACACCTGGCAAATTTAGATTTAAAGTTATCTTTTGATTTAAACATCTAAATAAAAGTGAAATTAGGGTTTTGGAGTGGCTGAGCCAAAGTCCTGACTTGAATCTGATTGAACCCGTGGAGGAACTAAAGATTAGGGTGATGGTAAGGAGGCCTGCTGGCCTCCAAGTCTTGGAGCTTATCACCAAAGATGCTGTAGTGCTAGTAAATATTTTTCTTTTGAGAAGAGAAAAAATTATTTTTAACATGACATTTTTTTAATGAACTGTAAATAAAAAACCTCCGACAAATTGAATTTTAAATCTAAATTTCTATGAATAATTTTGGGCTTAACTAATACACCATTCAAATTTTGCAAGAGAAATCGAAAGACAACCTTTTTACATCATTCAACAAGATGTTTTCCTGGTTTCATGACTACAATGTTCTTCTTCCTGCAGGGGTACAAGGAACCCAAAAAATACATTGCAGCTCAAGGTAAAGTCACATTTTCCATTTTTTAAGCCACAAATGCCCACACAGTACAACTTTTCTTATTTTGTATATTTGCCGGTGTTGTAGGACCAAAGGACGAAACTGTGAGTGATTTTTGGAGGATGATCTGGGAGCAGCAGTCCTCTATTATTGTCATGGTGACTCGCTGTGAAGAAGGGAACAGGGTGAGAGCCTCAGTCTTAATACCTTCCTTAACCAATGTTAAGCAGAAGCAGAAGGATTCTGAACAGATTCTTAAAATTGTTCCTGAAATCTTTAATGTTAAGAAAAATAATAGATGATTATGACAAGTTGTTTTTTTTGCAGGATGTTTATACTTTGTTTGTATAATCCAACTACACTGTTTTTGGTTTAAATGTGTCATAATTTGCTCTACATGCTCTAACTTGTCGTTTTACAGACCAAGTGTGCCCAGTACTGGCCTTCTCCTGAACGAGAGACTGAGATCTACGAGGAGTTCATTGTGAAGCTGACGTCAGAAGACCACTGCCCAGATTACACCATACGCCATCTGAGTCTGACTAATGTGAGTCTGTGTTTACACGCTAATATAAGAATAATACTTTAGAATTTCCCTGCAGGCCACATGCAGAGATGTGTAGAGCTGTTCATACAGCTGTTAATGTGTGAGTGGTGAGTCTATGTTTGTGTGATGGCCTGCAGAAGAGAGACAAGAACTCTGAGAGGGAAGTGACTCACATCCAGTTCATGAGCTGGCCTGACCACGGTGTCCCAGGAGAGCCGCACCTCCTCCTGAAACTGAGGCGACGCGTCAATGCTTTCAAGAACTTCTTCAGCGGCCCCATCGTTGTTCACTGCAGGCATGTAAAACATCCAAAGAAACTGCCATTTGAACTTTTTTATTGTTTAAATATGTTTCCAACATTTGTAGTATTTTCCTCTTTTTCCCAGCTGATTCAATTATTGCTTAGTTT
The DNA here is from genome assembly GCA_036173005.1 of Crenichthys baileyi. Taxonomy (NCBI): domain Eukaryota; kingdom Metazoa; phylum Chordata; class Actinopteri; order Cyprinodontiformes; family Goodeidae; genus Crenichthys; species Crenichthys baileyi. The sequence continues at coordinate 130,815 of JAHHUM010000631.1, forward strand.
GCTTAATTTTGTTACTCCCAAAGGCCTTTTAGTAGTGTTACTGTTTATACTGCAGAAGGCTGGGGCCAATGATCTCATCTTATCTCTCATCTTTACTTTTAATTCTCCAGAGCACCTTTACACAAAGTGGAGTATTTAAATGGGGCAAAATTAAACAGACAATATAACCTTCTGTTCTGTGTAGTGCTGGGGTCGGCAGAACCGGTACCTACATCGGCATCGATGCCATGATGGAGGGCCTGGAAGCAGAGAGCAGGGTGGACATTTACGGATATGTTGCCCAACTCCGAAGACAAAGATGCCTCATGGTCCAAGTGGAGGTAGGACCAGTAAATAGTGTCCAATCAACCTGTCATAAAGCATATTTAAAACCGAAGTGACCAAAGGGCTGGGCATCATTAAAGCACAACATAAATTATGACAGGGCAATGAAATCAGATTAAAGCAGAAAAGGAGAATATTAAATTAAAACGTGAGAAAAAAGCATTCAAAAGCATTTGGAAACCAAGAGGAATATATTATACACACACGAAACTAATCTATGGAATTTAATATACATTCAGTACTCTATCAAGGAATAACATTTTATATAAAATATCTACATACTAGATGAGACCTTGAAAAAGTCAGTCAGTCATTTTCTATACTGCTTCCTACATAGTGAGTCGTGGGGAAGCTGGTGCCTATCTCCAGTCTATGGGCGGGAGGCAGGTACACCCTGGACAGGTCACCAGGGTGTCCATCGCAGGGGAACACACAAACAACCACACACACACTCATTCACACAATTTAGAGAGACCATTTAACCTAACAGGCATGTCTTTGGACTGTGTGAGGAAGTACCCGGTGAGAACCCACGCATGCATGGGGAGAACTGGCAAATTCCATGCAGAAAGACCCCCAGGCGGGAGTCGAATCCGGGACCTTCTTGCTGCAAGGTGCTACCAACTGCGCCACCGTGCAGCCCTACCTTGAAAAGTATTAACACTATTTTTCAACATTTTGTCACAATACAACGACACCTTTAAATTGGTATTTTTGAGGGATTTAAGTAGTAGCACATTTTTTTTTGCAAATAAAAAAAGAAAAAGAAATTTGTGACATGCTCATATGTGTACCCCTAAAAAAAAATCCAATGCAAAAATTACTTTCAAAAGTTTGCTAAATTAATGATCTAAATGGTAGGAAGATAGATGAAGCTACACTTAAGCCTAAAATTATTCAGAAACCTGGAAAATTAACATTTAAAGTTATTTTTATTCATCCAAGCCGTTGTTTTCTAATTGGAAATGACACACAGAGCTGGCAAAAAATTCCAACAAAATATACAAGGCTTGTCCATTGTTTCTTTATTTTTATTTAACATACAATTAGACAAATTAAAGCAAAACAAATGATCTAAAATCATTCATACTCCTCTCAGGAAATCGAAGGCCTTTATTTGCCATAGCAGCAACTAAATGCTTCTCGTAATTGCTGACACACTTCTGCATGTCTCCACTGTTATCTTTCACCATCTATCTTTGGTAATAAGCTCCAAGTCTCTGAGATTAGAAGGCCCCATTGCCATCACCCTAATCTTTAGGTCCCTCCACAGATGCTCCATTAGATCTGAGTCGCGACTCTGGGTGCGCTGCTCCAAACATTAATATCTTTGTCGGTGAACTGTTTTCAAACCACTTCAGCTGTGTGCAATAAGTCATTTTTATGTGAAAAGATTCTATGGTACCTAATACAAAGGTTCACTACAGACTGCCAGATGCTGTTGTTGGGAATCTTTATGTAGTATTTTTATGTCCATAACTTTGTGTCATCTGACCACAACACGACACCAGAGGTTTTATTTCTTGCCTGATTGAGATTTTAAAAAGGCTTAATTGGCTTTTGCAAGCTATACCCTGAGAAGTAGCTTCCTCCTTGTCTGCAGCCATGAAGTCCAGTAGTATGCAGAGTCTGCCTTGAGATATTTCTCATGGTCCACTGTCTTTATGACAGGCTTTGGTGGTGATGCTTGGTTTCTTTTTCAAGTCTCGTACCAACAGGCTTGCCAGTGCAGGTGTAACATTAATTAAACTTTGTAATGTTAAGGTTGAAGACATTTAGATAGGGCCTTGTATTCTATCCTGGGTTGTGAGTAGCCACGATGTGCAACCACAGGCTCTCACTGAGTTATTTTGTTTTAGCCACAAACCAACTGCTGGAGCTGCTATTTTTCACCCGTTGAGTTGACGAAAACCGCTCTTCTTATAGTTTAACTGGGTAATTAGGCTGCATTAGAAGAGCATCGACTTTTAAAATGGAGTAGATCCTTGAATTTTCCCACAGACTCTCAGTATTTGCAGTGGCTATAAAAAGGCTGCAAAAAATGTAAGACTGGTGGTTGGTTTGCCGTCTAGTAGGACAATGACTCTAAGCATACAGTCCAGAATGGTTAAGATCAAAGCATATTAATGCGTTAGAATGGCCCAGTCAAAGTCCAGACCTAAATCTGAAGTTGAAACAACAGCTGTTTCCACTGTGCCGATCTATCAAAGCTTATCAAGGAAAAGCAAGCTCGGGTGTCTTATTAAAACTCTGTTAAAAGTAGAAATGATATAGTGAGCCTGAATATTATTTTTGTTAAGTTTTCTGTTGCTGATTTTTAGATTTAAATGTATGTTTTTTGGAAAATTATTCAAAAGAGCTCCAGTTTTTGTTATAACAAAAGCAGATTTATCAGTTATGTAGATTTTGTATTGATTTGGATTACATATTCACTTGACAACAGAGTTATCTTTGTTTAATTTGAGCTGAAAAGACTATAATGCCTAACTACATGTTCAAGTTAAAGAGATTAAATAAAATGATTTTCATTTCATAATCATTTGTTGTACATACTATCTTTAATTTGCCCTATGCACTACTTTGTGTTGGTTTATCACATAAAATCTCAATAAACTACTTGGAAAATGTTCAAGAGGTGTAAATACTTTTTCAGGCACTATAAATGTCATGTCTTCCACCATTATCTGACCTAATATTTAAATTTTGTAAGAAAATGAGACGATTACAGATCTGACATGTGGGCGTCAGCCATTTTACGGTTTGATGGTGTGTTTAAAAGTGAAACCAGCAATGCAAAGGGAAAAAATATTAAAATCTGGTAAATCAATCAATGCCTTGTTTGTTGTCTGTTATTTGTGGGTTGATGTGAGTACATGTGCCATCATGCAGGCCCAGTACATCCTGATCCACCAGGCCCTGCTAGAGTACAACCAGTTTGGAGAAACAGAGGTCACTCTGTCAGAGCTCCACAGCACACTGAGCACGCTCAAACAGAAAAACTCAGACAGCGAACCCACCCTAATGGAAGAAGAGTTTGAGGTATGTTTTTTTCTTGTTATTTCTCAAATATGTATTTATCTAAAAATATTTCCATGATCTTATTTAACAATTTTTGTCCACTTCAACCTTAGCATGCCATTTGGACTTGTCTTATTTTTTTCTTATGCGGTGTTAGGGACCAACTGTAGATGGTAAACATTTTAGTTAAAAAATAATTTTCATTGAAAAACATTTAAAATCTTTGTGTTGCATTTCAGCGACTCCCCTCCTTTAACAACTGGAGGACCTTTAACACAGGCATCACAGAAGAGAACAAGAAAAAGAACTGCTCTTCATCTATTATCCCATGTGAGTAGCTGCATCCTAATTAATGTGAATATTATCAGAAAGTGTATTTATTTCAGTAATTAAAATAAAAAAGGGAAGCCAATGTTATACAAATTTAAAACACATTGATATATTTTAAAAATGTACATTTCTTTTAATTCTGACCAGCTTACAGCTAATGAAAAACACGAAAGGTTGTTTCTCTGAATATGTTATTATGACATAAGACTGAAAAAGAGATATTTTTAACACAGAAATGTTATTATAATGTCTACACAATCATGTAGACGTTAGCGGACTTGACAGTGGTCCAACAGACAGTCACTGACGCCCTCTACATGGATGGCAAGCAACAAAAAGTCCTTGCTAAAGAAGACGACTGTTCAGAGAACTGTATACAAGCACATTAATGGAACGTTGAGTGGAAGGAATAAGTGTGGTAGAAAGAATATGGACAAGCAACTGGGATAACTGCAGCCTTGAGGGCCTTGTGAATCAAAGTCCAGTCAGGTGTTCTGGGAAGATTCACAAGAGGTGGATTGCAGCTGGAGTCAGAGCTTCATCAGCTGCCAAACACAGACAAGAACGTGGGCTCCACTTCTGAAACAGGGACAACACCAGAAGAGACGACCTGAGATAAGGAGCATTAAGGTTTCAGTCTGGAAAAATAGTGGAGAGGCATAAAATCCAAGCTGTTTGAGGTCCAGTGTGAAGTTTCTACTGTCAGGGATGATCTGAGGAGCCATGTTGTCTGCTGGTGTTGGTCCACCATGTTTTTTAAAGTCCAAAGTCAGAGCACCAGGAAACTTTAGAAGATGTCATCCTTGATGACCTTTATGAAGATACTGAATAATTCTCCAGCATGATTTGGCTCCAACTCACTCTTTGAGTAATAAATCTATATATAATGTACTGACATATACCAGCAAATCTGTCTCTGTTGTGGTTCTTCAAAATTTTATGTTTTTATTTGTTTTAAATATTTTTCTAAACCTCTGATCGTCAGATGACTACAACCGAGTGTTACTGAAGATAGACGAAGGCCAGAGTCAGGACAGCGAGGCTGATGACGAAGATCAGGAGGAATCATCAGATGAAGAAGATGAAGACTCCACTAAATACATTAATGCCTCTCACATTAATGTATGTTACTATGTTCTGCCTATTGGCTTTTCTTACATATGTTCCACACAAAATGAGTGTTTTCTTAGATTAAAGCAGCACTGATTATTATAATTCCTGCAACAGTTTGAACTGAACGGTTAATCTGTTATCTTGCAGGGTTACTGGGGACCACGTTCCCTGATCTCAGCCCAGGATCCACTACCAGACACCTTCGCTGACTTCTGGTTGATGGTTTCCCAGAAGAAGGTATCTACTATAGTCATGCTTTCAGAACACAAAGAGGTAAGCACGATGTATCTCTTATCATTGATACTTACACATGTTCATAGAGTTTTTATAAATTAAATAAATAAATTGTGATGTTTTCTTTGGTCTCCTTTTCTTGACAGGGTGGTGAACCTATTTACTGGAATAAAGAGAAGGAGACATTTGGAGATTTTGAGGTAGAAATTTCAAGTACAGAAATTACTCCAGCTTTCATCACCCGCAACATGGGGGTCCGACATGTCAAGGTAACACCAGAGCTGGCCTTTCTGATTGTCACTTTTTTATATTCATCAGCATTACCCAGTCATTTTTCCGGGAAGTTTGACATTGCTGGCCTAATCGAAACTGTTATGTTAACAGCGAAAAGAGAATCGGCAAGTGAAACATTTCCAGTTCTTGAAATGGGAAGGCACAGATCTGCCAGAGAACCCTCAGGATCTCATAGATATGATCAAGGAAGTAAAACGCAACTGTGTCGGCAGCAAATCCCAAAGGATGCCCATAGTTGTCCACTGCAAGTAAGACAAACTCCCGGAAACTATCCTTTGTTCAGTAATTGAAATAAATTTTAACAATCACACATATTTAAACATTCATTCATGTATGATATATACAGCTTTTCTTTTTTATTTGCCAAAAGCTCACGAAGTTAAAAATTTCGGGCTGAAACGGAAACAATATAAAAAGTAAAAAAAAAGTAAAAGGGCTGCAGAGAACAAAAAATTGCATATAAATGTATAACACAATAACCACCTGAGTCTAAATTTGTCTCCTAGTTAGATTTGAGTTCATATAGTGAAGATTTTGGCAAAAATCTGGCAACATTCAGATTAGATATTTTAATTTCTGCTTCAGTTCAGAACAGCACAGTTTGTATGATAGTTTATATATGCAGGTCTCACTTTTTTCCTCTGTGCTTTATTCTGAGGGTTTAACCGGACTACAGCAATGTAACTGTGGTAAATGTAATGTGAATGTTCAATTCAATTCAATTCAGTTTTATTTATAAAGCGCCAGTTCACAACACATGTTGTCTCAATGCACTTCAAAATCAGGAATACATTTCCCAAATTGTCCAACCATTGAACATGCGTCAGAGTTTGTTATTATTCAAAAATTTGGTAAAAAATTTTTTGTTTTAAAGGGAAACCCCGCAGATTGCACCCCTCAGGATTGCAGCTTTCACTCCTGGGAGAGTAGAACAGGGAATCACTGGGGTTGACTTTTCACAAATCCCTCATACTGAGCATGCTGTATAACAGTGGAAAAGGAAAAAATTCCCCTTTTTAAAAGGAAGAAACCTCCACAGAACAGGCTCAGTGTGGCGGCCATCGCCACGACCTACTGGGGGTTTGAGAAACAGGTAAGACACAAAGAAAACAAAGAAGCACTGATCCAGGATACTTCTTGGGAAGGAAAAGTAAATTTAATGATGTAGCCCCTTTAGCGGTTTTCATCTAAAGGAAAGAAAATAAACTTGACCAGTTTTAAGTTTAGCGTTAAAAGAGGCACAAAAAATTTTTTACAGTAAAAGCCACAATCCCCTGTCTAGAGGGGAAAAAGGGTTTAAACACTAAAAGACAGGGCCAGTGGATTCGGTAAAGGTGAGATTAAGTTTTTCCCAGAAAAGCTCGGACGATGCCCCTCCCCGAAAGGTGTACAGGAGACCGGGCGTCCAGTGTGTTTCTGGGAAGAGAAACGAGAGAGAACCAAGTTAAAAGCTGAAATAACAGCAAATAATACAAAATTGAAGAGTAGTGTGAGAATGTAGCGAAGAGGGTGAAAGTGGAGTCAGAGCTTCATCAGCTGTTAAAACGGATGATACACCACACAAACTTCACAAGTCTGTCTTCAGTTATTTTAACAATTACATGTTTGGTCCTAATAAGCCCTACCTTATCATTTATTTGTGCATCATTTTAAGTGAATCAGAGTGAATCACAGTGAATCGCAAAATACTAGAGAAGGTTTACACCCAGAGTTTGGAACTCTTGTTTTGTCATAAAACATGACTAAAGATGCCCCCCTTGAATGAGTATAATAAAAAGCAAGAACTGAGCAAATTGTTCTTTTTTAACTTCTTTTCTTTGTGTGCTTATCCCTTAGGCGGATCAACCCCTTTGGGGAATCTTCTGTGCACTGTGGAACCTGCTGGACAGTGCAGAAACTGAGAAGCTGGTTGATGTTTTCCAAGTGGTCAAAACGCTACGCAAGGAGAGGAAGAAGATGATCTCCAGCCCTGTAATAAAAAGCAATACACACATTTCACACTAAGTTTTCAACAACAAAAACAACAATAATAATAATTATGCAAATTAACTGATGCGTGTATATATACAGTACAGACCAAAAGTTTGGACACACCTTCTCATTCAAAAAGTTTTTATATTTTAAGACTATGAAAATTGAGCTTCACACGAAGGCCCTCAGAACTATGAATTAAAAAATGTGAAATTATATACTGAACAAAAAAAAGGGCAAACAGCTGAAAATAGTCTTATATCTAGGGTTCTTTAAAGTAGCCACCTTTTGCTTTTTATTACTGCTCCACAAAACCTGGCTTCGTTGAGAGTTCAAGAGGTAGTCACCTGAAATGGTTTTTCCAAAAGTCTGAAGGATGTTCCCAGAGATGCCTTAGAACTGTTGGCCCTTTTGCCTTCACTACGCGGTCCAGCTAACCCCAAACCCATCTCGATTGGGTAAGGTTCGGTGACTGCGGAGGGCCAGGTCATCTGGCGCAGCACCCTATCATTCTCCTTCTTGGTCAAATAGCCCTTACACAGCCTGGAGGTGTGTTTGGGGTCATTGTCCTGTTAAAAAATAAATGATGGTCCAACTAAACGCAAACCTGATGGAATAGCATGCCGCTGCAAGATGTTGTGGTAGCCATGCTGGTTCAGTATGCCTTCAATTTTGACTAAATCCCCACAGTGTCACCAGCAAAGCACCCCCACACCATCACACCTCCTCCTCCATGCTTCACGGTGGGAACCAGGCATGTAGAGTCCATTCGTTCACCTCTTCTGCGCCACACAAGGACACGGTGGTTGGAATCAAACTTGGACTCATCAGACCAAAGCACAAATTTCCACTGGTCTAATGTCCATTGCTTGTGTTCTTTAGCCCAAACAAGTCTCTTCTGCTTGTTGCCTGTCATCAGCAGTGTGTTTCCTAGCAGCTATTTTACCATGAAGGCCCTGATTCACACCCCCAGTCTCCTCTTAACAGTTTTCTAGAGATGTGCTGCTGCCTAGAACTGTGTGGCATTGACCTGTTCTTCTTAATATTGGCTGCTGTTAACCTGCGATTTCTGAGGCTGGTGACTTGGATGAACTTATCGGCCGCAGCAGAGGTGACTCTTGGTCTTCCTTTCCTGGGGCGGTCCTCATTTTGAGCCAGTTTCTTTGTAGCACTTGATGGTTTTTGCGACTGCACTTGGGGACACTTTCAAAGTTTTCCCAAATTGTTCGGACTGACTGACCTTCATTTCTTAAAGTAATGTTGGCCACTGTTTTTCTTTACTTGATGCTATATTCTTGCATAATACAAAATTTATAACAGTCTCATTAGTAGGGCTCCAGCTGTGTACTGTATCCACTCCTGCAAAACACAACTGATGGTGCCAACCCCATTTATAAGGCTTGAAATCCCCCTATTAAACCCTGAAGGGCACACCTGTGAATGGGAAAACCACTTCAGGTGACTACCCCTGACGCTCCATCAAACAGAATGCAAGAGATGTGCCGGAGGGCAAGCAGTAATCAAAGCAAAAGATGGCTACTTTGAAGAACCTAGAATATAAGACATATTTTCAGTTGTTTCACACTTTTTTGTTCAGTATATAATTCACAGTGTTAATCGTAGTTTTGTGCCTTCAGTGTAAAGATACAATATTTCATTGTCATGAAAATAAGGACGAACTCTTGAATGAGAAGGATGTGTCCAAAACGTATACAATATATATTATAGATATATAAAATACCAGGATACACACTGCTCAAAAAAAATAAAGGAGAACACTTAGCACAAACAAATTATAATTCAAGTAAATCAAACTTCTGTGAAATCAAACTGTCCACTCTAGGATAGCAACACTGATTGACAATCAATTTCCCATGGCTGTTGTGCAAATGGAATAGCAACGGTGGGAAATCTTGGCGATTAGCAAGACAACACTCAATAAAGGAGTGGTTCTGCAGTAGGGAACCACAGACCACTTCTCCCTACTTATGCTTTTGGTTGATGTTTTGGTCACTTTTTGAATTTTGGTGGTGCTTTCACACTCGTGGTAGATGAGACGGACTCTCAACCCACACAATGGCTTGGTAGTGCGCTCATCCAGGAGGCACACAATGCGAGCTGTGGCAAGAAGGTTTGTGTGTTGTCAGCGAGTGCCAGACCCGGAGGTGCTACCGGGACAGGCCGTAACCAGGGACTGGAAAAGGGCCGTAGGAGGGCAAAAAACCCAGCAGCAGGCCCGTACCCCCGTTTTTGTGCAAGGAGGAACAGGAGGGCACTGCAAACCCCCTGAAAAAAATGCCCTCCAGCAGGCCAAAATGTGCATGTGTCTGCACAAACGGTTAAAACCGACTCCATGGGGGGTGGAGAGGGCCTGACGTCCAAAAATGGGGTTTGCTCACACCCCAACACCGTGCGGGACGCGGCATTTGCCAGAGAACCCCAGGATGGCAAATTCGCCACTGGCGCCCTGGCTCGTCACAGATGAAAGCAGGTTCACACTGAGCACACGGACGGGAGGACAGATTTTGGAACACGTGGAGAGCGACTGTTTCCCTGAACACCTTCAGCATGAGGGTTTTTCGCTCCATGTGCTCGCCAGAGGTACCCTGACTGCATTAGGTCCCGAGATAGATCCTCAGACCCCTTTAGACCATAGCTGGTGGGTTTCCCCTGGGTTTTTTCCCTAATGAGGACAATGTAGACCTCATGTGGGGGAGTGTTCAGCATTTCCCTGCAAGATAAAACATTGAAGCTAGGACTGGCCCCCCCGTTCCCCAGACCTGGGTCCGATTTCACATCTGGGACATCTGTCTCGTCATCCACCAAAGTCACGTTGCACCCCAGACGTCCAGGGTTTCGAATGCTTTATCCCCGGTCTGGGAGGAGTCCCCAGGGACCCTCCGCCGTTTATCAGGAGCAGCCCAGGCATTGTAGGGAGGTATCGGGCAGTGGGGCCACACCAACTGAGCCATTTTGACTTTTTTTAAAAGGACATTACATCAAAGTTGGATCAGCCCGTAGTGTGTTATTTCCCCTTTTAATTTTGTGTGTGATCCAAATCCGGCCTCCATTGGGTTTTAAAAATTTGTTTTTCATTGAGACCCTTTTTGGGGTTTTGTGGTCAGCACATTCAACTTTGTACAGAAACAGTATTCAATAGAATATTTATTCATTCGGATCTAGGATGTGTTTTTTGAGGTTCCCTTAATTTTTTTTGAGCAGTGTATATATATATATATTAATATATAATAATTATATATATATAAAATACCCCAATAATGAAAATTTAAAAAGAAAATTTTTTGAATTTAAAAAATAATAATAATAAATATAATAATAATAAACGCTGACGCTCTAACCACAATTTTATTTGTTTATTCAAATGTTTGCTAAAGTAGTTTATGGAAGGAAGTATTACTTGTATGACTGAGCATTAGTTTCTTCAAATTCATGAGATTCATGAAATTCTGACACATGATTTTGCAAATAATATAGTGATAAATGAACTAAAGGAAAATAATCTATTTTAAGAAAACCTATGGAAAATTCAATGCAGCGAACAGAGATAGTATTTTCCACAATTACCATTATTAATCTTGTCTCAAAGCTAAAGATTTCTGATCAAAGGTATATATTGACTTTGGATGTATTGTTAAAACAAAACATTCTCAGCTTCTAAAAATGTCTTGGTAAGCATTTGCATTAATAGAACCATCACTTAAAGATAAACAAAGTGAACATTTTAATTGTATTATGTAATAAAAGGACAGTTTGTCAATTTTGTTATGTGTTTTGCAGCATTAGACATCTGTTTTGTCAAAATAAGATAATCAACGTTACTTTTTTACTAATTGTTGATGTGATGGATTAACTTTAAACCTGTTTAACTGTCATAATGGCACAATAGTGACTCCTGATATGATTCTTCTTATGAAAGTTTCAGCAGCATTAAAATGTCTTCTGCTTCCCTTTAAAATAAATTTCTATCACTAACAGGAGCAGTACCAGTTCCTTTACAAGGCTCTAGAGGGCGCCTTCCCAGTCCAGAACGGGGAAGTGAAACCAAAGGCAAAGGCTGCAGCCTCCGACAGCGTTCAGATTGTCAATGAAACCCAAGCAGAAGCAGAAAAGAAACCAGCTGAAGAGAAGACTGAGGAGCCACCCAGCACTACCAGCAGCGACCGGCAGGCGGAGAGCACTCCTCTGGTGGCTGAAAGCGGAACGGAAAAGAAGGAAGCGGGGCCTGCAAAAGACTCCAGCGCCCTCACAGAGTCCACAGCTCAGGAGGAAACCAGCAATGGTCCCACAGTCACTGTGGAGGTCTGAGATGATGGAGGGATCCATTCACCCTGAGCTGTTTATGCTTTAGTTTATTGCTTTTATAAAAATTATATTATGAATGTATAAACATTGTAAAGATTTAGCTCAGTATGAGTCTCAGTGGAAATTAGAAAGAATTAGATTGAATATTGCTGTTTACTTTCTAAACCTGTTTTTAATTTTTGTAAGTTATAAAGATTCTAAGTAAAAGGTTATTTTCCCTGCTGACAAAGTTACTAGAACTGCTGTCATCAAACTATGGATCACAAACATACTGTATTGTAAAAGTCAGCCAATAGATGATGATTAAATACACAGTGGATTAGTTATTTTGTTTGGTACTCTGTTTGTGCTGGGTTGAATTTAGTTTATATTTTTGTTTTTTCGCTAATTGCTGTTCACACACACCGCAGTCCACATTTACATATTGTATATCTGATATGTAATAATAATTCAGCTGTTAAATTTTAAAATTCATTGTGTACTGCTTTATTTCCTTCCTGAAATAAAATAAAAATGTTTTATTTATGCAGACCTGCCTTAAGTATTCATAAATTCAAAACCGATATTTCTCATTTAACTTCTCAAAGTGACTTTATTTCCAGTTATGTGCTGTACTGGAAAAATTGTGTAATATTCTCCCTACCAGCAGAAATAAACAATATTTTATTAAAATCCTTTGAGTGTCATGTGGTGAAGAATAGCACTAAATTATGTACTTGTACTTGAAAAGTTATTGTTTACAGCCATAAAATCATCTGAAACTAATCATTACATATGATTGCATCATAAACAAACCTTGAGATTTTGGTCTTTAATCTCCAGCGACTGTTTGAATTCTACATACTGTGTTTAACCAGCTACATTTTATGATTGAGATAAAATAAACAGTTCAGTGCATATAAAGCATATTTCTCAAAACAGTGTTCTTTTATGACCTTTAAATTGTTATGCTATTATTTGGTTTATATTAAAGCCATCTGCATTGGACTCTCTTACATGAGCCAAAAACAAGGGATCATGATGTTTTATTTCCTTAGAAATAGTTCAGAAGTTTTTATTGCAGCCACAGCTATTCCACATTTCCTCTGATTAGCTTATCTGGTTCCTTTGTCATTTCCCACCCCTGCCTCAGTACATAAGTCCTGCTTTTACATTGTTCATTGCTGGATTCTTCCGTTACTCTGTTACCCTGCCCGTTATTCTGTCTGTGCTCCATGCCTTGTTGACCCTGTTCTACATCTGTTGGCTTTCTGTTTTACTAAATCTGCACCATGCTCATTCCAAGTTCCTGTATGCATGTTGGTCCTACAACCAACCAACAAAACCTAAAAGTTTTTGCTTTCTTTGTTACAACTAAATGTATCAAATAATAAATTTCAACATCACACAAACATAACCCAAGTAAAAATAAAATGCAGCTTTAAATTGTAATTTCATTTATTAAGCGGAAAAGCTATCTAATTGCCCCCCTTCTAAATTGTTAACCAACTGTGATTAACAATTTTCTTCATCTAGTTTGGTCACCCGCAGGCAGACCTGATTACTGCTACACCTGTAAATCAAAAAATCCCTTTTAGAACCTTTATGACAGCTTGAAGCAAGCTAGGAGATCTCAAGAAGCAACTCATGCCCCAATTTACAGAAAGTCATGAACAGGTGAGAAAAAAAAACACTTAGAGATTAACATCTATAGAGGGGACTTTTTCTGTAGCAGCTTCAAAGCTATGGAATGACCTTCCTTTGGGCATAAGACAGGCCTCTTCACTTGCTGTTTTTAAATCACTTCTTAAGACCCATCTCTTTTCTTTGGCTTTTGGCACAATCTGAGATGTTTGACTTTGTTTTATTGTGTTTATATTTTAATTATTTTTTTACTGCTTTTATATTTCACCTTCTCTACTTTATGACTGTATTGTACACTGCACAATAACTCAAATAACACACCCTCTATCTGAATGAATGAAATATTCTCATTGAATACTTTGTTCTGTACAAAGTTGAATGTGCTGACAACAAAATCCCACAAAAATCATTCATTTCAATTCAATTCAATTCAATTCAGTTTATTTATATAGCGCCAATTCACAACACGTCGTCTCAAGGCACTTCACAAAAGTCAGGTACATACATTACAATTAATCCGAATCATTGAACAGTGCAGTCAGATTCTGTTATTTATTCAAATTGTATAAAAAGTTTGTCTATCTAAGGAAACCCAGCAGATTGCAACCAGTCAGTGACTTGCAGCATTCACTCCTCCCGGCTGAGCATGTAGAGACAGTGGACAGTCACTGGCGTTGACTTTGCAGCAATCCCTCATACTGAGCATGCATGTAGCAACAGTGGAGAGGAAAAACTCCCTTTTAACAGGAAGAAACCTCCAGCAGAACCAGGCTCAGTGTGAGCGGCCATCTGCCACGACCGACTGGGGGTTAGAGAGAACAGAGCAGAGACACAAAGAGAACAAAGAAGCACTGATCCAGGAGTACTTTCTATGGGAAGGAAAAGTAAATGTTAGTGGATGTAGCTCCTTTAGTCGTTTCACCTAGAAAGAAAGAACAGATAAACTCTGAGCCAGTTTTCAATGTTAGAGTCTGAAGAGAGCACATAGAGTTAGTTACAGTAAAAGCTCAGTCAGTAGCTATGTCTAGGAGAGAGAAAGGGTTAAACACTGAAAGACAGGGCCATGTGGATCATCAGTAGAGGGTGAGCATTAAGTTGTTGCCAGCAGAAGCTCGGACGATGCCCCTCTCCAGAAAGGTGTTACAGGTAGACACAGAGTCAGGCCAGGTGTAGCTTCTAGGAAGAGAAAAGAGAGAGAACAAAGTTAAAAGCTGAAATAACAGCAAATAATACAAAATTGAAGAGTAGTGTGAGAATGTAGCGAAGAGGGTGAAAGTGGTCATTATGTCCTCCAGCAGCCTAAGTCTATAGCAGCATAACTACAGAGATAGCTCAGGATAACCTAAGCCACTCTAACTATAAGTTTTATCAAAAAGGAAAGTTTTAAGCCTAGCCTTAAAAGTAGACAGTTTGTCCATCTAGAGCCCACTGATGGCCATTGTTATACTAAAAACCACAACGATTGGGATACCTCTCTCTGTCAGTTTGACAATAACCAATGGAAAAGAGAGGGGGTCATACAGGTAGCAGAAATGGAGGGTGTGTTTGCACCTCAACCATAACTGAGCCGGTTTAGGCTAAACCTGACTCCCCCTTACACCATCCAACAAGGGGAGAAGAAGACGGAGGTAAAATAAGGAAGATAGCTCAGGATAACCTAAGCCACTCTAACTATAAACTTTATCAAAAAGGAAAGTTTTAAGCCTAGCCTTAAAAGAAGACAGGGTGTCTGCCTCACGGACTAAAACAGGGAGCTGGTTCCACAGGAGAGGAGCCTGATAACTAAAGGATCTGCCTCCCATTCTACTTCTAGAGACTCTAGGAACCACCAGTAAACCTGCAGTCTGAGAACGAAGTGCTCTGTTAGGAACATATGGAACAATCAGATCTCTGATGTATGATGGAGCTAAATCATTAAGGGCTTTATATGTGAGGAGGAGAATTTTAAATTATATTCTGGATTTAACAGGGAGCCAATGAAGGGAAGCTAAAGTAGGGGAAATATGATCTCTCTTTTTAATTTTCATCAGAACTCTTGCTGCAGCATTTTGAATCAGCTTAAGGCTTTTAACTGCATTTTGTGGACATCCTGATAGTAAAGAATTACCATAGTCCAGCCTTGAAGTAACAAATGCATGGACTAGTTTTTCACCATCACTCCTGGATAGGATATTTCTAATTTTGGCAATGTTCCGGAGATGAAAGAAGGAAATCCTGGAAACCCGTTTAATATGGGATTTAAATGACATGTCCTGGTCAAAAATAACACCAAGGTTTTTTACTTTATTATCGGAGGTCAATTTAATGCCATCCAGGTTAAGTGATTGACTAAGCTGTTTCTTTTTTAAAGACTCCGGTCCAAAGACGACAACTTCTGTCTTGTCTGAATTTAGAAGCAGAAAATTTAAAGTCATCCAAGTTTTTTATGTCTTCAAGACATGCTTGTAGTCTATCTAACTGGTTGGGCTCATCAGGATTTATGGATAAGTAAAGCTGAGTTTCATCAGCGTAACAGTGAAAATTTATTCTATGCTGCCTGATAATTTTACCTATTGGAAGCATATATATAGTAAAGAGAATTGGCCCAAGTACTGAACCCTGTTGTACTCCACAATTAACCCTTGAGTTTAAAGATGATTTATCATTTACATGAACAAACAGGAATCTGTCAGACAAATAAGATTTAAACCAGCCTAGTGCTGTTCCCCTGATCCCTACAGCATATTCCAGCCTTTCTAAGAGAATATTATGATCGACTGTATCAAATGCAGCACTGAGATCTAACAGAACCAGTACAGACACAAGTCCATTATCTGAGGCAATAAGAATATCATTAGTGACTTTAAGCAGAGCTGTTTCAGTGCTATGATGAGCTCTGAAACCTGACTCAAACTCTTCAAACAGGTCATTGCTGTGTAAATGCTCACACATTTGATTAGCAACTATTTTCTCAAGAATTTTAGATAAGAATGGAAGATTGGATATAGGTCTGTAATTTTTCAAGTCATCTCAATCAAGCGAAGGTTTCTTAAGCAAAGGTTTAATTACAGCTACCTTAAAAGCTTGTGGTACATATCCATTTACTAAGGATAGATTAATCATATCTAAAATGGGGCTGGTAATCAGAGGGAACACTTCCTTAAATAATTTGGTTGGGATTGGGTCTAACATACAAGTTGAAGGTTTAGATGAAGCTAATATTTCTGATAACTCAGGAAGCTCCACAGGATCAAAACAGTCCAAACACAGATCAGGTTCTACAGTTATTTCCAATGTTGTCTCACTTGTTGAGGATGAAGTAATCATCTCTGGGAGTGTGTCAAAGATTTTCTTCTTAATAGAATCAATTTTATTTTGGAAGAATCCCATAAAGTCATGACTGCTGAGAGCTAAGGGAATGGATGGCTCAACAGAGCTATGACTCTGTGTAAGTTTAGCAACTGTACTAAAGAGAAACCTAGGATTATTCTTGTTCTCTTCTATTAAGGATGAGAAATAAGCTGTTCTAGCTTGGTGAGGCGTCTTTTTATACAACAGTAGGCTATTTTTCCAGATTAAGTAGGAATCCTCTAGGTGTGTAGAGCGCCATTTTTGCTCCAATTTTCTAACATTGTGCTTTAAAGTATGCAGCTCTGAATTAAACCAGGGAGCTAGCCTCCTATGAATAATTACCTTCTTTTTCAAAGGGGCTGCATTGTCTAATGCACCACGCAATGATAAAGTAACACTTTGAACAAGAGAATCAATTTGTGAAGGGGAAGAAACAAAATTATTGCTCTCCACTGTGTTTTTCTGTGATAATGAGCAAATTAAAAGTGGAACAGATTCTTTAAAGGTTGTTACAGCATCGTCTGAAAATGATCTACTATAGTGAAATTTTCTTTCAGGTGTGGAGTACTCGGTTAAATTAAACTCAAAGGTTATTAAAAAATGGTCGGACAGCACAGGGTTGTGAGAAAATATTGTTATGTCTTTACACTCAATGCCATATGTCAGCACAAGGTCCAGAGAATGAAGACAAACGTGGGTAGGTTTGTTAATGTTTTGAGTAAAGCCAATTGAGTATAAGATACCATTAAAGGCTATATTTAAGCTATCACTTTCAGTGTCAACATGAATGTTAAAATCCCCCACTATAATAACTTTATCTGTATTTAACACTAAATCAGATAAAAGGTCTGAAAACTGATCTAAAAATTGAGAGTGAGGGCCTGGTGGACGGTACAAAACAGCAAACAGAAGTGGTTTTAGTGCTTTGCAATTTGGATGAGGAAAACTAAGGATTAAATATTCAAAAGAGTTGTAGCTATTGATTGGTCTGGGACTAGTCAATAAATCGGACTGAAAGATGGTTGCTACTCCTCCTCCTCGCTCAGTATTTCGAGGAATGTGAAAATTTAAATAATTAGTAGAAGTTGACTCATTTATAGTAACATAATCCTCTTGCTGCAGCCAGGTTTCTGTGAGGCAAAATAAATCAATCTGATTGTCACAAATCAGGTCACTAACTAGCAAAGTCTTTGAAGAGAGAGATCTTATGTTCAGTAAGTCACATTTAATTGTTTTATTTTTAGTCTGAGTTGTGTTTATTTTTATTAGATTTTCCTGATTTCCTCTTTTTAGATAATTTTTTTATCTATTCAATTTTGGCCGTGGGCGAGACACTGTCTTAATAGGGTAATGGGTGGGTAGCAGTACAGAAGCTGCAGAGAGGAGTGTTAAACTACGACCCTGCTTCCTGATCTGAACCCTGGGTTGTCAGAGGTTTGGAGAACTAATAAATTCGGCCAGATTCCCAGAAAGAAGAGCTGCTCCATCCAAAGTGGGATGGATGCCGTCTCTCCGGATCAGACCAGGTTTTCCCCAAAATGTTCGCCAATTATCAATGTAGCCCACATCGTTTTCTGGACACCACCCAGACAGCCAGCGGTTGAATGACAGCATGCGGCTAAACATGTCGTCACTGGTCAGATCGGGGAGGGGACCAGAGAAAATTACGGAGTCCGACATTGTTTTTGGCAAACTTACACACCGAAGCAACACTAAATTTAGTGACCTCCGATTGACGTAACCGGGTGTCATTACCGCCAGCATGAATTACAATCTTACTGTATTTACGCTTATGCTTAGCGAGCAGTTTCAGGTATGATCTGATGTCGCCCATTCTGGCCCCTGGCAGACATTTGACTATGGTCGCTGGTGTCTCTAGTGCCACGTTTCTGACTATGGAGCTGCCAATTACCAATGTTGGCTTCTCAGCGGGTGTGTCGCTGAGCGGGGAAAATCTATTAGAAACGCAGATGGGTTGGTGGTGACCTGTGGGCTGAGATCTAGGACTATGCTTCCTACGTTCCGTCACCCAGCCGGCCTGATAACCCGGCTGCACGGGCTCTGCTGGAGGACTGCTACGGGGAGCTACCCTCGGTGGCTCCGCGCTGGCTAAGGGGCCTCAGCTATCTGCTGGTTTTTCAACAGCGCGGAGCCGGGCCTCCAAATCCAACACCCTCGCCTCCAAAGCTACAAAAATGCTACATTTATTACACGTACCATTATCAAAAAAGGAGGCAGAGGAGTAACTGAACATCTGACACAGAGAGCAGGAGAGAGGAGGAGACTCAGAGAGAGAAACAGCATAACGGGTAGCCATGGTGGAGCTAAAGCTAACGCTAAGCTAGCGACCCCTTACCACTACCAGAAAAAACCGCATAAGACACGGAGAGTCCCCAAACGTTAAATACAGCAACAGAAAGTATGTGTTTTAACGTGCTTATGTATTATAACAAGTAAGAGATATCACAGTAGAGAGAAATCAGATCAAACGAGAGAGCCTTCACACGCAAAACAGGAAGTGACGAATACGCCTTACCACGCCTCCTCAAATCAAATTTATTAACCAATGGAGGCCTGGATTTGGAGTCGTACACACAAAATTAAAGTGGAAAAACACACTACAGGCTGATCCAACTTTGATATAATGTCCTTAAAACAAGTCAAAATGAGGCTCAGTATTGTGTGTGGCCTCCACGTGCCCGTATGACCTCCCTACAATGCCTGGGCATGCTCCTGATGAGACAGCGGATGGTCTCCTGAGGGATCTCCTCCCAGACCTGGACTAAAGCATCCGCCAACTCCTGGACAGTCTGTGGTCCAACGTGACATTGGTGTATGTAGCGAGACATGATGTCCTAGATGTGCTCAATCGGATTCAGGTCTGGGGAACGGGCGGGCCAGTCCATAGCTTCAATGTCTTCATCTTGCAGGAACTGCTGACACACTCCAGCCACATGAGGTCTAGCATTGTCCTGCAATAGGAGGAACCCAGGGCCAACCGCACCAGCATATGGTCTCACAAGGGGTCAGAGGATCTCATCTCAGTACCTAATGGCAGTCAGGCTACCTCTGGCGAGCACATAGAGGGCCGTGCAGCCCTCCAAAGAAATGTCACCCCACAACATTACTGACCCACTGCCAAACTGGTCATGCTGACGGATGTTGCAGGCAGCAGATTGCTCTCCATGGTGTCTCCAGAGTCTCTCACGTCTGTCACAGGTGCTCAGTGTGTGAACCTGCTTTCAGCTGTGAAGAGCACAGGGCGCCAGTGGCGAATTTGCCAATCCTGGTGTTCTCTGGCAAATGCCAAGCGTCCTGCACGGTGTTGGGCTGTGAGCACAACCCCCATTTGTGGACGTCAGGCCCTCATACCATCCTCATGGAGTCGGTTTCTAACCGTTTGTGCAGACACATGCACATTTGTGGCCTGCTGGAGGTCATTTTGCAGGGCTCTTGCAGTGCTCCTCCTGTTCCTCCTTGCACAAAGGTGGAGGTAGCGGTCCTGCTGCTGGGTTGTTGCCCTCCTACGGCCTCCTCCACGTTTCCTGGTGTACTGGCCTGTCTCCTGGTAGCGCCTCCAGGCTCTGGACACTACGCTAACAGACACAGCAAACCTTCTTGCCACAGCTCGCATTGATGTGCCATCCTGGATGAGTCGCACTACCTGAGCCACTTGTGTGGGTTGTAGAGTCCGTCTCATGCTACCACGAGTGTGAAAGCACCACCAACATTCAAAAGTGACCAAAACATCAGCCAGAAAGCATAGGTACTGAGAAATGGTCTGTGGTCCCCACCTGCATAACCACTCCTTTTTTGAGTGTGTCTTGCTAATCGCCAAAGATTCCCCCCTGTTGTCTATTCCATTTGCACAACAGCATGTGAAATTGATTGTCTATCAGTGTTGCTTCCTAAGTGGTCAGTTTGATTTCACAGAAGTTTGATTTACTTGGAGTTACATTGTGTTGTTTAAGTGTTCCCTTTATTTTTTTGAGCAGTGTATTTTATGATTGTGTATAGCACTTTGGTCCTGTGGGTGTTTAAAGTGCTTTATAAATAAAGTTGGTATGGTATGGTACGGTATGGTATGGTATGGTATTAGACTGGAAAGGGTTGCAAAGCCATTTCTAAGGCTATAGGACTCCAGAGACTCCACAGTTGGAAGTCCAAAGTTACACCAAGGGCTCATTAAGGAGGTCACAAAAGAAGCCAGAACAACATCTAAAAAAACTACACGCCTCACTTGTCTCAGTTAAGATAAAGTCAAATAGAAAGATAATATTTAAATAATGGCATTCTTGGTGAGTTTCATTATGTTTTTTATTACCGTGTCCTGTATGGCAGAGTAGCGCTCTGAATTGTTGTCTGAGTGCCAAGAGAAAGCCCAACAGATTTACTTTCACAAGTGGAGCATTACAGCAAACACTTTATTAAAAACTGCTTTGGGATTTTTTCAATTGTTACGGACACGGAGACAGAAACCAAGTGGACAACTATGGGCATTCTCAGTGAGTTTCAAGATGAACCTACAACTAACCAAAAAGAGCAAAAAAAGCTGGTCTCATGTTCCCCAAAAAAACATTTTTCACCCATCCCTACATGAGCTTTCACCAACCCGAGACTGGAACATGAGGAGAGAAGCGTGACATTCTAGTCCTCAGCTTAATCTGGGGGATCTCACGGCCTTCCCAGGCCTGATGGGATTTACAACATAGTGGATTACCACCTACTATGAGGTCAAGTGCATGCAATTCAGAAGCTGGTTTGCTGTCCGTAGCAGTGATTTTTGATAGGGACCAAATGGGTAGTTGCCCAGGACGTCATTTGGAAGGTGGGCGCCAAAGTGGCAGATATGACATATGACTTATCTGTCAGCTGCCCTTGAACAAGTTCTCTTTTACTTATATGCATGTGCAGTCAATGGAGAGTAGGTGACCTCTAGTTGACTCTGAGAATAAGGAGACCATTTTATATGTTCTGAAACTGATTTAAGGTTAGTGATCAGGAGATGATTTCGGTTATTGACCCATTCCTTTAGGCTTCTGAGTAACTGACAAAGTCTTGATAAAATTTAGACTTTAAATTAATGATTAGTGTTGTAGTGATCGCTCTCCTGTCTAAAAATACTTAATTATCTGCAGCTGTACAGTAGAAATAGTGATTTTTGTTAATCATATTTGCGTATTCATCTTTCTTTAGCCAGATTAATCATAAGTGAGTAAATTAATATTAATATTAAATTAATTATGTCATTGTTTATAGGCTCTTGTTGGTTCTTTTTATAACCTCAGTTATTTTGGTTTAGATTATAAATAAATTCTATTCCTATAAAACTGTAAAGACATCTTCAATTTCTTCTTTAAATCTGTAAAACAAATGGTTCCATGCAAGATAAGGATTTAGACTGAATCAGATGGTTTAATAATTAGTTTATGAACAATACTATTTAATATCAGTTAATGTGTGGTTAAACCACTTGTGCTTTTGAGTGAGATTATATGAATTTCAGAGAGGTATCCCACAGGCTCGGTAAAAATTTATTTTACTGTCACAAAAAAAGTATAAAAAAGGTAAAATTAGCTAAGAAAAACAACAAAAAAACAAAACAAATCACAACACATTCATTTACTTTGATAAATATTACTTTTGTATATCAGCTTGTGACTGTTAAAGGCAAACAGAAAAATTTAAGACACGACAGAAAATTGTTTCCTTCCGTTTTGCACAAGAATCAAACAGCTTAACATGTTTTTCTGATTAAAGCTGCATATTAAACAAAGATATCAGCTAAAATTTCTAAACTCTAATTACCATTTAGGAATGACAATATTAAAGCACGTTCTATGACTAAACACATCAATGACTACATGAGCAAAATTTGCAATAATTAGTTGTAAAAAAAATTAACTAACTCTGAGACCCAAAAGAAAAGTTTTTTTTTTTTTTTGCGTTAAAAACACGAACAACTGCAGCACAAATAACGATGGTGACATGTCATGTGAACTGAGTTATAACAAGGATGCTCATCTAGACGTTTGGAAATACCAACATGCTGCAAAAACATTTGCTCTCATCGAACTCTTGGTTTTGTTTCCATATAAGTCAGATTAGATCAAATTCTGCCTGGAAGGGTTTGCATTTGTGAAAATGCAGTCGTTTTACCCAATGGGCATTAAAAGTGTTGAACTGTGAACTTAGAATGTGGTTACAAGAACATCCTTATGTTTTATTGTAATGAGCATTTGTGGAAAAGACAACATAGAAGTGATCAACACTTTAAAACACCAGGACTGATTATTTAAATGAAGATAGCTGCTTCCAAATCTTACAAATTCTCATCTTTAAATACACACTATTAATGATTTTTCAATGTATTATGAATGTAAGTGCTGCTAAAATGTACATTCCTGACCTAGACACCCACCACAATTATTGCCCCTCTGGTAAAAATATGTGCTAATGTCTTAAAGTACATTATTCTTATGTAGACTTGGTGAACCCGTGAGGCCACTTTTCTGCAGATCGCTAACAGTGATCTTTGGAGGCTTGTTTTAACACCCTTACCATCCTCTTCACCTAGGTTTTTGATGAGAAGCTACTTTCTTGCAGTCATTTCCTGACTTAAAGAGCAACATCTATGTGACTCACTGAAGGGTATCTGTATCCGGTCATAATTATTCACCACCAAAAAAATAAAAAATACTATAACGCTTTAGACATACCAAGGGGATCCAACAGTCATGACTGGTGCTGTATATTAAACCAAAGCAGGAAACAGCTGTAACAGGCTCAAACTAAAATAATTTGCTGTGAAAAAAGTTCTAAATATTAGAAAATCTACACATTTGTATCAAGGCCATTATTTTTTTCAAGGTTTATTTTTTTATTTAACACAGGTCCATAGTGTAGACATTTTATCATGAGAGCTGTAGTCATTTGGTGAATGTCGAATAGTGAATTATAGTAAAATCCACTCTTTAAAAACAAAAAATACAATTGCTTTGTGCTAAGGGTTTTAAAAAGAATATTTTAAGTATTATGAAAAAAAGCACCTTTTGTATATTTCTCATGCTTTGCTGCATAAGCATTCATGTAAAACTTTTTAAAAATTATTTGCATTCATTGCTAATTTATTAACTAAAGCTATATTTAATAATGCATAGTTCACTGAACTTCATCTCAGGAAGCAGCAGATTTACTTTCATACTTTCACTTCTGTCCTGAGCAGCACTTACGCATTTATCACTTCTTTTCAGCTTGAGCGAACATAACCATAGATCCAGAGAGAACAGAGTACTGACATTACCTAATACACTGCTGAAAAAACAAAGGAACACTTTTAATCAGAGTATAATTTTAGGTCTGTTAAACTTCTGGAATATTGATCTATTCAGGTAAGCAGTAGAGGGGTTTGTTAATCAGTGTCAGCTGGTTTGGTGTTAATGAAATTAACAACAGGTGCACTAAAGGGGCAACAATGAGACAACCCCAAAAGCAGGAATGGTTTTGCAGGTGGAGGCCACAGGCATCTTCTCATATTTTTTGACTGCTTTTCAGTAGTTTTGTATTTGTCAGTGTCAGTCAGTGGCGATTGCTCTAAGACTGCAAGGGAAGCTCAGCTTCCCCTAAATTGACAAAAAATAGGTGATCAAATATATACTGTTGTGTGTACATGTCATTGATTAAATATGCGCTACAACGTGCTCAACCTTTGTTCAGAATCAGCTTCTTATCACTGGTAACGACGCGGCTTTCCTCTCACTCATTCCCGCAGCTTCACAGTGCTTTAAACAGTGAGTTCAATAGCGAAGCAAAAATGCTGGGCTTTGTCCCGCCCATCGGACGCTCAGCGTCTCTGGGGGTCTATGGGGCAGTGGGCTGGCCTCATCTGGCCCAGACGCTCAGCTTCTGCATGATGATTGGATGATCTGTCTAAGGCTGAATCCCTTTTTGATTGACAGCGAAATCAGCGAATCAGCGATCTTGAAATTGAGCTTCCCCTCCTTGAAAGACCAACATCCGCCACTGGTGTCAGGACATGGTAGCACAGACAGTCCAACTCCACCAGAATGGCACATCAATACGTACCATTTCCTGAAGGTGTGCTGTGTCTCCCAGCACAGTCTCAAGAGCATGGAGGATATTCCAGGAGACAGGTAGTTACTCTAGCACAACTTGACAGGGCCGTCAGAGGTCCTGTACACATCAGCAGGACCAGTATCAACTGCTTTGTGCAGGAAGGAACAAGATGAGACCTGCCAGAGCCCTAAAAAGTGACCTCCAGCTGGCCACTGGGGTGAATGTCTCTGACCAAACCATCAGAAACAGACTACATGAGGGTGGCCCGAGGGCCCAACGTCTTCCAGTAGCCCCTGTGCTCACTGCCCAGCATAGTGGCGCTCAACAGCCATTTGCCAGAGAACTCCAGAATTGGCTGATTCAGCACTGGTTCCCTGTTTTTTTTCACAGATGAGAGCAGGTTCACTCTGAGCTCACGTGGAGAAGCTGTGGTGAACGTTATGCTGCCTGCAACATTGTTCAGCATCATTGGTTTGATGGTGGGTCACTATTGGTCTGGGGAGGCATATGCATGGAGGGACGCACAGACCTGTAACGGATAAATGATGGTATCCTAGCAGATATTAGGTATCGGAATGAAATCCTAAGACCCATTGTAAACCCTTTGCCGGTGCAATGAGTCCTGGGTTCCTCCTGGGACGTGATAATGCCCAACCTCATGTGGCAAGAGTGGCCTAGAGGATGAAAGATTTTTATTCATTTATTTAGCCTTTATTTAAGCAGGAAAGACCCATTGATATTAAGAACTTCTTTTTCAATTTAGTTTTGGCCAAGAGGCAGCAAAAGTTACTCAACAATTTCAATTAGACTACATGGTTAAAATACTGTAAAAATTCATACAAAATGTCACAATTTAAGGAGGTCATCTCTAGTGCTCTCAGTCTGAACTTGAAAGTATTCAATGACATAAGTTCAGTTAATTTCAAGGCTTTTTGCAACATGTTCCATGTAGATGGAGCCAAGTAAACAAAATGCTTTTTTCCAGTTCGTGCGGGGAATTGGAACCACGACTGATCCCCATAATCTACAATAAATAAAAATGCTGCTGTGACAAGACGCTTTTTCAGTTCAAAAGAAAAGCTAAATTTATTTTAAAAGAAAAAGCCAAATTCTTTACAAGATTGTCAATATGGAGCTTGAAAGTGAGGGAATCATCAAGCAAGACGACAAGGTATTTGTACGTATAAACCACCTCTGTGTTATTTCCCTCAAGAGTGGACATAGTGGGGTCGTGTGAGGCACCTTCTTGGTGTTTGCAAATAACATTAATTTAGTCTTGTCAGCATTGAGCACCATATTTACCAGCAGAAGTGTGCACATAAAACGGATTTTGCAGAGATTCAACAGCTTTATCAGGGGTTGATCCAAAACAGTAAATAATTGTGTCCTCAGCATAAAAATGCATATTAGCATCTGGCACGTTTTGTCTTAATTCATTAATGTAGTATATAATGATCAGGAGGGGACCTAATATTGAACCCTGTGGCACCCCCTTGTGGACACTCATAAATTCAGGACACAGACCATCACATTAAAGACACTGAATCCTGTCACTCAAATAATTTGTGAACCAGAAAACTACATGATCTAACAGTCCCAAACAAAGAAGCAAATGCCTTAAAACAGTGTGGTCCACAGTGTCTACAGTGTGACACACAATACTGCTTTCTATCAAGAGCAGCAAGTATATGATGATTTACTTGTGTAGCTGCAGTGATGGTGCCATCCTTTGTCCTGAAGCCTGATTGCAGTACCAAGTCTGTTCCAGGGGGTTTACTGTGATCTAACACTTTGAGAGGCCTATGTACTTTTTGCACAGTAAAACAAACTAAAAAGGGTCTCCAGAAAACATTGGAGGGTCTGGGCAAGGAGTCACAGGGACTACTCCTGAAGAGTCAAACAAAGAGACAGATAATACAAAATGCAAGATAAAGCTATTTAAGACCTCAGCTCTATCAAATACTGGGACCAAGTATTTTAGAACAAATTTTGGAAAAGTCTGAAGACTTTTATTAACAGATAGAGACTTAATCACTTTCCAAATTGTCTGTGGATTATTGAGGTTCTCAGTTGTGACTGACAAGTAATATTCTGATTAAGCCTTTTTGATGAGAAAAGTACATACATTTCTTAGTTGCCTGAAGATAGACCAATTAGTGGCAGAATCACATTTTCTGGCTTTGGCCCATGCCGATTTGCACTGATGGATAGTTTCTGATAACTCTGGAGAAAAACAGGGATTTTCCCATCCCTTCACTTTGAATTTCCTGATGGGAACATGTTTATTTATAATTTTCACAAAACTTTTCTTAAAGAATGTCCAAGCTAGTTTGACATTTGGCAGCAGACCTATTTGCCACCAACGCACCGAGAACAAATGCTGATGAAAAGTGTGTTAAATTATTTTTAAATCCATCTTGCTAATAATGCACATCAAGGGATTTTATTATTCCTGGAAGTAGCAACAACACAATGATCACTCAGATCATTGCAGAAGACTCTCAAGGATGAATTTATGAGAAACATTTGTTGGAATTAAATTGATCAAAGTGGACTTATCAGCACTTTTAGGATTTGGCCTTGTAGGTACGTTGACCAGCTACCTACAAAAAATTAATATAGTCACAAAGAATTAAACTCATGAGAAACTGCATTTAGCCAGTCCCAACTCAAATATCCGGCCAATAAGAGTTCATCATAATATAATTTGGACAAAAGTTGCTTTAAGGATGATAATGCATCCTTGCGGGCAGAAGGAGGCCTATAGCACCCAATAACAATTATAGAGAGACTTAGCACCTTATAAGGAGCATGCCCCGATGTTGTTAGACATGCATACAAGCAGGTGGGGGGCATCCAAACTACTGAGTACCATTTTCAGTTGCAGTAATGACATTTCAACTAAAAGTACTAGCCTGCCGCATCATTTTTTCAGTTTAAATTTCTTGGTGACCTTAGATTAAGCTCTCTGTGGGTTGATCATTTTAATTTTCATCAAATGTTGTGGCATCCTTTCATTTCCAACACATTGCACATGCCATATCAGTATGGTTATCCAGCATGATTTCATTTTCCAGTTGAGATCTGCTGTGTTTTTACAGTGTTTTTTTTTCTTTTTTTTTGGAGCAGTGTATACTTGTAAACTCCTGGTTTCAGATAGAGGTTTCAGATAGAAGATCCTCAAATTTACATCCAGACGATGCTTAAAATCTCCTGTTCATTTGATGAAATTCTGATAGACAAAGCTCTAAAATTTAAGCATTTATTTTTGTCATACAGACAATGTTGTAATTGTTTCTGATAGTCCTGTTCTATAGTAGGTTGTTTAAAAAGATTTTTTTTTAGCAATTACAAAAAATATTTTGAACCAGTCCGAGCAGTAAAGAAAACTCTACCTAAAAAATACAACAAAAAAACTAAACACCAGAAAATACTTTTTTCAATCAGCAGCATCATCCTGGTTGAGGGTTAATCTCTGCCTCGAGTGGAGAGGTTCAGGTATCTTGGGTATCTTGGTGTGACCTGGTGTCTTGTTCATGAGTGATGGCAGGATGGAGTGAGAGATGCTTAGGAGGACCCAGGCCTCAGCTGCAATAATGTGGACTGTGCTCTGGTTTGTCGTGGTGAAGAAAGCTGAACCAAAAAGCAAAGCTCTCATTTATCTGGTATTTCTCTCCTATAGATCCAGACATTCTCCGAATGAAACGGAAGAGATCCTGGATACAAGCGACTGAGATCATCTTCCTCTGTAGGGTGTCTGTATTCAGCCTTAGAGATTGGATGACGAGCTCTGTCATCCATCGGAACTCAAAGGAGAGGTGCTGCTCCTCCGCATAAACGGAGTCAGCTTAGCCCAATCTGAGACGATGGATGGATAGATGGATGGATGGATGGATGGATGGAGTCTCCTGCCAGTTTCGTATCATAATTTATCTGTAATGATTTGTTGGTTTTTAAGTTTTGTTTTGGATCTTGCTCATGATTGTTTGTAGTTTCTAGGTGCTGCTTTATTCGTTCTTTGCTTAGGTTTAGTTTCTTTCTAATTCTTGTATTTTGTTCATTGAGCATTTTAGTTTATGTTCTGTTACATCTGTAACATCCTTTGGTTTCATTGTTTCCTTGCAGTTAGTTACCACTCCCTGCCACAGTGCGGCTATAATTACCTTCATTTAGTCCACCTGCTCCATGTCTATCAGTCTCCTTGTTTTCACCTGTGCCATGCTCCAGTTATAGCTCCTGTTCTGTTTACTCCTTGCTGAAGTATACTGTTTGCCAAGCCTGTTCAGATCTTCGACTGTTTGCCTTGCCACGTCTATTGATAACTCTTTTGTTCATGCCATGCCAAGCCTGCTGATGTTCATGCCTGCATCTGCTACCACCTGCCTGTTGTAAGTTTCTTTTCCTTTTTGGTTATTTATTAAAAACTTTTTTTACTGACCATGTTTCTCCCTGCCTGTCTGTCTGCACTTGGGGCCACTTCCAAAGCCTCCATCACTGTCACCACTTTTATTCACCACTGTTCCTGTTTTCTGACTGTTTTCTAGTTTTTCAGAGCACATCAAGGCACAACCACATCAACCTCTGTTTAATGTTTGGGATAAACTCATGTGAGTCGAGATTTGTTTTCTTCAGACACTAACTGAAACCAAACCAGAACTGCTGGCAGTGTCCCACCTTCACAAATCCAAATGCAAGCTGACGGCCACTTTGGCTCTTTATCCGATTCAAACAGGCTTTGTTCTGCAGTAAGTGCATGAGCCACAATGCTTCAGTTTTGCATTCTTTACTCTCTTTTCCCTCAGTTTGATTAGGGTTGCTTGGCGGTTGCTGGCCGGACCTTGGTGGGCTCAGAAATGGTGGTGTCGGTTTGAGCTTTGGCGGTTTCTGGACGGGTTTTGGGCTCTTTCTTTGGTGGTGGAAGGGTGGCTGGTTCCCAAAGGAAGAATTCATGCAGAAGTGTGTTGACAGCCTCGGGACACTCCAGCATCACCATGTGACTGCCATCTTCCAAGACCTTCAGGAACGCCATTAGAAGAATCTGACAAAAACGATAAAAAAGCAAGAGTTACAGTCAATCCTATTCATGAAACCTGACATCTTGGAATGTTTTGGCTCATTATTAGCCACATTTAAAAAATATGAACATCTTTACATGTTTGAGCTATATTATTATTTTATGTTTTCACATAAAAGTGAAGTGAGATGAAACCATTTTATTGGCTTAGTTCATTTTGGTGCTTTTTTCATTCATGAAGCTAAATATGCAGTAGAAAATGCAACAGGCTTGACTGTCCTTTTAATAGTGTTTAGGTCCTTGCTAACTATTGAGAGATATTCACAACTGACAAAAGAAAGCATCTAGAATGGGTGCAGCACTTTGCAGAACGACTAGATCTGTGCTTGCAGCCACAACCTTCATGTAATTACTGGGATTGTACGTGCTAGACCAACAGAACATTATTCTAGGGTAAAAGAAAACTTATGCATGGTTATCCCAAATATTTACAAAACAAAAACATAAAAAGTGTGCTGTGTAGAAACTCCTGTAGCAGCAACTCGTGTTTTGGGCCATCTCTTGAACAAGCCTTGAACTTCTAGAGAACTTTGCAAAACATCTCAAGCTCAGTCAGGCTGATTGGAGAACATCTATGAACAGCAAAAATTCTCAAAGGGATACAGGATTTGACCTGTATTTAGCTCCATCAAACCCTTCATCAACTCTCTTCCAGCTTCCCTGTATCTGCTAAGGAAAAGCCTCCTCACACCATGATGCTGCCACAGGGGCTTTGCATATAGGCCACTGTTTTAGTCTCATTTGACCAGAATACCTTCTTCCACATGTTCACTGCCTTTCTTTGGGTGACTGTGGCCTGCTAATCGTTTTTTTCAGTGTGATTAGGTGAAAGTCGGTCTAATGTAAAAGACTGAGTGGTCAGTATAACTGACCACTCAGTATAACTGGTCTATCACATCAAATTTCAGTACACGTTTCAGTTGCAGTTTGTGGCTATGTGACAAAAGTTCAAGGTGTAAATAAGGCACTCTCCTAGAGGACAGAAGAGGAGGCAACATGAGTGGAGCAATGCTTTACAGGCAGTTTCTGCAGCACCCAGGAGTCAGTGCAGATAGACAGCGAAGGTCACCAAACTCAGAGGATGCCCTTAGACACATTAGACTGCATTTCCAGAAACGTATAGAGTTAAACAGGGGCACATGAGACTAGGTAAAATGGGTGCATTTGCACAGCTTGTACATACAGGGGTTGGACAATGAAACTGAAACACCTGGTTTTAGACCACAATAATTTATTAGTATGGTGTAGGGCCTCCTTTTGCGGCCAATACAGCGTCAATTCATCTCGTGAATGACATATACAAGTCCTGCACAGTGGTCAGAGGGATTTTAAGCCATTCTTCTTGCAGGATAGTGGCCAGGTCACTACGTGATACTGGTGGAGGAAAACGTTTCCTGACTCGCTCCTCCAAAACACCCCAAAGTGGCTCAATAATATTTAGATCTGGTGACTGTGCAGGCCATGGGAGATGTTCAACTTCACTTTCATGTTCATCAAACCAATCTTTCACCAGTCTTGCTCTGTGTATTGGTGCATTGTCATCCAGATACACGGCACCGCCTTCAGGATACAATGTTTGAACCATTGGATGCACATGGTCCTCAAGAATGGTTCAGTAGTCCTTGGCAGTGACTCGCCCATCTAGCACAAGTATTGGGCCAAGGGAATGCCATGATATGGCAGCCCAAACCATCACTGATCAACCCCCATGCTTCGCTCTGGGCATGCAACAGTCTGGGTGGTACACTTCTTTGGGGCTTCTCCACACTGTAACTCTCCAAGATGTGAGGAAAACAGTAAAGGTGGACTCATCAGAGAACAATACATGTTTCACATTGTCCACAGCCCAAGATTTGTGCTCCTTGCACCATTGAAACCGACGTTTGGCATTGGCATGAGTGAGCAAAGGTTTGGCTATAGCAGCCCGGCCGTGTATATTGACCCTGTGGAGCTCCCGACGGACAGTTCTGGTGGAAACAGGAGAGTTGAGGTGCACATTTAATTCTGCCGTGATTTGGGCAGCCGTGGTTTTATGTTTTTTGGATACAATCCGGGTTAGCACCTGAACGTCCCTTTCAGACAGCTTCCTCTTGCGTCCACAGTTAATCCTGTTGGATGTGGTTCGTCCTTCTTGGTGGTACGCTGACATTACCCTGGATACCGTGGCTCTTGATACCTCACAAAGACTTGCTGTCTTGGTCACAGATGCGCCAGCAAGATGTGCACCAACAATTTGTCCTCTTTTGAACTCTGGTATGTCACCCATAATGTTGTGTGCATTTCAATATTTTGAGCAAAACTGTGCTCTTACCCTGCTAATTGAACCTTCACACTCTGCTCTTACTGGTGCAATGTGCAATCAATGAAGACTGGCTACCAGGCTGGTCCAATTTAGCCATGAAACCTCCCACACTAAAATGACAGGTGTTTCAGTTTCATTGTCCAACCCCTGTATGTCTTAGCGGTTCAATGCTGGATGGTAAGGATCTTCTCATCCTGCACACCCATATGATAGAAAACTCTATGACATGACAGACTTGCCTCATGCCAACCCATAATGAGACTTCTATCAAACTCCTGGTGCTTATGATGCTGCTTTATGAGGCTACAGGGCGACCTCTGTCAGGTTGCCATCACTCACTGTTTTCACATGGGATGTGTTACAGAAACTGCA
Organism: Crenichthys baileyi; assembly: GCA_036173005.1. Lineage (NCBI taxonomy): Eukaryota > Metazoa > Chordata > Actinopteri > Cyprinodontiformes > Goodeidae > Crenichthys > Crenichthys baileyi. The sequence continues at coordinate 163,199 of JAHHUM010000631.1, forward strand.
TGCAACACATCTCTCCTCTCATGATGCAACTATCTGCACTCTTGTCTGCTTCTGTAGCACAAACCATCTAAATTGTTCCAGGTGTTTAACTTGGAGCTTAATTTTTTTCAGAAATTGCATTTGGATTTCATGTTGCAGTGAAGCCTTGATCGGTCCTTACCTCAGCCATGCGCTGGTCCTCTTCTACAGGGACAAACTTGTCGTGCATGCCGTGAACCAGCAGGATGGGCACCGTGAGTTCAGCGTGATAAACCTCGTCCCCCTCAGGCCAGTACTGACCGCTCATCATGGCACGCAACACAAATGACGACACATTGAAAGCATTGTACTCTTTCAGCAACTGCTTCTCCCTGACACCCTGCCGAGCAAAGCCAGCCCTGTTGAGGCATAAGCAGAGATTTATAAGTTACAAATACAGATGAACACAGATGTTTCTATACCTTGTATAACAAGACGCATACCTTTTTTTCCACTCATTCTCTGTTTAGTCTGGTATTCAATCAAACTAAACATTTCCTGATTTATGACAGTTAGAATCAATGAATTATTTTAACTTGTGAGAGACTACAGTAATCAGAAAAATTATTACTTTCTTTGAGTTCAGTACATATATTTCTTTAGTATTTGGTAGTATGGCCTTTTAAACTGAATGTCCAGGGTCAAACGTTCTGAGTCTCTTTCCACAACCTTCTCACAACAGTTTACTGTACTTTTGGCCCATTTGTCCTGACAGAACTAGGTCAGGTTACAGCAAGTCACTCCCACAACATGATTCTACCACCTCTGTACTTCACACTTGGAATGATGTTCTCAGGTTTGTAAACTTCCCTTTTTTCAGATGTTCAGCATTAGTCCATCTTTCCACCTGAGTCCATATGGAAACTGCAATCTGTTTTTTAATGTTGATTTCGGAGAAATGGCTTCTTCCTCGCTGAATGGGATTGACAGTAGAGGAGTGTTGTTAATGGTACTCTGTATTCAGCTTCAGATAACACCTTCACAAGATCTTATGCTTCTGTTTTAGGATTCATTCACACATTTTGCATCAAAAGAGCGTCTTTCCTGAACAAAGTGTCACCCAAAACCCGTTGTCACCTCACTGTCTATGATTTTATTTCAGCTGCACTTGATGCATTAGCTGGAAAACCCTGTAATGGAACATGCCAACTAGTGTTGCCAAACAGAAGACAAGAGCAGTTCAGTAATCACTTGCAAGGTTAGCAGTTTGGATGTCCCTGGTGACAGTAGTTCAAGAGTTTTATGGCCGAACAGAATACGTTTGCTAAGCTTTGCTAACCCTGAAGGTCAGTAAGTAAAGCTACCCACTGTAGAGAGAGTTTCAGATAAGTGACAGCTAAAAGACAAAAAGTGAGTTTATCACTGTATATGATCAAGCTACAACTGTGAAATATTTAGTTTTTTACCTTTGCAATCGAACCCTTGTTATGATTGCTGACCAGCATTTTGTTTTTTTCTCCCACAGGTATTCTTGTAATTTATCTTTGGTGATGAGCTCCAAGCGTTTGAGGTTGTAAGGCCTCCTTGCCATTGTTACGTGCTCCAAGTGTCAGTTTTATAAATTAGTTTTATTTTATCATTTTGCCCTTTCTGAGCTGACTGGCTGCCAGGAAATAAAAAGGGAATGACCTAAGCCCTGACTTCTCCTCCTTACAACCGCCTGTTTTTGGCTAAGTTAGTTGGAGTTACTGTTACCGGTAGTCCAGTTTTGCAGTTTCTCTTTTCCACTGTCACCATGTGTGTCCTCAGTCTTAACCATGTAAATTGCATTGCTTCTGTGACATTTATTGTACTTACTGTATGTAGCGTGCAACTCTGTGCAGTATAAAATGCAGGTATTGTGTTAAAACTGTGATGTAAATGATGTAAAATAACTCAAAGTGGTACTGAGGACAAAAGTCCTGATCTGGACATCCCTAATCAGAGTAGAAAGGTGTCTTACTTTAGAAAGCTCCAGGCTAACAGTGGGGATAGGCAGTGAAGCACACAGGTGGGCAGGTTGAAGATGCTGCACAGGCTGGGCTCCAAAGCTGTAGGACCACCACCATTGATCATCACCATCTTGTGAATCTGGTCTGGAAAATCATGAGCCAGATACGTACAGAAGGACACGCTGGAAAATGGGAGCAGAATGCAGGTTTTAATGCAAAGTGGGAGAGACATTAACATCTCGCGGTAACTTGCTTTAATAGAATGAAGTGGAATGTGAAATTTGTACTTTTGGAGGTTTATTTTACACAAAAATGCTGAACAAATCTGAGATGTCAACAGGGTATGTGTTTGTCAGATAAAATATGTCTGGCCAAGAATAATTAGGTTTAACAGGTGTTTTTGTATGGGTTTTTAATAAAGTGTATCCTGAAACTACATGAATTAACAGTCTTGTTCTCCTGTATTATATCTAAGCATTCTAACATGAAGCGTACCCGTATGAATGTCCTATGAGAATGTTCCTCTTCTTTGCATATCTCTTGAAGATTAGTCTTATATCCTCAGCCAGGGCGTAGAAAGTGTACGCTGCAGCTATGTGTGGAGACGAGCTTGCTCCGTGGCCTGCCAGATCCGGGGCGATCACCTCGTACCCAAGTCGGGAAAAGAAGTCCAGCTGGCTCCCCCAGATATCCAGTGACCCCCCCACCCCGTGGATGAAGAACAGAGCCACGTCTGAATGTGTTCCTTTACAGCCTGCTATCCTCCTCTCACAGTCAATCACCACAGTGCGCTTTGGCTTCCTCCTCCGCTTCCGGGGTTGCTGGGACTGCTCGGCCTGTCCTGCAGCAGGTGCCTCTCCTGCTGATCCAGTTTCTGATGCCCCATTGTTTCCAGCTGTGAGAGACTCTGACCGGGCCTCAGGGATGCTGACAGGAGGTGAAGAGTTACGACAGTCAGTCAGTTCAACCTCCATGGTACTGTTGGGTTCAGTATCTCCGTTCTGGCAAGTTTTCAACTCCGCGCTCGCCCTCTCACCCAAGTTCTCAATGAACAGGTGTCCGTTGCGGTAGACTGTGATCTTTCTTTTGCAGCTCACAATCCCTCCCAGCGAGGGCTCCTCCACCACTGGTCTGTCAGGAATGATGTGTCGAACCCGCAGTACACGGCCTGGTTTCACCTCCACGAACTCGTAACCATCTGTAGGTTCAGAGGTTTCCACGGGAACCACAGTGTTGGCCGGTTTGGAGGTGAGGCAGCAGAGGAGGCCTTCAATAAAGCTGGTCAGCATGGCTGCCAGTCTGAATGGAAAACAGCCACAGAAAAACATTAATGTTAAGAAACTAAAACACTATCAACAGGCACCTTGATGGAAACAAACAGTGCAGGTTTGACGTTTACATACACTAAATATGGTAATAACTTTTATTAATTTGGGGATTTATGCATGCATTTCATATCATTCTTTGTAGGATGGTATTATAGAACAACATTAAACATCATAGGCTTTACCAGACCAAACATCAGGTGAACAAGTTTAAATCCCTATTTCACATATAGTCAAACTTACAGATAACAGACTGAAACATATAATACAAAGCAACTTGCAGGGAAGCCACCCCCGTCTGCATAATTCTTTATATATATATATATATATATATATATATATATATATATATATATATAAAATCAGCACTAGAGGCCTTTATTTTTCTTTTTCGACAGCAGACAGGAAAGAGGGGCAGAGAGAGGGGCAGACATTCAGCAAAGGTCACTGCGTCCAGGTCTAGTTGGGTTGAGACCAGGGTTGAGTTCAGAAGTTTGATGTTAGCTTGTTTTAACTCTTCCAAAACTCATTTTGATCTGTGTTTTGGAACCTTTTTTTTTTGTTAGACCACCTAACATTGCAAGATTTCAAACATCTAGCTGTTGATCCAAAGTGAATTTCAAGAACTTGAAGCTAGTGATATGTTTTCAGTATTTCCTCCAGTTTGTGCACCAGTACCACTGGCAGCAACAAGACCCTCATCATTATGCTACTACCACCATTCAGCTAGTATATTCTCTTAAATTTGAAAGCCCAATCTCGGCTCCTCCAAACATGTTTTATGTCATTGTGGAGAAAATCCTTGATCTTTATCCATCGATCTAAAGCCTTTGCCAGAAAAAGACTGGCTTGTCTATATGCAGCGACAAATTTCAGTGAAGGTTGAGAGTTTCTATGTTAGAATGACCTTTTTTCTTAGTCAGCAACCATTCAGTCCATGCTGAAAACTTGCTTATAGTGAACAGTGACACAGGTGCCCCAGCACTTCCATTTCACAGCAGGGTTGAGAACCATGATGTTCCTGAACTGTTTCTGAAGATCCTTGTCATGATCCACAGGTGTCTATGTTTTGATTTTCTTTAGTGCTGGTTTATGGCTGATTTCTTGCCATTACACTAACCCCGGTTTGATGTTCAGTTCTCTTTGTGCCATTTCTGTAGGTCTGTTTTCATCATTAAATCGTTTTCCATTCCATTTATCTGCTTCTGGTCTGTCTGTATTTGGGTCCCACCAAACAAACAAAACAATTCTAATAGTTTTCTTTTGATCTGAGAGTGTCACTTTGGTTGATATTTAATCAAAATAATTCTTCTAATTTTGATGATTTAGATGAAACCATATTCATGTGTTGGAATGCCCCAGTCAAAGCCCATACCGAACTCTATGGCAAGACTTGAAACTAGCTGTTCAGAAACACTCTCCATCCAATCTGACTGAGCTTGAGCTCTTCTTGCCCATTTGCAATGACAAAGGGGCAGAAATAGGTAGTTAAAGCTGGCAGAGACACAGCCCAACAGCCTTGCACCTGAAAGTGAATGTATTGACTCAGAATGGCTGAATATAGATACACCACAGTTTCCTTTAAAACAATGATTTAATGGGGAAACATTGTTTATTTTCCTCCCACTAGACACCTATGCACCACTTTGTGTTGGTCTAATTACATAAAACTTCAATAAAACACATTACAGTTTGTTGCTGCAATGAGACAAAATGTGCAAAAAGAAATATTACTTAATATATTGTTGTTATAATATTACATGTAAACGTATCTGACCCAAAAAAAACTATAATTGCAATGTAAAAATTCATCTTCAGACGTTCTTTACACGAAATAAGAAATAAATGTGTGTGTATATATATATATATATATGTAATGGAAAAAGCTTTGTGCTTTTACAGTCAGGCACCTGTTTACAACTGAAGCCCTTGTGATTTTCTGAGCATCGTTTCTTACGGCAGCATTTGGGGATATAAATAGCTGCAGACAGTTATAGCTCCCTGAGGTAAAGCTGTCCACTAGGTGATCCCTCTGAGGCAGTGCAGTTTGCTGAAGGGCCAGTCACACCCACAGGGAAACAAACGCGTTACTTCTCTGTGGTATTAAAGAACACTGGATCATTTGACTACTACCTTGACTCAATTTTTCAGTTTATGCAAAGAATATTAACACAATCAAATGGTAAACTGAAATTGTAATGACTCTAGGGAGAGAATTGGTAATCCCACTAACAATACAAGAAACAAGCAAACAGTCCAGATGAGTTTTAGCAGCTTCTTTTTAAATGTATTTACTAGTTTGTTGATTAATACCCCAAGAAACTTTTGTGAAACACATGTAGCCACAGTTTCAGTTTCAATTGTTCATCTGCCACAGAAACAGCACAGCAGCCAGGTATGGTCTACAAGTCCCTCTGCTGGTGGCATTATCTTACCTTCCTGTTGCTCCCCTCCCTGTTGAAGGGGATTAAACTCTCTCTAAGTACAAACAACAAATCTGTCTATCTCGTCCTGATGAAAAACAGTCACACCTGCTGCTGCTGCTGTTTCAGTTGCTGCATTTTTCTCTGATCTTGCATTACGTTATCTGCTGCTGCTTCTCTTATCTGGAGATTAGAGCCACAATGGGTTGCAGCCTTGGTGCTTTGCTGGCTGACTTAATCTGATCTCTGCCTATAGCTGCAGATTCACAGTCTGCACAGGGTTATTCTGAAGTGTGGTGAGAGCTGAACAGAGTAGGCCGAGTAGGTTGTATTACTATGAATGAGAGGAAAACAAGACAAATTTTACTATGAAAAAGAGGAAAACAAGACAAAATTAACAACAGGATATGGGTCAGTCCTCCTGAAAACAGTCGCTGGATCTTTCATCAAAATGAAAGCAAAGAAGTGGCTAATTAAAGAAAAATACTTTGCTTTCCACATTTTCTATCTAAAGAACATTTTAATTTGTCTGTGAATTTCTTACCATAAAAATGTTACAAAGTGTCTATTTGTTACAACTGCCGGCGCTGGCAGGCCACACTTGCCCCATTCTTCTTTAATTGCACACTTGGGCCAAACAAAATCATAACGACGGCCGAAATGGCCGGAAAGTCACTCTTTAGAAACTCCTGCCATAACTTTAGGATATTGCAAATAACAAACACACTTATTTTCCATAATAAATCAATCATATCTAACTATAATATAAACTGAACTGTATTTTTCTTGGCTAGATCAAAGCTTAAAGATCATTTCAGGGTTTAACACCCTTATTATCAAGAGAATTAAGCTGTTGCATATAAACCTTTTCTCTCTGACCTTAAACAAATACACTCAATTTCTATTCATATTTTATTGTTTGACACCTAAATTTAAACTCTCAAAATCAGATGTTATCATTTGGGAGTGGACACAGTTTCTCTTGAGACACAGTGACTGGGTCACATGATGCAAACTGGACCAAAAAGCCACACCATAGAGAGGAAGAGGCTACCTTTGAGCTTTTTTATCAAAGTAAACAGGATTACACTGATTGGTTTGTTACATGTGAGCAGAACACACCACATCTGACCTTTTCACCTGCAAAAACTGCCTTCTCTATACTCTCCAAATGCCCCCGTTTAGATTAGTCAAAACAACCTCTTACCCCATATAGGTGGCATCCTGAACCTTCAAAGTGTTAGTGTAACGTATGACTTTAAAGGCTTTTGTTCAAAGTCTGTTGTTAAACAGTCTGCCAATGTGCTAAATTCCTTCTGATATGAATGATCCTATTTTTATATATCTGATAATAATCCAACCATCCAGTCATTGTCTATGCCTGCTTCAACAGCTATACCTTGCAGGGCTGCAGGGGTCTGGTGCCCATCTCCAGCTGTAATTGGGTGAGAGGCAGGGTACACCCTGGACAGGTCAATCAGAGGGCAACATAAAGACACACAGATCATTTCTTGACATGGGCGCCTAATTATGCTGTAAAAGGGCAGCAAATCTGGAAACATATGGAGCATCACCCCACAACCAACCAACCTCCCAACCACTTTACCTGGTCACCACATCCTTCATCCACCCACAACCCGAAAAAAACGAAATCCAATCAAATAAGTGGAAAACTAAACTCTCTCTAATGTATTCATGCACCATGTATATAAATCACTCAACTTACAGCTCATAAAACCTGGTGTACAATCACCTCACCGAGATTGTAAATAAAATATAGATGTCACAAAGATTAATATTAATAAAATAGGAGCAGAAAAGATTAAAACAAGAACAAACCATTAAACAACCACGTTCCCCCAGGTTTGATCTGTAGCTTTGAGTTGTTGATGTTTTGGAACCTCAGAGATGGGATTGGCTGATCTGGCCTGTGGGAACACTCCTTCCCCAGAAACTGCTAGTTCCTGAGGCAGCTGACTTCTGAGACGCTCAGTGGGTCAAGAGGAACCACAGAACTAGCAAAATGCCAAAAAACCCAGCCAAGTATGAACCAATTCTGATCAACATGAAAGATTTAGTTGCAATATGTAATGGTTTTACTTCATATTCTTCGCTACAATCATCTCATTTTTATATCATGTGGGCCAACTCAGCGAGATGAAAAAGTGAGGAACCAACCAGGGTATCCATAGAACTGAATCAGAAATAAGAGTCTTTCAGGCTAATGGACCTTTTCCGCCAGAACCACAGCTGTTGTGCTTAGGTTTCCTTTACAGCTGAGCTGAGAAACTGCAGGAACCATATAAACCAAGTCCAAGTTGGTTCCAAGTGTGTCCCAACAGCCTGATTCTAGCACTATGGTTGCTACATGACAGATTTGATCTCAGAAGCTGACGGACTCAAGAAGTGGTTCCAAAACTTCAAACCCCTCTTTTTTATTTCTGTCCCAGGCTCGCCTATTCAATTAAGCTTAAGTAATAAAACTCTGAATTTTAGTGCATGAAACCCCTACATTAAACTCCCAAGAGTAAACCTTCAATAAAGGTAAAATATTTAATTAGCTTGAATAATAATTTTAATATTCAGTTTCTTTTTCATAAAACTTTCCCTTTTAGGCGTAGAATTCGCTGTAGAACAGAACACGTTTAGTACAATTTATAATTAATTAATTCTTGATTAGATTAATTAGTCCCTGATGGTTTTTCAATTTATTCATTGATCGAACAGTAGCAAGTATAGTTGCTAATTCTGTAAATTCTGAGAAATATAATTTCTTTCTTTCTTTAAATGTGTAATTTACTGGAAAGTGAAAAGACTTAATCCTTGAGACAGAATAGTTAAGATTTTTCAGAGTGAGGCTAATTAATATAGTTTAACTTGTCAGCTGCTTACAGTAGGATACGGCCGATGTATTTTTGCTCAATTCTGAACCAGATCCTTTTTAAAGTGTATAATATCGTTTAATGCAATCAACACATTACCATCAGTTCAAATAATAATCTAACTTATACACCCATAATAGAAATAGAAGAATAGAAAAATAAGGACACATTTCACAGTTATTTTTTTACTTTGGTGATCCATCTACATTATGATGCTGGGCATATAAATATTTAATAAACAATGCAGTGATCCTCATGTGTTTTACTGAGGTTTGGGTGTAAGATTATGACATAACATTACACATGTTACACACAATAACAGCAGGGACTGCAACCTGAGAGTGAAACAACTACAAACTCACTGTTGATGTAGACCTGGTTTATAAATGCCTAATAGGGTTTTATTAAAGGTCACTTCAGCTAATACACCTGCTTGCTATATTAGGGAAAGTTGAAAATAAACAGTGCTGTGTTACCAGTTACAGTAGTAGTTTGTGTTTACAGTAAACACATTTAGATGTTAATTTAATTAATTAAATTCATCACCATACTGCAACATAGTTGATGTTATATTGATAATTTAAGTAAATATTTCACCGTTTGAATTGTTTTAAATTTTAATTTAATTAAAGTTCATAAATGCATCATTTATTTTTACACTTTTAAAAAACTAGAATAATAATGTCCAATTTACTATCAGCAAAGGTTTGATAACACATAACAGTTAAACGGACGCAATTTTAGAATAAAAGGATGTTATAAACTGAGAAATAAATGCATTTTAAATTCAGCTGCAGTGTTTTTTGCTGCTTATGTTATTTAGTCATGTATATCATTTATTCACATGAAACAGTAAAACCCATGAACACAATGCTCACTTTTTCTGGAACCTTTTACCACTCTAAAGCTAAAAATAATGCAGAACAATAAAATAAGAAACAATAAAATAATCCGCTTGTCTGTCAGAGCTGCAGCTGTGTTTGGTGTGTATGCAGGAACCATTCTGTTGAGTTCAAACTAAATATTTAAACTAAACATATTAATCTAAAAACAAGAATTACACCAAATGTGAAGCTGAAACTTACCTTTATCAGGGCTCTATCTCATAAACCCCCCCTATGATCAAACTGGTGCCGTTTTCTTATGAAGCATCGAAGGAGAGCTATAATCTGTTGTAGCCAATCCAATAATCTAATTTATCTGGATTTCGCTGGCCTGTGGGGAGCCACCACATGGCGGCCGGCCAGTATGTGCCAGCTGACAACATGGTTTCTAGTGGCCAGAAGTACGTTCAAATATCAGAGAGGAGCTCCAGTCCTTCAGTATCATACTGGGACATCAGTGGAGGCGGCTGCAAACGCTCCAGAGCTCCCCGTCTGTGTCTGGGGGGGTTTTAAATACATCATCTTCTGGTCCTTGTGAAGAGCTGCCCCCTGCTGGTAAAAGGGAGGAAAGACAGCAGTTCAAACTGTTCTTTAGAGGAAACTTGCTTTTTTGAGAAAACCTGTTAAAATATGGGCTACACGATGGCGCAAGAGAATCCTGGGTTTGGGCGATTGTTTTCTAGTTGCCCTTAGGTATGAGTGAGTGTGTGATTGCATGGTTGTTTGTCCTTTGTGATACCCTGTGATTGTCATATGGTGGAACATGCAAACAGGGAGCCTTGATTAGATTAATTAGTCATGATGAGTCACGCTTCATGGTGAGTTGAAGCCTAGAAACCCTGGCAGGTATACCCACATGGAGCAGGTAGTAAACAGGAGGATCCAGTGATGAGCAGCAAAAACCAGCGAGCATAAATACAGAGGCAGGGAGGAGAAATGTCCAATGAACTAAAAGGTCTAATCAGGTGGAATATGGACCAGCTAGTGGCAGGGAGAATGCAGAGCAACTGATGGGGGGAGGCTAATTAACACAGATGAGCAGGGTCAGGGACATGGAGAAATACTGGAGGAAATCTAACAGAACTCTAAATGTTCAAAAATACAAGAAAAGCAAACAATGGGATGACCCAAAGAACATAAACAACAGGGAGGAAACAGATCCACAATGACATTCAAACCGAAACACCTAATACAGAGGATTCCAGGGAAGTAACATAAATATCTAAACACAAGAATAAAGCATGAATCTAAATAAGTATAACTAGAATAACAGTAATTAGAGAACATAAACAGGGAAAATGCAGAGAAACAAACAAGGTATTCAAACTCAAAACATCTAACAAAGGGGGGATCACGACAGTGATGGGCTGGCAACCTGTCCAGGTTGTACAGCACCCCTCTCACCCAATGACTCCGGGAAATAGGCAACAGCTCCTCCACGGCCCTGAAAGGACAGACAGGCGTAAAGGATAGATGTTAAAATATGGTTATATTAGTGCAGCTAAGTTTTAATAATTTTGTGTGGCCCATATCTACAAAAAATGATGCACATCCGGCCTGCTGTTGAAGTAATTAGATTAACATTTTTTCATTGACATATTTTTTTACTGACAAATTAAAATCTTAAAATGGAAGACATTTGTATTACCTACTTTTTCTTTGATTTTAATAGGACCACAGGCATTGAATGACTTTTCCTCAGAAGCAAATTTGGCACAACCATTTATCAACCTTGGCTAAATACAACATGTGTTTTTTTAAAGAGTGACCCATATTCCGTTCTTGCTTCTGAAAAATAGTTTTGAAAAAATGTAGTAAATTGTATGGTTTTCTTTTAAACAAGCAAACAAGTGAGGCTCTGTTAACCCACAGATTTATCAATTAGACTGAAATCTGGGAAATGTTGCGTCTAAGTCAACACTTGAAATTAGTTGTTTTCTCCTGCAACCATTCCTGGACCAGTTTTGCTTTGTAAAAGAGAGCTTTATCCTTTTGAAAGACGCCACGGTCATCAGGGAATACTGTTTCCAAGGTCATAAAAACTTATGTAGGTGGCATGTGTCGAGGTGAAATCCACATGAATGGCAGGATCTAAGGTTTCCCAGCAGAACTCTGGCCGGCTTGCATTCTCTCCATAGTGCGTCCTGGTTCCATGTGTTCCCCAGGTAGGCAACCCATACGCACCTAACCATCCATGTGATGTAAAAGAAAACATGATTCATCTGAACGGCCCACCTTCCTCTGTTGCACCGTGGTCCAGTTCCGATGCTCCATGCCACAACAAGTTATCATGCAGTTTGCATTCTGATACCTTTGTATCAGAGCTGGTATTAACTTCATTAATTTGATGCGGTCGATTTTGATGCACACATGCATTAATGATCCTGCTGCTGGGTTACCACTGTTCCTTCCTTGGACCTCTTGATAACGATCCTGACCACTGCAGCCTGGGAACACCCCTAAAGAGCTGTAGTTTTGAAGATGCTTTGACCCAGTAGTCTTGACATCACAGTTTGACCTTTGTCACATCATTTTGAGGTCAAAATGTCCACTTGCTGTTATATGGATCCCAACCAGTAACGGGTACCATGATGAACAGATAACCAATGTTGTCTGATTGGTTTATGCAAATAATAACACAAATAGCTGAAAAATGACTTAGGGGCAACTTATGATTTAAGACACTAAAAGTATAAAAATTATTTTCAAATTATTATTTTTTTAGGTTTGCTCACATACAGGTGAACTGATTTAATCTCAAAGTGCTACCCAACAGGGATTTTAATATTTATGCAACATGAACTAATGAGAGATTTCATGAATATTAACACTTTGGGTGATTGCATAAAGTTAGGAGAACCAGAATTGGTCTTTAAATCCATTGGACTAAATACATGGTCATTTCCCTGGTTCTTCCCACCCTTTTTCCGCCATCTTAGTCTGTTTGTAAATGTGACATCATGTTCACTTTGTTGCTTGATGAACCGTATGTAGTCTATCGTGTCTTTTATTCAACAAAGTCAAGTGCAGAGAAAATCTGCCCTGAAGCTGTAAAGTAACCAGACCCACCAGACTGAGCTCATGGTCATGGGGAGTAGAGATTTAGTGGGATAAAGTCTCTAAATTAAGAAAATAAATTTTAATTACATTTTTTTTAAGATAAAGCAAAACATTTTGGCTCAATCATAGCCCCGAAATATCTTTTTGGAAGCTGTTATGTTATTGTATTATCTTTGTTGTGCAGTATGAGGCTACCACTGGTTCCTTTCAGTCACTAAAATATTTCCAAGTTTGCTGACTTCACCACAATTCCTTTTCCTATAAATCATACACTCACAATATAATTGAATGACTTAATATTTTATATCCATCAACACAAGAACAACTATGTGTATTACCTTTGAAAATGATGAAAGCAACCAGTTATTTCCCACTGTTGCCAATAATAAATGTGTAAAACTGTATGTAGATGTGTGTATGTTAAGTACTTGCAATACTGTTTGGTAAATGGATGGGCATGTTTTTGGTATCGGAGTTCATCACTGGTGACGTGTCAGTCGTAACTGAGCCAGCTTTTTGTGCTAATTCCTTTAGGTGACCAAGTACCAGTTCCTGTCTGAGAGCCTTTTGTGTGCTTCTACTGATGTCATGCAGCTGTTAGGATGCAGCAGCAAACTGAATGTAAAAGCGTTTTATATAATTTCAAGCTTGGAAAGATTCATTTTAACCTGCCAAATTTGAAATGAGCACAACTCAGTATCCAAGAGTGAGTAGCTGGTAAAAACTGAATCACAAAGAACAATTTTTACTTTTCAAGGACAAAACTATATGAAGGTCTTAGATGTTTGTTAGTAAAGTTTAGTGTAAAAAAGTATCACAGAAAGCAAGGAAGATTAAAAAAGGTCAAGAATAACGAGACGTTTAAAGCGGGGTTAGGTTACAAAAAATATCCCAAGCTTTGAACATCTCACTGAGAACTACAAACCTACCAAGACCAAGCCATCCATCTCAGTTGACAGACCAGGCTAGGAGAGCAATAATCACAGAAACGGATAAGAGGCCATGGTAACCCTGGAGGAGCTGAGGAGAACCACAGCTCAGGTGGGAGAATAAGTCAACAAGACAACCTTTTGTGATGCACTCCACAAATCTAGCCTTCATAAAACTTTGACAATTAGAAAGGCATTGTTGAAAGAAAATCATAAGAAGTAAAGTTAAAATTTAGACTAGAGCACAATAATTCTAAGCATAGGTTCAGATGTGAAATGGAATGGTTTAGGTCAATGCATACTGATTCGTTAGAATGACCCAGTCAGACCTGAATCCAATTGAACTTATGGCAAGATTTTTAATTGCTGTTCCAAACACTCATTGTTTATTTTTATCAAGTTTAAACTATCTTGCAAAAGCAAATACAGGCAAACCTAAAAAATGACAATTGCAGCTTTAAGGAGGTTAAGGAGGCTGAATTCAAAGGCACGCCACACCTCTTATAAATTTTTATTTCCAAAAAGATTAATAATAAATAACGTTTTTTTTCCCTCTGAATCATAAATTAAGCTTAAATGTTCAAGGGGTGCGAATACTTCTGCAGTTAGGAATCGGAAGAGCCGGCTCTTTTTAGTAAGGCGAGCCAAATGATTTGGATCCCGAAAGCAAACGAAATCCCCATCATTACTTATGTCAAAGAGCGGGGCCCTTCAGCAGGGCAAGTTCTGATCTGCCTCCCGATTGGCTGTCTGGTTAGACTTCTGTCACGTGGTTGCAAGACTAAACCAATCGCTGCTTTCAGGGCGTGGCTACGTAAACATCCCTGCCATTCAGCTATCATGTTAGCCGAAGCAGTCATATGTAAATAGCTTTACGTGTTTATGGGATGTCAGCTTGGTTTGATTTCTTTTATGAGTCTTGGGTAATTTTTAGTTGGTACCTGGATATATATCTAAATATAATGGAAACCAGGAGTTGTATGTGAACGTCGCTACTGTGTTTTTCAGTACAATTCGTCTGGTTAGCTCCCTCGGTGGAGTAGCCTGTTAGCCATCGCGGCCATAACGAACAGCACAACAAACACCGAGTCAAGCCCACGAGTCAGCGAGTCGACGTTACACATTTCTGCCATCGTCATCATGGAGAAGGTACTTCTTCTACAGCACGTTTCGTACTTCGGCTTTCAGCTGAAATACAGAGAATATATGTGGAGATGGCGCTTTGACTAAGTGAAGCTAAGTGTTAGCTTGCTGGTTGCCACACCTGCTCCTGCTGTTCAGGCCTAACCGGCATTTTTGTTCTTTGAAATGTTCATGTTCAACTCCGACTAACATTGGTCCATTCAGCTGGCAGGTCACAGTTGAGGTTTTAGGGACAGTAGCTGTACAAATTTACGTTTCTAGGATTGTGAAGAGGAGGTGACGCCCAATCTTTGATCTAAAACAGCTACTAATGTCCGGCTCACACACTTATCTGGAATACGTCTTTTACAGATTTCAACTAAATGAAAGTAAAAGGGTGGATATAGTTGTCAGAACACCTGTTGTGTTTGTGGAAGAGATCCTTTATGAGCAAAATGATTTTATAACCATCTCTTATCTCTTCGCAGGCTGATTTCTTAAAGGGACTTCCAGTCTACAATAAGAGCAACTTCAGCAGATTCCACGCAGACTCAGTTTGTAAAGCATCTGTAAGTAGCATGTATTACATGTTGGTAAAGGGGTAATAATATTACTAGGTTCTAACTGTCTTGATGATAAAGTGTTTATAGTAAAACATATAAAACAAGATTTCTCACAGCTTAAAGTTACAGAGCTCTCTCTCCAGCACTGGGAATCTGCTAATACAGTAAAATCCCTCAGATTAAATGACAGCGGTGTATATAATCAAAACTCAATTACAAAGAAGCCTTTTAACTCCTTTACAGGACAAATTATAGCTCACTAACTATTTTTGTCTTTGCACGCATAAAAATGTAATCTGCACCATATTCTTTTATTTCCTACAGGCTGTATTTAAAATAAATAACAGATGTTGTCCAACTTAATATTTCAGAGGAAAAAGGGTTTGTAATGGGTTGTTAATTCAATTATTTATTTATTTATTATAACTAGACAGCAGTCTTGATCAGTCATTATTTATATCAGGACAAGAGACACCCCCATGCGTGTGGGAGATGAGTCTTTACACGATGTGTGCAGTTTAGCCAGATTTCACTATTATCTAATCACAGACAAATTAATATTGTGATCACCTCTTAAACTGACTTTTGCAAGCTATAATGGCAGTGGTGAATGTTGCCACCCAGTGTTGACACACAAAATGTTTTAACAAGAACAATTTAGATGGGAGAAAATACAGGAATCTAGAACTGATTTGAGTATCTAAGTCCATCATTAAAGGAAAATTTTGCAAAACCAAATGCAGAAAGTTAAACAAAAATTTGAAACTGGAAATAGATCTTAACATTGAGTCTTATTGAATCTAAGAATGAAGTTACATCATATTGAGAAACACAGTCATCACCATCGTATCAACGTGGCAAAGGATGGCTTGGATGAAATATTTGGTTGGCCATTATATTCTAGGTGCCATGCATTCAGACTCTGCTGGTCTATAATATGTGCAGCCTCTTGAATGGACTCTCCATGTCTTTTTTGCCCACATCTGACAAAGATCGAGACGGGAAGGTTAAAGAAGTTTAGTGGGGTTAGTGTGAGGATGCAAAAGAAAACAGTGAGGAAAGTCTGCGCTTATTGAAATCTGTTATGGCCTCACAGAATTGAAAAGTTGTTTTAGAACGGAATGTTTTCCTATTATTGTGCAGCCCCACATCATTTTATTTTAATAGTTTGAAGAAGACATGAAACAACTTTTATTAAGAGGAATGCAACATCATCTGTATATATGTGGAGACATTTTTAAGACGTCAACTTTAATCACTGTCTATTGGTTCTTTGTGTGAATGGATGATGTGCCAGAAGCAACCTAATGATACATTAGGATGGACTTCATGCTGAAGCAGTGGGCTTTTACAGTAAAAGCAATTTAATTGATTTTAGGAGCGTCGCAAATATTTACCAAAAGAGAAACCACTTTGGTGTCCATGACTTCCAAACTACAGGCCAGTGGTGGTTCTTGCATGACTGCTGCTCTGTGTGATCACCTCCTTCTGGGCTTCCACTGGAATCAAATCACCACCCGTGATCATAAAACCTGCAAACCAATCTCTTTTCTGCAGAAAATGCCAAAAATTAGCACCACAAGTCTTAATATTACAGACTGTGTGACAACTAAATGTCACCTTACCTTGAATATTCATCTTACTACTGTAGCCTCTCTGAAAGCCTTCTCAGATGTAGAAACCCTTCTCGTTTTTCCCCAAAGATGCACCAGCCACGCAGTTCACAACCAGCTAAAGGTGTGTCTCTGTTGGCGCTATATTTTCTCCTCTCCTCTCTCGCGGCACCAACTTCTTACATTCTGCAAATGCAAGAGCAATACAAAAACTCAGCCAAGGGGCAACTAACAAATAAAGTTTTTTTTAATTTGCTGCGGTGATTCCCTTCAACCCCGTGCTAATGCTACCCTGAGCAACCACCCATGATGCTCTTATTAAAAAGCTGCCACTGCTACCGAAAGTCAAATTTATTATGAACAAATTTGAGGTCAAGAAGTTTCTGCACGTTGTTCATATTCATTATATTTAATGTATATGTATATTGTGTTGTTCTGTTTTGTTGTGCAGAATCGAAGGCCCTCTGTTTACCTTCCAACACGGGAATACCCGTCTGAACAGAGTGAGTACAACCACAATCACAGGGAGTGGCTGGAGACGGCGTTACGCAAACAGATTTATTATAATAGCCTGCACTATGGTGACAGTGATAGCTGGGGGGATCAATGACAGGTTGCGGGTTTGTAGACTCTGGCTTGTAAGAAAGACGGCGGAGGCGGGGGAGAAAAGAGGGAGCCAGGAGGGTGTAAATCTGTGCATTTATTAACATGTGATACTGTTACACATACCATCATCTCCGTTTCTCTCAGTAATGACTGAACCTTGCTAAAAGTGACAACAACCTTACTTTTGTTGACTTGTTATCTTTTGTGGTTACAGTTATTGTAACAGAGAAAACCAACATCCTCCTGCGTTACCTACATCAGCAGTGGGACAAAAAGGTGAGCATATGCCTTTCTCAACACCTTTCTTTAAAACCTTAGTCAAATATTGACATTTACTTCTTATTTTATCTAAATCTTGGTTAATTATGTCATAAATACATTTTATTAAACATTGTGTATAATGCAGTGTGACTTATATTATAACATGTTTTGTTTTAAGCAGAATGCAGCAAAGAAAAGGGAACAGGATCAAGGCGAGGGGGACAGCCCGGCACCCCCGAGGAAAATCGCCAGGACAGACAGCCAAGAGATGAATGAGGATTCATAAACTGTGTGTGTGTGCTTGTGTGTGAGAGGATGTGAAAACATGTGTACATACAGGGTGTAGCCAATATGAACTGATGAACACAGTTCATCAGTTCAAAAGTTAGGTGAACCGGAATAAAAATGTAACTGTGATAAGAGGTGCACTGCTCAGGATTTTCCTGGCTGATCGAGTCAAAGTCCATCTTAATGTCTGTTTTTATTTTGGTTTTGATTGACAGAACATGTTGATTCCTCACTGTCTCAGCCTGTACACCCGTAAGTGTTTGTATGCATGCTGAGCTGTGGATGTGTTCTGTATGCGTGAAGTGAGCGAGTATCAAAGTGTGTAGATATAAGATGGAGCCAGACTGGGCAGAAAAGGTCAGACGCTACTTTTAAAAACTAAACGTCGTAGTCCTGTGTTGCCTGGAGAGTCCGCTCTGATCCGCGTGAACATTTTGTTACTCTGGTAATTTTATTACAACTCGTCGTTGTTAAGCTTCCTGCCAGCCGCAGTGCCCACTGTTTCACTGCCCACTTTTTAACCACTAGGGGGCGTGTCACCATCTCTGAAAAACTGCAGAACCATAAATGCACTGTGACAAAGAGCACAAAGTTGAGCCATTTCTTCAAAAACCCTCCCATAAGATGTCGGTAGTTTCATATCTGCTTTATATTCTGGGACAGGAGCTCTTAGGTTGTTAATTTGTCTGAGATGCATCTTTACACCTAACATCTGGCTAATTATGGTTATAAAAAACATGGGATTTTCTTAGAGGAAGGAATTCGGGTATATTCAGATGCACAGAATGTTTTATTTGATTTTTCTGTAAATATCATCAACATTAGTTTCTATAATTAAGTATGTTTGTGTTTTCCTAAATAAAAACATACCCATGGATACAATAGGAAAAGAAGCCCCCCGATGCCCATTAGATGTTATCTTGTTTGCATGTTATTGTTTTCACAGCTGGATGTTATGTTTTAGCACTGAAGGGAGGTTGTGACGCGGTCTTGTATCAGCCTAGAGGCCTTACAGCTTCTCATCGTGGTTCGGATCGCCTTTAGCTGCCCCAGCTTGGCTGCGTTCTGCATCTTCGGGTCTTGGAAGGTTTTGGTTAGAGATCCAGCATGAATACTCACAGATCGGGATGAAAAATGGATATGTTGGTGTTTTCTGCCACAAAATGCACATCAAGCATGGATGTCTGAGTCCTACTCTGTTTATTCTGGCATCATAAACTGCAGTAAGGCTTCTTGTTCTTATCACTGCCCAGCAGTCACATCGGAGCCTCCTGATATTTTAGCAACCGATGCAGCAGTGAAGATAACCAGTTTCTTTTTAATTATAAAACATGTTATGCTTCTGCTCTGATAGACTGTTCAGCTCCACCCTAGGCCTTGCTCCTATACTGTGTGTTTGATCAGATGTTCCTTTGAGCTTTGCTTAAATAAAGCTTGACTGAAACTTGATTTTGTCATGTGATACTTAAAATGTGCTATTTTTGACAGGAAAAAAAAAATAACGGCCACCATAAGAAGTTGGATCTCATGAAACTGGGTAGAGAGATTGCCCATTTCAGTGTCATTTATATTGATGTTTTTATGGTTATACAGTTAAATCTCAATAAATTATTGTCAATTTAAAATTAAAACTTAAACTATATACATTGTTACACACAGGGATATATTTCATGTTTTCATGTGTTTATTTCTGTTAATTTGGTGATTATGATCTACAAACTTCATGGATTGCCCAGTGTTTAGCTCCATCCATCATTCCATGCAGAAGAAAAGTAAACCCCACAGCACCATGCTGCCCCCTCCATGTTATGCTGTGGGAATGGTTTCAGGGGTGAAATGCAATTTTAGTTTTCCTTCACACATAGCTTTGCATGTAGGCATGAAAGTGTCCTTTTGGTTTCATCTGGTCAGAGAATCTTCTTTCACGTTTGCTGAAGCTCCTACATGGTTTGTGGCCTCCTGCTACACGGACATCTGACTTCCTTTCGACGTTGGCTTTCTTACCACTTCTACTGAGGGTAGATCTGTGGAGTGAAAGACTAACAGTTATCCTGTTGACACTTTCTCCCACCTGAGCTGTGGATCTCTGCAGCTCCTCCAGAGTTACCATGGACCTCCTGATGCTCCGACAGATCTGTCAGTTTAGGTGGAAGATTTTAAATCTAAATAAACCATTGTTATTTCAGGTCGGATTGGAAAACCGAAATATTTCTACCAGCTAGATGTCAGAATAATGAGAGATTTGTTTTAGCTTTTTCTTTCTTCAGATTAAAAAGCTTACATACATGTCCTCCATGTTCCATAAAATTAGAAGTATTGCCTTCCTGTTCTCAGGTCGGCCTTTCAGCCCATGTCTGTTCAGGACTCATTTCACGGGGGGGATAATAATGCTCTCCTACCAGCTTCAGTCCACATCTTCAAAAGGTCTTAGGCTTTTGTTCTGTTATTTATTCATTTTACAGCAACGCATGTTCACATCTGGGACACACAACCTGCCTTCCTTCCGGAGTGGACATTTCCGTCAAAGTAAGACCTTCAGGTTTTGTGATATTGTATTCAAGCAGTAACCAATCTTGTGGAGGTCCACAAGTTCTCTTCCTGAAATCTTGCTTGATTTTTTTGTTTCATGTCACACATGGAAGCAGTGTTTGAAGTTTGCCTCCAATCCCAGATGTTGTAAATTAACCAATCAGAAGCCTACTAAGCATGACATCATCTGGGCTTTCCCAGGTTGGCTAAAAGGCACAGTTATCATAGTGTATGAAAGCATCTGACTGGAAAAAGTAATAGAAAAAGTAACTTTTTTCTAGTATTTAGGGAAAAGAAATAATTTTGGTAACCCTAACCTAATTAAGAAATGAGTAGAAAAAACGTTGGTTTTAAGGTGAAAATGTTTAAGTACTTTTACCAGACACTTTAATCTGGTGCAGGTAAGATGCTTTCTAGAGGTAATCTCTCTACAGAACCCCACCTCAAAAAACCTGAAGTGTCCATTGGTTAACATTATTTATAAAGGGTGGGGGGATACGTACTGTGACTGTTTAGGCAAAACAAACTCCAACACCTTAAGTGCATTTGAAAAGAGTTTTATTAACTATTCTTTTCAGATTTTACAAAAATATGACAAAATAAATTAAAAGAAATAATTAATCCCATTTCCCAGTGTTTTTCTTTAAAAGATCAGTTAAGTTCTGTCTTTTGTACATTGGAAGAGCGTTCGATGTTGTGTCAGTGAGGCTTCAATGAAAACATCTTTGTTTTGAGGTTAGGGTCGGGTTTTAATGAAGCTGGAGTTAAAATCTTCACCCGTTCACACCCGACTCAAAATCCAGAACATGATGCGTTTGATGAATCCACTCAGTTCCCTCGCACTGATTTCCCATTAGATCGAATGCAGTAAAAGTTAGGAGAAGATGAGGCGTCCTTTGAGGGATGCCTGTGCTCAGCCCCATCGGACAGATGCTGCCTTACCGATCAAAGCCTGTTTCTCTAACTGAGGCTTTTTAAAATCCCTCCCTTCTAAATGGTTTCCAGCTGCCTTGAGTATCCAATGAAGACAAATTATTTGGATATTTGTTGTTTCAACTGGAAAAGGTGTAAATGTAACTTAAAATAAAACTTAACTCATGTTTACTGTGATGCAACAGCTTCAGCAAACAGCCTGATCCCAGCCTTCTGTTCCTTCAAAACTCATTTACAGATGATGATGATGATGATGATGATGGGACTCTAATGCATCGTGATGTTCTTCATCCCTGAAATCCAAATGCAGCAAACTGGGAGGTTTTTATGAGACTGGGCTCAGCTACATAACATCTACATCTTGTTTATGTTGTTGCACCAATCCCCTTTAACAACTCATGCTGCAGCCTTTGAACAATAAACACAAAGACAGAACATATTCCTCTGATCCAGGGAACTCCTATGTTACATTTCTAATGAACAATGTCCAGAAAAATTAAAGAGAACTTGTTCATACTGACAGTTAAATGATGTTGCAACATGACTTATCCTCCTGTGTTTATTCTGTATTGCGTTAAACCTTTTTTATATTACTTAAACTGGTCTGACAAGGTAGGTACAACAACAAAAAAACAGATAATTTCAACAGGTTCAGTGAAGATTCTCCACATTAAAAGAAAAGAAATGTGTAGAGAGGTCGGGATAAAAGTTGGCGATGTCGATCTACAGTATCAGTTTCCACTCAGTGTTATTGCCAAAGTCCTTGTTGTAGGTGAAAGTGTGCAAATGCATAGTTAATGTTTCCATCTATTAACCCACGGAACAGTTCAGTGGCCTCTGAAACATGTAAAATGTGTGTTTTAGAGTAAAATGACTCCATCATGCATTTCCATCTAAAGACTCAACCTGTGCTGCTGTATTCTAATGTTATGGGTAAATGCTCGTTTTTACCAGCTGGCGCCACCTTCTGGAGACCTTGCAGAAGTGAAATATTTACTTACTGTAAAATTAGATGATGGTTTTACATGAAGATAACTAATAACAGATTATTTAAACAATAATACAGCAATTTGCTAAATATTTCTTAGGAGTTTGGGTTCTTAACCACAGTTTCAAAAACTACTTTTGTCTGAGCCTGATCTTAAATGTTCGGGTTATGCAAACAAACAAAACACCAACTCATAAATGCTTTTTTGTTTGTTTTTAGAGTCTAAATCTGCTGTGGAATACTGTAAATTTCAAGTTAACAGCATTATCTGAAAAATACCATTTATGGTTAAAAACAAATTTGTAAAAGATGCATATAATAAAAAAGAATGACAACGGTCAGTGTTTCACAACCAAAATGCTGCTAAAAGGAGAGAAAATAAAATACAGCACCCTCCACACGTATTGGCACTGGGTGAAAAGCCTTAAAATAAATCCATCTTTTATTGCAGTAGTTTAATCTCACAGTTAAAACATAGAAAAACCACACTGATCGACTCCTGTAACATTCCTATAAAATATAATTGAGTTCTACTCTACTTTTTAAATAATTTTTATTGGACTGAGCAAAACACAATTTCTTGTTTCCCTGGGGTATAAATATGGTGTGACACAAGGGTTTATTTCTCTAAGCCACTGGCCAATAAGGATGGTGGAGGACACAAGTTAATTAAAGTGAGGACGATAGTTACAAAGGTAAAAAAAATAATATTCCTCCAGAGCTCACTAGAAAACTCCATCTTGGGGTAACCAAGTCTCCATAACAGGACTTATGGGATATGTCAGGGAAAAATACTTTTCTTTCCTTTGTAAATATATAGTTTGCTGCTTAGACTTTAACTGACCCTGTGTGTTTTAGTCTAGTTGGATTTGGAGTGAAAGGATGAATATGTGGAAAGGAATCTCATCCCCACTGTTAGGTATAGTAGAGGATCTGTGATGCTGTGGGGTCATCTTGCTACTAAAGGCCTTGGGAACCTTGTTAAGAGTGCATGGTATCAACATCTCTAAAATACCACAAAAATCTTGCAGTTTCTGGCAGAAAATGGAAGTTTTTAGTCACTGGGTCTGTCATTAGGAGAGTAATTCAAAACGTGGCTAAATCCAGAAGAGATCATGCCAGGTCCACCTGGCAGAAGAGAGCATGGGAGAGGACCAAGTACTCTGATGCAAAGGCGATTAGTTAATGTTTTTCTTCACATGAGATATCTTCTCACACTGAATAAATGTACTCAAATAAAAAAAAAATTTCTAAAGCTTTAAATCTGTGATTATTCGACTGTAATAAAAGATGCATTAATTTGAAGGCTTCTTCACAATCAGCGTGAAGGGAGCAGTTGATGCTTCCTGTACTTGAAAAAAACAGCTTTTTGCATAACATCATGAATCAGGCTGGAGTCAAGCTTCTCCTCAGGTCGTTCGGGTGCAGTGCAACTTTCTTCTCTTTAACTCTTTACTCATTTTGCCAAGTCTGACTGGTGTGTTTGAAACAAAGCGCCATCTGTGTTTACCCAGCACTCTACGGGCTTGGATAGAGAACAGCTCGCAACAGGAATCCATGTTCCACTTTCTCAAGCATCACCTTCATCCACTGCCTTTTTTTTTGCCCTCCTCTTTTTAAATTCCTCCAGGGAAAATACTGGTACAGGCAATTTGACTTACTAAACTCTTTACTTTGTTTTTTGTTTAATCTGTTACAGAAAGGGAAGGGAACTGAACGCTCAGACATCACCTCTGCTTTCAAACTAAAGCTCCTGATTTATCAGGGATGACAGATTTTATGATGTGACTGTTCGAAACACTGACTGATATTGCTTTTCCATTTATCTGCTTCATTACAAAGCAGAAGGGCCAAAAATTCCTCACAATTAAAAAAAGAGAATAAATCTTTACTTGTGTTGGGAAGGATGAAGTCTGGAAATCGTTCCATCTTTGTTTTTAATCGAAATCCTTCACAGGGGGCTGTTTTTTTGTTTGCTTTTTTTTCATGTGAGGCCACCAATGCTTACAATTTCTGACTAGCGGAAACCAGGAAACATAGCTCTCTGCTTTAAAGGCTTAAAATAGTCGAAACGCAGCTCATGCATTTCTTTACGTATTGCAGACAAGGAAGAATTTGAGTGAGTGTGTTGTAGTCGCTCATGACAGAAGGGCTTAAGTCTGTCATATAAAGCCAGATTATTTTTGTCTCTTTGCAAGAAAGCAGACCGGAACAACAGTCTTCTTTCGTCGGATTCATCTTTTCCTGGTTGCTTCCAGTACCTCCGCTCATGGCTTATAAAAGCACAAAAGGTACGTCAGGCCTATTCTCACAGTAAGCTCATCAACTCTGGTTGATATGTAGTTTTCACCCTCCTGAGCCGCTACATTTTAGAACCGGCTGGGTCCAAGTCTGTGGCATGTCCGTTTTCAGATCCCTCTCCCGGAGGTGAAGGGATTTCATCGGGAACACCGTTCAAGTCAGACCGGGAGGCTTGTCTTTCTGATGTCTGTGACGATGATCCGTCTCCAGGTCTGGGCAGCGGAGCCCCGTTCACACACGTTCCCCCTTCGGATTTCCCAAAGTTAAACAGTTTTCCAGGGTTGAAGGCCTTACTGGGTGACTGAGAACGCTCCTGAGAGCTGCTACCTGAAGATGAAGATGATGACGGTGCTGCAGCGTTAGTGGCGGCTGCAGCAGAGGAGGAGGCAGCTGCTCCTTCCTTCTTATTCTCGGGGGACTTGAGGAACTTGAAGCTGAGAAATCCGGGTAGTTTCGGCTCGCTGCCGGTGGGCGACTGAGGGGAGCGGGCTCCACTAGACGAGAACTTACTTTGCAGCGGGATGATCTGCTTCAGCTTCATCACGTTATTGTTGGCCAACAGGGAGCTAGGCCTCTTGGGTTTGTCGGAACCGCTTGTCCCTCCTCCCCCTCCCCCGCCGCTGCCTCCGGAACGAGATTTGCTTCCGTGATTTTTGTCATGGTGATGATCCCCAGAGGAGTCACCTTTGCTGTCATCCCGCTCCCTCTCCCTGCGCGCCAGATGCTCCGCCTGCCTCTGTCTCTCCTCTTCCTCTCTCTTCCTCCTCTGCAGCTGCTGGTAATGCTGCTGCGCCTGCCGTTCATGCTTCTGCAGAGGAAGGAACATTAGGTGTTACTATGATCAGCATTAACTCTGCTAACTGTGCCTATCTTGCTCTGCTCCCCATCTAACGAATCCCCTTTTTGCAGGAAGAAGTCTGCACTGCAGAGTTTTTCCCTTCATGGTGAGCTGTATGGCTTTTTGGCTTCATCAGTTAAAACTAATCAGGTGAAAATAAACAATTTTCCCTTCACAAAAATCTCAATGATCTGCAGTAAAGGAGGTCTGGAGGTACTGGAAATTTTACATTTTTAAAATTAATTAGAGATATCTCACTTTAACTTTACCCCCCATATTGCTTTCCACCATCCATCCATCCATCCATCCATCCATCCATTCATTTATCCATCCATTCATTTATCCATCCATCCATCCATCCATCCATCCATCCATCCATCCATCCGGAACCATTGAATGAAATAAATTAGTGCATACTGTAAATATGAAGCGGAAGCAAAAGAATAAATGGTTTTCAAATTGTTTTACTAATAAATCTAAGAAAGTGGGTTGTGCATTTTCATTCTTTTTATTCTGAACTACTGTCACATGAATATGCGTTGACCTGAACCATTTCATTGCACCTCTGGCTGCATGTTTAGGCTTGTTGACCTTAAACCCAGTCTCGTCATATGCCGTCTTTAACCATTTTTTTCAGGGTTGCCTTGTATTTAGCTCCATCTACCTTCCTCTGGCCAACTTCCCTATGCTTGCTGAATAAAAGCATTCCCACAGCATGACGCTATCACTGTTATACAGTGTTAGTTTTCCTCCACACATAGGGTTTTTAAAGAAGGCCAAAAAGTCACAAATTTGTTGCTGTGTTTCCCACATGGCTTGTGGTAAACAGCAAATGAGAGCTCTTTGGCTTTCTTTTAGAAAGGGATTTCTTATTCTTCTCTCCCATAAAAGCCAGACTTGTGGAGTCAAACAGTTATGTTGTCAACAGACTCTCCCACTGGAACTGTTAACCTCTGCAGCTCCTCACCAATGGCCTCTTGGCTGCTTCTCGGATTAACGCCCGTCATTTCGGGTGGACAACAGTCTAGGTTGTCTCTTCCCTTTTTTTGAACAAAAAAAATTAAAAACCTATTTACCGTTTTCCTTCTACTTCCCAAAATGCACTACTTTGTTTTGGTCTCACAAAATCCAGATAAAACACATTGAGGTTTTTGGGTGTAACTTGATAAAAATATGGAAAGGTTCATGGTAATAATAAAAACTTTTGCAAGGCACTGTATGTAGTCCCTTCAGCAAGTTCTAGGTCTGCTCTCTAGTCCACCTGGCAGAATCTAGTTATTTTGGTCATGATTCATATCTTAAGAACATAACCGAGGGTTTTTTGTTGAGACCCTGAGGTTCTCCATCTCCACACGCTCTTCTCCATGACTACGCCTCGAGATCCTGTCCATGAATGCTACAAACACGATCGGAGACAAGGAGTAGCCCTGATGGGCTCCACGCCTCGTTGAAATAGCTCCTGCTCTGGTTATATAAGGACCACATAGTGCTTAAAAACATCCCCAGCACCTGTACACGCCGGCAGCCATGACAAAATGCTTCCTACTTTACCTTAAAAGCCTCCCTACGCTGGTAATCCAGTTTCGACATCTCCTCTTTGACCCATGTAGGAATGTCAGGAATGGCCACATGGATGATGTACTTCAGAAGGACTGCAAAGTGCTGAAAGAGACAGGTGGAAGATATTTAAAACAATTTTAAAAAACACGTACCTGTAATTGATGTGCTCTAATAAACATCAGAAAAGATTCAAAACAACCAAAGTTTAAAGTCATTCCTGCACCAAAACCTGTGGGCTGTGAATGTGTCCTTCTGGTTACACCTGACTTCTTAATCAGGCCAGGACAGAGCTGCAGGCTGTTCTTGTCTTTCAGATACAAACAGCCGCAGAGCTGACCGAGCAGACCGAGCCAAAATTAAAAAAATACTGGCTGGGGCAGCAAATAAATATTTTAGTAATTTCTTTACATATTATGTATGAAAAACAATTACATTTTTTTTATTTATTTGTTTATATGTAAAAACACTTAATAAAGTGTCATATGGACATTTAGGAAGATATACTGGTAGAAAAGCCTTATTATATTAGTGTATAACACTCTAGAACCACTGTTAAAAGTGACCATTAATATTTTTTTAAGTGGGAATGTGATTTGGTTGAATTGACGGATAAATATAAGGCAAATGCATGAAAACATATTTTTGGACATCTCTACAGTGACCTTGATACAAGGTCTAAACTTGATCAAAATGCCTTTTTTTTTGTTTTATTAATTTTCTTTTAGGGATCCACAGTCAGGACGTCTGCTGCTGGATGGAAAGAGCTACAATCATGCAAATGGAAAGTTGTGGGTTCAGTTCTAGCTATTTGCCCTCCATGTCAATGCCCCTAACCGATTTAAATATACACAACACTGTCGATTAACTTTGTGAAAAAGATCAATGAGAAAATCGTGTCAAAACAAACCTTTTTTATGTATTAATGACAACAGTTTTCACCTCTTCTAACAATTACAGCAAAAATGTATTATTAGTAATATTAGCAATATGTTTTTTATATTTTTAAAAAGTCTTCTCAAGACTGCCAAAGATAGTTAAAACATGTTGTGTGCTATTTAAAGACAAGTGGAAATGTGCTAAATTTCTGTGTACAAAAAAAATAGAATTGAAATGATTGCTTTTGACTGCATATTTCCATACATCCCTCCATAGCTTTGCAGGGTAGAAGCATGACAGAAAAAAGATAAGTGTACAGCCCAAAGCAGTGGAGTAGTTACTAATTATTAAATATTGCGCATTGGATTATAAACGCATTTTGAAGCTGAAAAAAACAGTTTAAAAGTGGAGAGCTGTGGTACCTCGAGGATGACAATAGAGATGATGGCCATCTCAGGACTGAGCCAAGGGAAGAGGCGCTGCAGCTGACCGCACTGACCAATCAGGTAACAGTTCACTATGATGGCAATCAGGCCCATGGCTTCCATTGCCGTCTGAGTGGAAATAATAAAGTCTGTCAGCTCTGTTGTTTCTGTTTGCAAAAAGGGAAACTTGTATTCCAGTTCTGTGCAATTTGCAAGTTAGAAGTCACTGTTAAATAAATGTTATCGCTCTGCATTTTTTAACTCTGAGCTATGTGAATGAGTCTCACCTGCCACTGGCCAATGCTCTCCACTCGGACTCCAAAAGGCCTCTGCAGCCCTGTGCAAAGCTTGAAGGCATCACTGCGGATCTCAATGATGTTGTTGATGAGCGCACACATGGCAGCCAGAGGAAAAGCAGAGGAGAAGAGCACAACGTAGCCAAACTGGACAAACATCTCCTGATAGTCCTGGAAGGTGTCCTGTAAAACAGACAAGGTGAAACATTCATCTCTTTATTTGCTATAAAATGTTTTTATAAAAACATATTTTTCACAGCATCGACTATAATTAAACTGAGTGAATATTTATTGATGTTGACGAACCGTTTATGCAGCTAACAGCCTGTAACAATAGGTGTATAACGATTGAAAGTGTAAAAAGTGGTGCTTTAATGTTAAGAACCAGCAGGGGAATTTTCCTGCGTTTAAATTGTCCAACAACGGTTGAGGTGGGTGAAAAGGGGATATACCCAGGTCATTTCATCACAGAATCTAATACATGAACAGTGCTTGTGTTCAGAGAAGCGGCACTGCATGCAAGTTCAGCATCTGGTCTGTCCGATTTTATAGGTTAATTTTTCAGTATTTTGTGTGTTTCTGAAAGAGTTTGCACATTTAAAGCTTTAAATATATTTAATGTTTAACTATTTATTGACTGGATGGAGCTTTAAACAGAGATAATATTTCACTGAGAAGTCCAACTGCACTAGTTGAAATATGAGCTTCCTCCATAGGGTGGCCGGGCACTCCCTTAGAGATAGGGTGAGGAGCTCGGCCATCCGGGAGGGGCTCGGGTAGAGCCGCTGCTCCTCCACATCGAGAGGAGCCAGTTGAGGTGGCTCGGACATCTATACCGGATGCCTCCTGGACGCCTTCCTCGGGAGGTGTTCCAGGCACGTCCCACCGGGAGGAGGCCCAGGGGACGGCCCAGGACACGCTGGAGGGACCATGTCTCTCGGCTGGCATGGGAACGCCTTGGGCTCTCACAGGAAGAGCTGGAGGAGGTGTCTGGGGAGAGGGACGTCTGGGCGTCTCTGCTGAGTCTGGTGCCCCCCGCAACCCAGTCCCGGATAAAGCGGAAGACGACGAGTACGAGTACATTTCTAATGTTTTGTCTTTATTAAATATCTTTCTGTATATCATTGTTAATTTTTTGCATATTCTCTTGACGGATACTGTTAAATGTAGTCAAATACCTTCTTTTCATTTATACAAAATGAGTCATTTACACTACTGCAAAACTGTGCTCCCCGTTCAGTTTATCTCGTAAGATGAGCTGTAGCAAAAAAAAAAATTATAGCGGCTTAAAAAAAAGGGGGGTTGCTGTTAGCAAGCTGTCTTATACATTCCACGTGTCTGAGATTCATTCTTACAGCGTAAGTCTGCATGCAGCTCTCCATCTCAGCCTGAGTGAGCATGGTGCTCTCCGTCTCTTTCGGAGGATCCATCCATGACTCCCTTTTGGTTTTAAGCTCCGTCCTCTCCACGCTCTGGCCTCTTCTTCTGTGACGCAGCAACGTGACGCTCTCAGAGGCAGAGGGCGGTGGGGCAGCGGTGCCTGAGGCAGCAGCAGCGCCGGCGGCAGAATTGAGCCCCTCTGTGCCGCCCCCTCCTGAGTCTTTCACATCATGGATTCCATTATCGTCGTCATCATCGCACATTTCAAACACAGAGGCAGGGTCCATTCCTTTCTCCACCATGGTGGGGCTCCCTTCTTCCAGGAAGCAGTTTTCCAAAGGGGCTCCACCAGAGGCCGGCCTTCTGTCCACCTTCAGAACAATACAACAGCTGCTGTTGTTATTTCTACTCTCACTGCAAGTTAAAGTTCAACTGATGCACAGCTCTGTACCTTCTCTATAAAGCTGACTTTCCTCAGCTTCAGACCGCAGTCAATCACATTCTCCTCCTCCGTCTCTCCTTCACTGAACCTCCCGCTATCAGCCTCGTCCCGTTCTCCTCCCTCCTCCTCATCAGGCACTCCACATCCACCGTTCAAACACTTCTTCTCCCTGCGTGGAGTGAAATGGTTGGTTACGTGTCAGCAAATCTGAGAGTGTAAGCAGCTCACTGTTGCTATTCTCTAAATGTCTGACAGGAAGGAATCATAACAGCATGCAGGGCTCACAAACAATGGCAGAGGAAGATGAAGTAAACCTGAGCAGATGTGTTTGAACAGTTACTCCTCTACACACTGTCATTTCATTTAAATGCTAATTTCATCCATTTTGATGAAAATGACCTTCGTTCTGGCTGCCCCACTCCAGCTCTGGTGCCTCTCAGTCCAAGTCCAGGCACAGTCTGGTCCATGGGAGAGGCCTGGACCTTTCCGGCCGCCAGCCGGGCATATTTGAGCAGCACGGAGAGCAGCAGGTCCCACATGGCTCTCAGCGAGAGCTCCCCCAGCTTGTGGCGCTCATACAGGTAAGGCTGCAGAACCTCCTTCACGTTCTGAAGGAACTGGCGAATGATGAGCAGAGTGGCCAGCATCTGACAAGGAGAGGACGAGAGTTGGAGGAAAATAGGAAGCAATAGACTTTTCAAGATGTTTAATAAAGGCAAGGTGTTTGTAAGAAAAAGCAGGACACCCACATTAGGAAAATTCACCAGCTCTTAGCTGGGTACCCCTCAGATACCTAGCTAAGACCTACATAGATTGCCCAACTGGTTTTCCAGATGTGTCTGGTATTTAAGAACTCACTCAGTGTGACTCAAGGCCTACCTAAGACCAATTTAACCTCAGCAAAATTTATGTGGGGCCCACATACACATGCTGGCTGGAATCTTACAAAACTTCAACTCAAACTGCATTAAACCGACCAGAAATAAGTGTTTCATTTATTTTAAATGAAGCTATAAAGTGGAAGATTTGAAAAAATGTACATAGAAACGGCTGAAACTGCCTGCATCGTAACATTTTCTGGGCAACTGCAAAGGACGGCGCAGAATGCAAACAAAGCCACAATAAATTCCTGACAGGACTCGGATACAATGCCCCATCCAGTCTCTAGGAAACTGAGAAAGGAGCTTCTGTCCCCCCATTGGTATCTGCTGAAATAGTCAGTACAAACATGAGTGAGACACAATCAAACTTCAGAGTTAAACCAAAGTCAATCAAAGAGCTGACTAAGGATTTGCATTTCCAGTTTTTCAAGAATTTTGTACTTTAAATCGTTCAGTTTAAAACTTTAGAGTCACATTAAATTACGTTTCAGTTGATTTTACATTCTCTTTAATGGCTGTTGTGCATAAACTGCTTAAGTCAACATAGCTCAGCAAATATTTGAATGATCTGAACTTTAGCAGGAAGATGAAGGAAAACTTTTAAGCCTAGTGATATTAACAATCCACCCAAACTATGAGAACTTACTGTACAATTAATAAAAATGCAAAAGAAACATTATTTACTCCAACAAGAAAGAAAAAAAGACAAAAAGTCCCAAAAGCCCTGAAAAAAAATATGGGAAGAAGGTGGAAAATACCCTTAAAGAATGATACCAAAGAAAGAAGATTCCCCGTTTAGGAAAAAAGGTGTTATGTCTCATAACACAAGACACAATCCTGACTTGTTAACAGACTTTATGTTCCAGCAGCTGCGAAGAAACAGAGGCTTAAAATATAAGAGTACAAGAAAAAGTCCAACACAGATTTACACCGAGATATCGGCTTGAACTGAGCAGCCAGTTGGAAGCTTCAAAATACAATATTTTTTCTGATTAATGAAGACATCGCTACCGGGTGGTGCTAACAACTAACGTTTTAAGTATGGATACTGTTATTGAGTAAAGTTACCAGTTAAGCCCAAAACTATTTACAGCCCTAGAAAATTAAGATTAAACGAAAATGAGACCAGCATTGTCACAAAAAGAATAAAACAAAGCAAAAGGAGTGTATATTAAAAAAAAATCAAAAAATGTTATTACATTTAAATAATAAAAACAGTAAATTATTTATACCCTTTTCAATAATTAAAGAAAAAAGCTTTATTTTCAAAACAGCAATAAAACCCTTGTTATTATGGCTGACTATGTTTTTACATGTTTCCACTTCCAGCTTCATAAAGATTTATGTTTGGTGATGAGCTCCAAGTCTTTGAGGTTAGAAGGCCTCCAATGCCATCACCCTAATCTTTAGCTGCCTTTACCAATTCATGCTGGGAGTAGGGCCACGCCACTCCAGTACCTTATTATAACTTCTAGACAAAATAAAGATGTTGGTAAAATTAAGATTACTGTAAACCTAGATCTGCCAGGAGTATGAATAGTTTTGGGCTTAACTGTAATAATTTTCAGTTTTAATGGGAGGTTTAAAATAAATTCAGAGGAAGCTAGGAGATGTAAGAAACAATTTAAAAAGAAAATGTATTTCCTCTGACATCTCATGACAGCCTCAATGTCTGCAGTTCATCCAGGGTGCGAAAGAGCGAGAGAGAGGAAGACTATGATCAGATAACAGGAAGGCTGAATGGAGTATCCTTATCAGCTTTCTGTCAGGAGGTCAGAGTTATCGATCAGTTATGAGTTCTTAGAGATATGGATCTACATTCTCCAGTGACACGCTGAGACTAGTAATAAACTAGTAATGCTAGTCTTGCTAACTGCGCTAATCGCACAAACTACTAATATGAGATATGAAAGGCAGGTGAAAATGTCAACAGCATAATAATTTTGGAGCCTCTGCTTTTGATAACTGACTGCTCATGACAGGAGAAATAAATGCTTTGAATGCATTTCTTATGTCGCCTTACAATACAGCTTTTACAGAGAAGATGGAATCGGCTAAAATCGTTACCAGCGAATCAGAGCTTTACAACAACTGAAGTTCGGAAATCAGACCCAAATTTGTGATCGTTTCATCTCTAGCAATGAAGCCACCCCTACACCAACAGGCAAACCAGAACATAGATGAGGTGATGCAGCAGCAATGCAGACCCATGACAGACAGAGAGAAAATGGAACTTCAGTTCTACCCAGGCTTAACAGGAGTCATACTTTAGACCTGAGCAAAGCCCTGAAGAACCAGGGCACAGAGACCACAATCATCTGGACCTTGAAGAGGACATAAGGCAGCAGATTTTCCCGGACCTGCCGCTGCAGACTCCGCAACAGAGACAGCACCAGCAGCATCTTCCGCACACAGACAAACATGGATGGATGTGTGGATGAATGGGCATGGACATCAGTGCGAGAAGACAGACACAGCAAAGCGTTTAGGAAATAAAATGATGCTGACGCAGACCGTGTAAGCCTGTGCAATGTTTGAAGAAAAATTTTTTCCTACCTCCTTTAGACGCTCCATGTCTTTGAGGTAGAATCCAATGTAAAAAAGGCTGAGATAAGAATTTACAAACTGAAACTAGGAAGAAAAGAAAAGAAAGGTGAGAACAAGTGTGTAAATACTACATGGAAAAATTACCGTAGATAGTGAGAAAAGCGACTCACAAGAACCATTTTGATGATGAGATTTTTCTCATAGGCACTCTGGAGTCTGTAGTTTTCTTCAGAAACATAAAATAATCGGAAGAGCAGAACATGTTACACTCAGCCAACACAGATGAAACTTATTGTATTGATATGAACAGAAGCTGGACTCTCACCCATGTCGTTGAGCCAGCAGGCGATTTTCCTGTACACCTCGTCACATGCACTCACAGTGATAGCAAGCATGATTTCTGGAATAAACCGAGCCAGCCGAGGCATTTCCTTGATCCCCATCACAAACTCCTGCAGGACACAAAGGCAGCTATTTTTATGTTGTTTGCTGTGTAACTGTTAAAGGAAAACTAAAACTAGAGAAATAGCTTAAACTCAATAATTAATTGAATAATAAGGCAGTAAATGGATAATTACTTAAAAAAGTCAATAATTAAACTGCGAAAATATTACATTATTTCTTCAATGTGTCAATAATAAATCAAAATGGGAAAGAAATACATAAATTATTTAATTGAAGCAAAATTTGTCAAAAATAAAACTATTATCTTATTTAAAAGAAAAGATTATTATTCCAGTTTTTACCCTTATTTCGAAGTAGCAAGCTGCAGCGCATCATGCATCTATTTCACTTGTCAGTCTTACCAATCAAAGTTAGGGGGCGGGGCTAGTGTTGTTCTGGTCTGAGGTCCATCAAAATAAATAATATCTTTGAAAAGTTTATTTATTTACACATAGAATTAAATAGTTCCAGCAGTTATTTCTGTTAATTTAGATGACTATGAATTACAGCTACTGATAAGCCAAAATTCTGAAATTTCTTAGAAATTCAAACTATAACAAAGAACCAATTAAAAAAACAGTTTTAATAAAGAAATATTGTAATAATTAAAGGTATGGCCATGTACTGCATAGTATATGCACTCAACTTTCAATATTCCTTTGCATGAACTACTCCTGGGGTGGCCAGTGTCCTGCAGTGTCTGTTCGGATGTTCCCCTGGAATCACACACCTAAATCAAATGAATGATTAATTTCTAGGCCTCTGCAGAACTTGATAATTTTAGCAAGGACATAATTCAGCCATTAATTCAGTTGTGTTGGAGCAGGGACACATCTAAAATATGCAGGACAGTGGGTCTTGAGTACTGGAGTTGGCCACCCCTGAACTATTCCATCAACAACAGGATTAGTACTTCAGACAGTGTGGCTAGTGCCAAGTCCGAAATCCAAAATGATCTTTGCTTCACAATCTTCTCAAACCTATAGTTATCCCTATTACCACATTTTTTCCTTCTACTTAACTTTCCATTAATATGCTTGGATACAGCCCTTTTCAAACAGACTTTCTTAAGCGATGACCACTCTCAGACCAGGAGTCATTAGCATGAATATTTTCATTCATATTACAGTTTACTGAGATGTTCTTGTAATTTGCAGGGTAACCTAAAAGATGTTAGGTTATTTTTGGTAAGCCACAGTTTAAATTACTGCAAGGGGAAATTAACCATGAAATCATTCTGTATTATTTTAATATATACCAGCTTATAATTTCAATCAATGAATATTACTGGTAATTATTTTATTATTGGAATATTTAAATAGTTATAGATAAATCTAATTTGGATTTAACACTTTATTTTAATATAAAATGTTGGCTCTCAATACATTGTTGCATTTCCACGTTCAAACTCAATTACAAACCTGAAGAATTACAGCTTAATAAAAAGTTCCAGTTCGCAGCACGCAACTGCTACATTTAAAGGAGCAGGAGACTCTAAATAAAAACGAACCTGCAGCTCAAAGCAGATGAGCATGACAAGGAAAACAAAGCAGAGGCAGAGGATACAGATGGGCAGGCTGACCAGCCACCTGAACACACGCCTGCGCCACGGAGGATAGTAAAACTCTTCACAACCTGTTATGGGGCTGCAGCGCTTCATTCCCTGCACACACAGAGCATTAAACAACACAAACCAGAAGCGAGATGCAGGCGAAATGGAGAGGAATGAAATTCGGCTCCCCTCACCCGGAACTGAGGCCGTGGCTCCTCCAGGGATTTAGAAGGCGTGTCCAGCGTTCCCCATTTGTACGCCAGCTCGGCTCCCCTCCTCTTCCACCGTTCCAGGAACAGAGTGGCCCACACCACATTGAACAGTGCAAACACCACGCAGCAGATGTCACGGCTCGTCTGAGAAACACAAACGCACATGTTTCTGGCAGTGAACAGGCGGTGGTGTCTTCCCGTTAATAATTCAGGCCACCAAATGTTGTCTTCTCACCTGATCCGACTCTGTGAGCATCCACAGCACAAATCCGATCACAGCAGGGTACAACATGGAGGTGGTGTAGAAACCCAGCCAGGCAAAATACATCGCAATCTTCACACCAAAGTAGTCACAGATATCATCTGTAAATAAGATGGAAAGAACAGGCAGCAAAATGAACCGAAAATATGTAGCAACTCTGCTAATTCAGCTAATTTCTATTAGGAATTTCAAGATTTTATGCAAAAGTTGTTCTTCATTTCTTCTGTTTGGATAAATCGATTTATTAAAATAGTTTTCAGTCCTTTTTAGCCAAAGTTTGAAGACGGATGGATGGACAGATGGACAGAGACTCAGACTGTGCATGAGATGCTGACCTAAAGGCTGTTTCTCACAGACCGCCTGGACCCAGGACTTCATCAGCTGATTGAGGATCCGCTGCTCGTGGAGAGGAAACACCTGTTGGATCACCCCTCTAGCATTCAGCTCTGGGACTGCAGAGAGATGGTTAGAAACCGTTTGAGACAGCAGCAAACTTACATAAGAGAGGTCCATATACAAAAACAAACAATGAATAGCATTAAATAACCATATAACATATAACAGCTTCAGCTTACTGATTGGCTGGCCCTCCAGGAATGTGATATTATGAAGAACCTCGCCCTGCTTGGCCCGTAGATTGTCCAGCCAGTATTTGATGATGCTTTGTCTCTCCTGAAGTAAGAGAAACACATGTATGAGCGTATGAACTGCCTTTGCACGTGTGTATGGTGTGTGTGTACGTGACAAAGATGCAGACTGACCTGTGAGGTGAAGAAGCACAGCTCAC
The DNA here is from genome assembly GCA_036173005.1 of Crenichthys baileyi. Taxonomy (NCBI): domain Eukaryota; kingdom Metazoa; phylum Chordata; class Actinopteri; order Cyprinodontiformes; family Goodeidae; genus Crenichthys; species Crenichthys baileyi. The sequence goes on from JAHHUM010000631.1 coordinate 200,357, forward strand.
TCTCTATGTTCTCGTAGATATAGTCCTCTTCGCAGGAGAAGCTCCGTGCTCCTCCACCAAACTCAGGCTTTACCCCCTTCCTCAGACCCATCTCCTCTGCACCTCGCAGCAAGCTGCAACAACATGAATGCAATTTTATTCCTTCGCTCCTTGTTTCAGATCTGTGACTCGGCAGAGAATTCATTTTCATCTCAGTCTGCTCTGTTTAAGTCTCCTTTTGTTAATGATTCCCTGAACGTCCCAGAACTCGCACATTATAATGACCCTCAAGCTGTTGCATTCTGCTTCAACAAAACATGTAGGCGGAGGGAGCAGTAGTTCGGGTGATCTCATAGTAACAGCAAAGCAGGATTGTTTCCTTAACTCTGAGAATTATAAACAATTATTTCAACGTCAAGATTTTTCTCCACAAAACCCTGTTAAAAAATGTTTATTTTTAGAGACATTTCACACTTCACAAAGACTCCCCAATGTCATCAAATATGAATAGAACCAAGATGGACTCTGCAGGATCTTGGAGAGGTAATCTGGCCTGCATTCTGGATATGTGGCCAACCTAAGCACCAGTATATGCAGATTTCGTCAACAGAGACTTTGCCAAGGCTTTGACCTCATTGTGTCCACATGGGGCATTAACTGTAATACAGCAACTAAAAAAATCCTTACGAGCAGCTGCAATAAACTTCCTTCAGGCACAAACTGACTGTTTAGGCGCAGAAACATCCTATATTTATAGGGAAACATGACTGATGTGAAACCAGTAAGGAAACCCTTTTATAAGATGACCAAAAAAACTAAAAGGGCAGTAGCATCATGATTAGCTTCACACTAAGATGAGTTTTTTCCAAATTTGTTGCCTTCAGGGATGTTAAAGCTGTCATGGCAGCCTTCATGACCTCCAGCGTGAAGGAGAACTACTGTATACTATTCTATACTGTAAATTTGGGTTTTTGATAGTTCCTGGTTGTTAAGAAAAGGTATAACATAACATTGGCACTAGGTGGGAAGTTTCGGCCCACCCAGCATGCCCAGTCCTTCAATAAGTTGTCTGATGACCAGGTATGATCTTTAGACAAGACCCAGCAGAGATGATCCTTGTTCTAGCAAATTGAATACCTATTATTTAATCACTTCAATTTGTCAAAGTGGACACACTTACAATAGGGTCAAAGCAAAACAAACAGAGATGTCTTGTCTCCTTTAATTTATTTCCCTAAATGACTTCATCTAAACCCCACCCCCTCATTTTTCTCCATTCATGCACTTTCTATCTGCTTTCCTCCCGGATGATGAGTCTTCAAACTTCTCCCAGAGTTTTAATTTCTTATTTGCCTCCTCATACCTCTTTCATTCCCTCTTTATGTCCTTCCTAGGGGCCTTAAGCTGAAATTGCACTGATAATACATCACGACACTGCCACTTTTCCCTGGAGGCTGTCAGCTTCCTTCACTCTCCTCTATACACATATATTTATTCTTTATGCAAGCATATGGGAGTGCAGCTTAGGTGGGCTTGTAACATCCATCCATCATTCATGTGCATGTAGTTGCATGGGCGGTACAATAAAGTACAGACAGCACCATGATGTATGACAATAGAAACGCAAGGTGCACTCTGCTGTATCACTTCAGAATGCTGCAAAGTAAGCATAATTATCACATTAAAATGGCTCTATCCACTTAAGCTAAATGTTTAGTACAATTTAAGATTAATTCAGAAATCTGGAGCACCAGCTGTGGCCAGAAACTGAATTGAATCATTTCATCTGGATGTTATACGCTCTACCCCCAGGTGCAGCTAGTCCTAGGTTTGAGTCAAAGGCAAATTGTGGACAAAAATAACCTTGTAGAGGAGCAGAACACTGCTGAGGAAGGCCATTGCTGCTAAAGCTTATGCTAATTTAGCAAATGCCTATCAGACATAAAATGTGTAATAATAAATCTCAGCAGAACTGGGCAGCATACTGTAAAGTGCACAGTCAGAGCAGAGGAATGAGTAAAGGATGCTGAGTCAGGGAAGAGGAACAGGATATTTCTGTTATACAAAGTAACTGAGGAGGATAAACTGTGTTTTTTGCTTGATTTTCTTTTAAAGTAATGGATGGTTTTGAAAAAAAAACATAAAGGCATAGAAAACCCTGGTCCCATCCATCCATCCATTCATCCATCCATCCATCCATCCATCCATCCATCCATCCATCCATCCATCCATCCATCCACCCATCCCAGTCTGATTATGGATCTTGGATGTCCGTCAACGCTGCTATCTCCCGTGGGAATACAGAGGTGTTTCCGACACCGTCCAAGAAAAATGTTGGGACCCCAGCCATGGTTACAAAATGAAAGGCCAGTACGAACTTTTCTGGAACTTTCAAAATAAATCGCATTAACCTACTTCCAGCCCAGCCAGAAACGGGGAATAACAGCGGACTTCCCGTGACGTCACTGTCCGAATAAAAACCCCGCTTTTGCAACAAACTGACCTCTTCCCCAGCGGAACTGGGCGGAGGGACACAGCGCGCTAATGTCTCTTTGCTGACTAATAGACATAACTCTTCAAACTGGATCCAAGAGTGTCATACGATCACACGATCATATGCACTAAGTTAAGTAGGAATGAATTGCTGTTTGTGTATCTGGTATTCATTCATGAACGGGGTAATTAAGCTACAAGCGTTACTTGACTTTTCTCTCTGAGGTCTACAGAAGCAAACTGTGTTCCAGAGAGTTCCCAGCAGAGACTCTGTCTCTACACAGAGTGGAGCAGTTTTTCCTGGTCTGAAGGAAGGACAACAGGACCGCATCACCATGGCTACAGCAGTAACGTGCAGTTTGGCCGGCCGACAGAACGAGCAGTGCCACCCCACAGCTACGGAGGTTAGCTGCAGTTAACCCTTTGTTCACTGTGGAAGCTTTTCTCAACTTCGTTGCCTCAACTTTTCATCAGCACGGTTCACGTAAGAGGTTGTGTTTTGGGCAGACAGTAGTAGTTTAGAATGAAATAATCTAAAAATTTTGCATTTTATGACGTTTGGTTTTGTTTGTGTTGAAACTCAGCCATCTTAGTGCTAGCAGATTATCTGCTCAGCACATGTGCTCAGTTTATGTGTTCTGTGTTTGTGTTTTGTTTTTTTTATAGTTAAGACAAACTTTATTTATAGGGTGATTTTAAACACAGAAGATCGGCCATAGTGCGCCGTCCACGCTTATGCATTTTAACCCTTTTATTAATGGTGTTTTAAAGGTATGTGTTTTATTCTGATGATGAGCTATAAGCTTCTTATGTTAGCTTCAACCGCTAACAGCTAAGAACACGTGTTTGCCTACTAAAGATCATTACCCAAAAAAGTCGTTAGTTTTCATTCTAGTAAAATAATATTTCCCTAAATCTTATTTTACTAAACTTGATAACTAAGTAACACAATTAGACCCATTTCTCAAAGATTTGGTTCTTATTCAAAATAATATTTCTTTAAATATTATTTTAATAAATAAAGGCAGCTAATTAAACACCGTTGAGAAATTATTCATCCAGAAGGTTGGTTTTATTCAGCAAATCATTCTTTAAAATTATTGTTTTATTAAAATAATATTTTATCTGATCTTGCATTGTGAATGGTTGTTTAAAGGTATACTGATTACTGCCTAAGTTGGTTCCAAGACTAACTTAACTTCACTTCCAGATTCTTCAAGATAATCCTTGGTTCTCAAACATAAACATTGCATGGTAATGTTGCATTACTCTTTTGGTCATGGTTTTCAATCATCTTTAATCAACTTGTTTATATTGTACATATCCCATTAGTCTTCCTTATTCTTTAAATCTGCTTGGTAGTTTAGTTGGATTGTTTTAGCATGGTGAAGAGTTTGTTGATTGAAATATGTTTGACTTTGAGTTGACTTATTTTTGTTAATAAATTCTTGTATTTTAAGAAATGGTTTGAATTATTCCATGTGTGTACAGAGTTTTGCTGTTCAATAATGTCAGAGCTTGGCTCATCCCTTTCAATTTTGTCCTAATACCATTGCCTTACTGGGCTGGTATTCACAGGACAACCCTTAACAGACCGAAATATTATTTAATAAAAAATTAAATGATATATTCATATTCATAATTAAACCAGAAAAGATCTATGCAGTAACCTCTGGTAGTACATTTTTGAAACGCTCCTCCTTGAGGCATCCAGAAGGCTCAGGTATCTGATCTTAGCTTCCCTTCATTGGCTCCCTGTTAAATCCAGAATGGAATTTAAAATTCTCCTCCTCACATATAAAGCCCTTAATGATTTAGCTCCATCATACATCAGAGATCTGATTGTTCCATACGTTCCTAACAGAGCACTTCGTTCTCAGACTGCAGGTTTACTGGTGGTTCCTAGAGTCTCTAGAAGTAGAATGGGAGGCAGATCCTTTAGTTATCAGGCTCCTCTCCTGTGGAACCAGCTCCCTGTTTTAGTCCGTGAGGCAGACACCCTGTCTACTTTTAAGGCTAGGCCTAAAACTTTCCTTTTTGATAAAGTTTATAGTTAGAGTGGCTCAGGTTATCCTGAGCTATCTTCCTTATTTTACCTCCGTCTTCTCCCCTTGTTGGATGGAGTAAGGGGGAGTCAGGTTTAGCCTAAACCGGCTCAGTTATGGTTGCGGTGCAAACACACCCTCCATTTCTGCTACCTGTATGACCCCCTCTCTTTTCCAATGGTTATGGTCAATCTGACAGAGAGAGGTATCCCAATCGTTGTGGTTTTTAGTATAACAGTGGCCATCAGTGGGCTCTAGATGGACAAACTGTCTACTTTTAAGGCTAGGCTTAAAACTTTCCTTTTTGATAAAGCTTATAGTTAGAGTGGCTTAGTTTATCCTGAACTATCTCTGTAGTTATGCTACAGAGATAGTTCCACTGTCTCTACATGCTAATCCGGGAGGAGTGAATACTGCAAGTCACTGACTGGATGCAATCTGCTGGGTTTCCTTAGACAGAAAAACTTCTTATCCAATTTGAATAAATAAATGAATCTGACTGCACTGTTCAATGATTAAGATTAATTGTAATGTATGTACCTGACTTTTGTGAAGTGCCTCGAGACGACATGTGTTGTGAATTGGCGCTATATAAATAAACTGAATTGAATTGAATTGAATCTCTAGCCGCCTTCCTTACATGTTAAAAAGTAAAAGGCACTTTGCTGGATGTTTGACCTCCTGACCCTATTCCTAAAAGAGTTCTCCAGGTAATGTTTAATGGCCAATAGTTTATTTTTGTCCCAAATCACTATTGACCACTAAAACCTGAAACAGGGTCTTTATCTTGTCAAAGTGCAGACACTAAACCAATCAGAGGATTCATTTCCAGCCACATTTTAACCCCACTCATGAACAAGATCCACCAAAGCATATTTCAGCATAATCTTCAACCCAGGTAGTTATTCACCCTTGTGCTATCTTCAAATTGAAAAGTCACAATGCTAAAAGACCAGTCAAATGACCGGCCTTACCCTCAACTATCAAGAGAAGAGAAGCCTTGAAGAACTGCCATCTAGACTATCAAAGTCAGGGAGGAGACTGAACTGACTCTGGGTTCCTCCCCGACTTTCCTGCGGTTTTGTTTCCAAACTAGATTCTGCAGTGGACAGCACACTAGGTGTAAATACAATCCAAACCATTTGACTTTAATTAAATCTGCAGCTAGAAGCAGTTGAGCGAACCAAACATCTTGGCAATTTCACTAATGATTCATCACCTCTAAGCACTGCTGTGCTGTAGCAGCAGCTCAATGTGAAACCATTAAAACAAAAGTTTCCATTTCCCACCAGCGCAGAACAGCAAAGTTTACATCACAAATTCAGCAGCAAACTAAAATGACTGCATCTAAAGCTTCTGGAACAAGAGGTGATAAAAAATAAATATAAATTATAAGCAGTTTGTGCATGTTTCTTTTGACTGTCAGAAGTGTAGCGTCTTGCCTAAATTCCACATAAGGTGAATTAATTCAGAGTCACAGTTAAACAGCCATTAGAGTATAACCTGCAGCAGGTCAGGGCAGTGAATCTCATAAGATGTACAGAAGGTGTGAATTCTCATTCTGCTCAGAAAGGACACCTTTTAAAAGAAAACTTGGAGCAAAAATCTAAAAAATCTGTTGTCTTGTTTATTAAGAGCAAGATTTAAAAGGTCAAACACGAATCTCAACAAATACAAAGCAATAATACAACAATGAGATTTAGACTCATATTATGTAAACACCTTTGGAAAAAGCCAGTACAGCTTCTGCTGTTCAAGGTTTCTTTTTGTTTATGAATTATCAGAAATAACAAGCTTCGTTAAAACATTTGAACTAATTTAGCATCACAAGACAAAACTAAACTGATCAAATCATCAGACAGAGATGGACATTTCGCAGATTTTGGCCTCCTTCGGTTGCCGTTGAGAATCTGCGATATCAGAGACAATAAAAGTACATTTCTTAAAGAAAAAAACCTTTAAACATATCTAAAACGTTTTTTAGCCAAATTACATTTATAACAGCAGTGCTTCTGATTTATAATTCGACAAATAAAGACTACAGTCTTTATAAAATGTTGTTTCCCACTAAGGAATCACAGGTTTCTTACTTTTCGTACGTAGCGGTGATGAAGAATGCGTAGACTTTGGTGTGCTTATGATGCCGGATTTGGATGATAAGCTCTGGGATTCCAAGCCGGATGTGGTTCAGTAACCACAGCAACGTGTGGTCATCCGTTGTGTCTGAAGAAAAAACACAAAAATTAATTTTCCTTCGTAAACAACTAAGATCAGCATTATACTTACGCAGTGGTTTACTGTTTATTCCTTACCAGCATCTGTTCATTAGGAACGAGTCACTTTGTTTGCCTACTTCTGCTGAAAATAATGGAAAAACTACAGGAATTAAATAAAACTGTCTTTATCCTTTTCTGCGCTAAAGATGTTTATTTCCATTCTTTATGAAAACTAATAAAATCAGAATTCATTTACCTTTAATGGGAAATTAGTCATTGTTAAGAGTATCGATATAAAATGACTTTTTTATTTTAAAGTTTTATTGGGAGACATATTTGTTCCTGTAAACCTCAATTCAATTTAATTCAATTCAGTTTATTTATATAGCACCAATTCACAACACATGTCGTCTCAAGGCACTTCACAAAAGTCAGGTACATGCATTCCAATTAATCTTGATCATTGAACAGTGCAGTCAGATTCTGTTATTTATTCAAATTGGATAAAAAGTTTTTCTATCTAAGGAAACCCAGCAGATTGCATCCATTCGACTACTAATCTCGTCCTAGCATAACATTATTTAGAGCACAAATGAGAACATATTTGAATAAATCTTTATTACATTATTCTGTAAGCCTCACTAAAAAGACTTTATATAAAAGCTAGACGTGAGTGCTAAAAGGTTTCCAAGTCTTAGGTTTGACTGCGTGCATATTAGCTTTTTTTACCATTATAAAATAATAACAATTAATAATACATTTGATATGAAAACACATTTTATAACACTCAACTACACTGTACAAGACAAGTTAAAAACAGCAAACAGAGGATAATGAACCTACAAAACACCAGCAACTCAACATTAATAAAAAAACATTACAGGGAATATGCAGATTTAAAAAGGTGAGCGCATTTTAAACTGAGGAGGGGAGTCAATATTGATATCAGGTGGCAGCTGATTTCAGAGTAAGAGAAGGTTCTGCCCCCCATGGTGCTGAGGCGGACGGTGAATGGAGGAGGAAGACCTGAGGGAGCAGGAGGGCTTGTGAACATAGAGGACCTGGGACAGGGAAGGTGGGGTAAGCTTGTGGATGGCCTTGAATGTAATGAGGAGTAGTTTAAAGTGAGTTCTGTATTTAAAGGGAAGCCAGAGTAGCTGTTGTAAAATAGGACAGATGCGATGAAAGGAGGGGGTTTGGGCGATGATATGGGCGGCAGACTTCTGAACCATTTGAAGTTTATGGAGGAATTTTTGTGAAAGACCGTAGAGGAGAGAATTACAGTAGTCAAGACTGGAAGTGGAGTGGGGGCTAAGGGGGGGACGGAGGCGGTTTATGGAAAGAAGTTGGAAATAAGCAGACCGGATAATATTATTAATATAAGACTGAAAGGAGAGAGTGCTGTCGAGGATGACAACCAGACTCTTTACCTGAAGGGAGGGGTAGACTGAGGAACTGCCAATGGTCAGAGAAAGGTTACTGGTTGGAATTGGTGCCAATTTCAGTTTTATCTGAATTAAGTTTGAAAAAGTTTGTTGTGAACCAGGAGTTGATAGCAGAGTGGCAAGAGGAGAGATGGGTGGTGGGTAGTGTGGCGGGTGGCTTGCAGGAGAGGTAGAGCTGGTTGTCATCCATATAGCAGTGGAACTGGATACTGCAGTAGCAACATATGGAACTGAGGGGAAGGAGATAAATAATAAAAAGAAACGGCCCCAACACAGACCCCTGGGGGACGGCCAGAAAGGTACGAATGTAGTCAGGAGAGGGGTGTATCTGTGACGCGAATAGAAGAGAGTCTGTGGAGGAGAATGGAGTGTGAGATGGTGTCAAAGGCTCAGATCCAGGAGGACTAGGAGGGAGAGGAGACCAGAGTTATCTGCCTTTCAGTATTATGGCAGGAGCGAAAACCGGACTGAAACCTCTCATATAAATTGTTGGTGGTTAGGTAGGACTGAAGCTGAGAGGCAACTGATTTTCGAGATAAATGGAAGGTTGGATTTGGGGGAATGTTATTAAAATTATTGGGGTCCAAGCCAGGTTTTTTGAAATTGGAGAGATGACTGCAACTTTGAAGGAAGTAGGAACAGTTCCAGTTGTCAGAGAGGAAGAGGATAGGGGAGGCAGATAGATGATTTATAGTTGGAGATGGGCTTGGAGATGGTGGCCATGTCAGGGAGGATGAAATATGAGAAAGGCTGACTGTAAGAGAGAGGAGGGTTCTCAAAGGAGATGGTAGGTAGGATAACTCAGGTGCTGATGAATATTGATAATTTCGTCGTTAAAACATGAGAGCAGGGAGGGGCAGTTGTCACTGGAATACAGAAGAGGAGAGAGAGAGTTCAAAGGTTTAATAATCTTATTGAAGAGAAAAAAGAGGAAATTCAGAATTTGAGAGGTTTCTATTTATTGAGTTGGAGTAGCAGTTGGATTTGGCTGTTTTGATTTTGTCTCTGTAGAAATTGAGGTGGGTTCTGTAAATGTCAATGTGAATTGTGAGTCTGGTTTTCTTTTAAAGGCGGTCTAGTTGCCATCCTTCCGCCTTTAGGATCCGGAGCTCAGGGGTACACCATGGTGCAGAGTGAGAGAAGGTGACAGAGCGAAATTTAACAGGGGCAAGGGAGTCGAGTACGGAGTGGAGAATGTCCCCACCAATCTCTGTGAGCTTTTGCATCTCAGCCACCAAATATACACATCAGGTGGGAGCATATTAAGCCTAGTTAGGAGTGCATAAAACTGACCAAATGTGTCTCCATATGCAGAGAGTGAATGCCTGAGACTGGTAAATACTGTGTCCAAGCGAATTTTGCGATTGCGAAATAGCACACTGCTAGAGTTGTAAGCGGCTGACCTGCAAATGTCATGAGGACATCACAGTTCTCCGTTGGCACCGTTTTCATCCAAGACTTATGAGACAGAATGTGTCTCCCGGCCTGCAGCAGGCGCTTCCCAAACAACTTCTCTGGAAGACAAAAAGAGATGTGGGGGAGAGAAGGAGGGAGTTACCATTTCAAAGTCAACATGTGTAAAAATCAATGACATTGGGAACATTGTTTTTTCTGAACCCTGTAAAAATCTCCAGCACAGATGCACAAAGAGACACAGAAGCACAAATAAAACCGTCCCTCTCATCAGGACAGATTTAAATGTCACGCTGCTTTGCTTCACAACACGACACTGACAGAAATAATCCTGGACTGCCAAGACCACAGGCTGTAAATCATCTGCACTGTTTTGAATTGTTGTGCACACACACACACACACACACACACACACTCTTGTTTTGGTATATGTAGTGAGGACCATGTGTTGACTCCCATTGACTTCCATTGATTTTCAGTCATTTTTAACCCTTTCTATGCCCTAACCCTGACAATAACCCTAAACCTAACCATTACCAGTGCATGCCTAAACCTAACCTTAACCTAAAGTCAATTCACACCTTAGTCCTAAACCTAACCGTTAGCAAAATAGGTCGTGAGGACCAGCAAAATGTCCTCACTTTGGTACCAACGGTCCTCAATTTGATGGTGAAATCGGGAAAATGGTTCTCACTGTGATGCCAAGACAGGACCACACACACATCCACACACACACACACACACACACACACAAACAGAGTTTTTATTTCTACCCTTGCTAAACTTTGTATTGACTTCTCTTCATTTTAGAAACTGCATTTATGCCTAACCCTAACCAGTGTATTGCTAACCCTAACCTAAACTTAAATCAAATCATACTGCTAACTCTGACCCCTTACCCTAAAAATGGGGTTCCCTCGCATTGGGGCTGGGGTTTGGGTCCCATAAGACCCATTGGTCTTCAGAAGGTTAGTAATTACCTGCTACCAGTATGACCCCTTCTCTTGTCCAATGGTTATAATCAGTCTGACAGAGAGAGGTATCCCAATCCTTGTGGTTTTTAGTATAACAATGACCATCAGTGGGACCCTTTGTGGGGTGCCTTGAGACGACATTGTTGAAAATAAGCGCCGTTTAACTAAATAATCTGAACTGAAACTTTCTGTGTAGTTATGCTGCTATAGGCTTAGGCTACTGGAGGACATAATGACCACTTTCACCCTCTTCGCTACATTCTCACACTACTCTCCAATTTTGTATTATTTGCTGTTATTTCAGCTTTCAACTTTGTTCTCTCTCTTTTCTCTTTCTAGAAGCTACACCTGGCCTGACTCTGTGTCTACCTGTAACACCTTTCTGGAGAGGGGCATCGTCCGAGCTTCTGCTGGCAACAACTTAATGCTCACCCTCTACCGATGATCCACATGGCCCTGTCTTTCAGTGTTTAACCCTTTCTCTCTCCTAGACATAGCTACTGACTGAGCTTTTACTGTAACTAATTATATGTGCTCTCTTTCAGGTTCTAACCTTGAAAACTGGCTCAGAGTTTATCTGTTCTTTCTTTCTAGGTGAAACAACTGAAGGAGCTACATCCATTAACATTTACCTTTTCCTTCCCATAGAAATGACTCCTGGATCAGTGCTTCTGTGTTCTCTTTGTGTCTCTGCTCTGTTCTCTCTAACCCCCAGTCGGTCGTGGCAGATGGCCGCTCACACTGAGCCTGGTTCTACTGGAGGTTTCTTCCTGTTAAAAGGGAGTTTTTCCTCTCCACTGTCGCTACATGCATGCTCAGTATGAGGGATTGCTGCAAAGTCAACACCAGTGACTGTCCACTGTCTCTACATGCTCATCCAGGAGGAGGGAATGCTGCAAGTCTCTGACTGGATGCAATCTGCTGGGTTTCCTTAGATAGAAAAACTTTTTATCCAATTTGAATAAATAACTGAATCTGACTGCACTGTTCAATGGTTAGGACTAAATGGAATGTATGTACCTGACTTTTGTGAAGTGCCTTGAGACGACATGTGTTGTGAATTGGCGCTATATAAATAAACTGAATTGAATTGAAATTAATTATACCGGGAAAGGTCCTAAATAGGCAACATAAACAAGTGCGCACACACACACACACACACACACAAAACCACACACACAGGTCGATCAAAGAGGCAAACTGCTGTGATTTGTCAGGGCTGTATTATGTCCTGAGCCTCGGGGAAATCAGTATAAGAAATTTCTAAAATTGGGTTTGGAGTAAGAGTTGGTGGTTTAAAGGTGATTACTAATAGTTACAGAAGCACATATTCAGCGCATTTGTACAGTGCCCTGGAAATGTTTTCATTGCCCTTGAACTTTTTCCCATTTGGTCAGGTTACAACCATTAACCTTGGAGCATTTCATTGGGATTCAATGTGCTAGACCAAAACAAATTAGAACATAATTGTGAACTGGAATAAAAATGATACATGGTTTTCAAACCTGAAAAGTGTGGAGTTAATTTGTAATCATCCCTTCAGATTTGATACGTCTGAACAAAATCCCGTGCAAAGAATTACCTTCCGCAGTAACGTAATTAATAATTAGAGTCCCCTTGTGTGTAATTTAATTTCAGTATGAATCATTTAAAGCAGAGTAAGGTTATCAGCAATTCCCTAAGACTTGGACATCTAACAGAGCTCTGTTCAGTCCATCAAGTAAAAATAGGAGTATGGTACAGGTGCAAATCTACCAAAACATGGCCGTCCACCTAAACTGACAGGCCAGACAAAAGGAGCAGCATCAAGAGAATAAGCGGCACATGGTAACTCTGGAGGAGCGTCAGAGTAACCATGGGCAGGTTGCAGGTGCTGTAGTTGTAACTGCAACGAAATGTGGCTCTGCAAAGTATTGAAAAGAAAAGGCTGAATAAAAATGTGAGGCCAGGGATCATTTTGCATCCATTTCACAATTATGCACTACCTTGATCTTTCACATAAAATCCCAATAAAATACAATGAAGTTTGTGGGTTTAACATGACAAACTAAGACAACATTTAAGGGGTATGCATACTTTTGCAAGTAAATGTGAACTGACTTTTATTTGGTCATCTGTACTGTGATGCAACCCAACAAGGTAACTAGCTCAGCTTCCATTTCTTTGACATGGATACAGTAACTTCACTGGCAAAGTACATTTTAGAGCTTTTTCTTCACTCTGACACCTCCTTCATCTCTACTTAGAGCTCACATTTACACTGATACACCAGTGCAAATATTTTTAAAGGGATCTCTGAGCAGTGTGAAGCCAAGCTGTGCTGAGCTGTTATTGGATGGTTCGTAAAATCTGCTTCATGGCTCCTGAATTGTAATGACAGCAGCCTAGAGTAAATTTCCATCCAACAGCTCCAGAAAAACTGAGACAAAGGCTGTCAGATGAGCCAAAATGTGTGGCTGTTTCCAAAGATCACACAGAGACATGTTCAGCATCACTGTCCCCAACTGATGATGATATACTACTTGTATATTTTTGTCTATTTAAAGCTGCAGAATGAGTCCAGATTAAACTGAAATCCAAAATGTTTGTAATCATTTACTGCAAATGCTTTCTCTCCTCTCTGTCACTGTAGTAATATCTTACACTATAATAGTGGATGTGCATACGACACAAAAAGGTCAAGGCCATGAGAGATATAAATATTACCACGATGTCAGCGCTGTCAGAATGATGCTAAAACTCTCAGCGTGTCTCAGTGATACCAGGAAACACCTGTTACAAGAATCTGCCTCTCCCCTTCCAAGAACTGGTCGGCTTCAGAGAAAACATCCAGCACAGATTTCTCACAACACATATATCTGCAATGTGTACATGCAAAACATGTGCAACGTGATGCGGCTGCAAAGAACCAACCCGTCATGGGGCTTCAAGCAGCAAACTGCTTTATTCCAGGAAAATTTGGATTTCTGGAAATTAGGTCCTAATCCCTGATTTATCCCTTTATGATTTACTGTTTGATTTTTAGCCCTGAAAATAATCTTTAACCTCATTTTCATCTACCTTCCCCCATAGCTCCAGCTTTTACATTTCCACCAAGCAGGAAAAGCAGGAAGACAAACTAATGTAATGAAGTATTTTGCATTTTAAGCACTTTGTAAAGGGATTTTAAAAAGTAAATTAGATCTAAACCGGGAAGTTATAGCATAAGAATAGAAAATGAAACATAACTTCTAACTCTGTTAAAATATAAATACAGCACCTTTAACTCTTATTCATGGTCCTGGTAGAGATATGTAAAAAGCCATCAGAAATAATAAATACTGTCACAATGAAAAATTAGCAGAAACAAACAAACTGAGGATATTTATTAAGTTGGGATAACTCTTTTAATATGAAACATTTTTTTTTATTCAGTGTTTATTATCAAAGCTTACAATGTCCTTAAAAATAAAGTGAAATACATTATTTATGCTCTTCTTAAGACGGCTGCTAGGAACCTTTAATTAGTAATTCATAACATCCTGTTTCCCTGGGCATACATACTTTGTGACACAGAGTCCTGTTTCTTTTATCCACTATTAAAAATGGGTAAAGCAGGAGAACAAGGCATTCAAGTAAGGTAATTTTGTTTTTATCTTCATAAATCAAGAAATAGATGCTAGAAAATAGCTACTTACATAAACTCACTGTCATACTTCTTTTCTCACTGTATAAAGTTCAGTCAGAAAAAACTTTTATGTCAGTTAGACTAACCAAAATGATTTCATTTTGCTGAATGCCTCAATAACAAGAGATATTATTGTCCATTGCAATTTCTAGAATTTTCTTTGCAATTCATAATTTAGATTCACACAATGCCTTTAAAAACTCTTGAAGAGCCAGGGTTGATGGACATTTTCCATTTCAAAATTCTGTATTTTTACAGGCTCAAATTTCTGAATTTCTTCTCAGCAGTTTTACCACCATTCTGGATATTTGAGTGAAATATATTCACCTTGAACTGCCTAAATATGAGATCTAATGGTAGGATCCACAAGTTATGAAGCAACGCTGATCTTGGTGTTCCTGCTTTCAGAATATGCCACAGTGCAATTTCATGGCTTTTCAGCCAAATGCAAATTATTTCAGCCAAAACTTTGGTTTTATTTGTAAAACTAATTCCCAAAATCCCATCCCATCAGCACAGCGCAGATGGGATTTGTCCTGCAATTTTTTGGTTTGCCCTTTAACCTGTTGTTGTCCAGTCAAAAACACCCAGTAATACTGAATTACTGCCATAAAATTAATTATTTTATTATTTACTTAATTGAGAGTTGCCTGTCTCATTCCCAACCAGAAAATGACACGATCCTGAGGTGTCTGGGTTTTTGATTGTCTTTGGTGTGTATTTTGACCATTTATTTGCTCTTTATTTAGTTCGTTAGGTCTTGCCTTCTTAAGTTTAAATCCCTCTGCCAAATTATGTTAGTTGTTTTCTTGTTAGTTCATTCTTTTGTGTTCTTTTTTCATCTGAAGTTGTTTTTATTAGATCTCTGTTAGATATTTTCCCTGGGTTTTCTTGTATTTCTGTTTCTGTTCTGGTTAATTAGTCTTCCTTCTTCAGCTGCTCTACCTTCTCTCTACCACAGCTGCCCCTCATTCCATCTGATTAGCTCTTCTGGTCCGCCTATCATGTTTCCTACTCTACCTCAGTGTACATAAGCTCCTATCATCTCGTTATTTCCTACTGGATTCTTCTGTTCCTTCCGTTTACTGCCATGTTCCTCGAGTCTCTGTTCCATGCCCGGTCCATTTCCTGTGTCTGGTCTCTGTTCTCTATTTAAAAGACCATTTTGTAAGTTCTTTTTATTTTTATTATCAATATACTTAGCTTTACCGCAGCTATCTCTGCAATTGAGTCATTCATAAAACTGAGTCATGACAGAAGCACACTTAGTTGAAATAAAACTATTTCAAATCTAAATCAGAAAGGGGTATGAATACTTTTGGGTTTAACTATATATATAATTATGGTCAAAGAGAGGTTCAGGACAACAATTTCACTTCAAGCTGAGTTGTGTGTAGTCTACAGTCCAAAGACCAATAACTTTTGCACATATGGCCAGGTAGGTTTGGATACATTGATGTTCCCTTGATAAAAGAAATAATCAATTGAAAAGATATTTTTGTATTTACTTAGGTTACCTTTGGTTGATATTACAAGTAGTCTGATGTGAAACATTTCAGTGAGATGAAAAAGCAAAAGGAAGACATCTATAAGGGAGATGATATTTTTTGAGAAAGTTCATATTATTTACAATTTTTCCAACTGTAGAACATTTTCAGTCACTGCAAAAAAATTGATGGGAAACATACTAAGGTGGGTTTGATTTTACTGTTTCATCTTGAGTGGATTTCCTAGAACAGAAACATGACTGGTCACTCAGCTGTGATTTAGATGAAATGCTGCAGGCTCTGCTGTAACATGACAGCCATTCTAATGAGTCCTGTATTCACCGCTGAGAGCAGCACACACAAACACACTCCAAACGCAGCCGGCGAATTGGCTTCAACACTTCTACCAAGCTTTAATTTATGAATCCTAGTGAGCGTAGAGCTGAGACACTTTGGATGCTTTTATAGATTTGCTGTTCGGTGTAGTGTTAACGGCGTTTCACCCACTGTGAATCAGAGATTTAATGCACGGAAGTAGCCCGTCTCAGGTTTCTGTCTGTGTTTGCATTAATTAAAACTAAGATCCCAAATAATAGCACGTACTGCAAAATAAATCATTGCATTGAAGCAGCATATAGCCTGCCATGGTGGGTATAGATTCGCATCAATTGAGGTAATCCAATTTTTAAAGAACTACAAGTAATTGCTGATTTTGCTACACTCAAGCTTCTGAAAACTCTGTACAGTCAAATATAAAACAGGCCTGTTTTTTACATCTAGAGTCATAAACTAATGAAATGAGATTTACATTAATTGTTTAGCAAAATTAATATCAACTGATCAGGAAACATTTTTTTTTTTTTGCTGCAGTTCATTTTATCTAATTCTTTTAAAGTAAATAGATTAATCTAACCAGGATAGAGTTCAGCTTGTGTTACATAAACAGGAGGGTTAGAGGCTCCCATCACACTGGATTAAGGCCACCCTATGGTCTCTTAGGTCTCCAAGAAAATTCAAACATAACTGGATTGCAGCAAATTTGAACAGATCTCACATCTGCAGCAGGATGCTCGTATATATCTCATATAAATATATAGCTCATACATATCGGTTTCTGCATCTCCACCATCAGTTTCAGCCTTGTTGCGTAGAAGAAAACAAATTCCTAATGTTTTCATCAGCAGCATGACTAGATCCAGGTGAGGGTATTCTTAAACAAAGCACTCTCCATCAATGAGGGTGCAATCCTGTTAAGCACTCTGCAAATATCTCTCTGAGTGCAGTCAGTGGGAATCATGCACATTAGGTCCAAAATGTTTTTTACTGATCAATCTGAGCGGATCATGGAAGCTTTGAATGTTGAATTTTAGGAGTCACAGTAGGAAAACTGTAAGAATCTAAACCCTATGAACCCCTTCCCAAGCGTTTTCCTACTCCTCATAATCGCTAAATATGATAACATGTATTCTCTTTTAAAGGTTGAAATTTTTTGTAGCATTTTAAGTGCCTGACTAAAAACTTACAACTTCCATCAGTCTCCCAGCGTCGAACCTATATGCACAATTTGGAGGTATGTGTGCTTTTCCTTAATGGAAAGCACACCACCACAAGTTTTGTGCATGCTCTCACTATGTCCCTGCCAAGACCACCCAGGTTTTAAATATATACAGTCACATTAAATAAGTTAGGATATGCATTCCGATGACACTCGATTGTCAGGTTAAAAGTACATTTTGAAAATAACAGCCTCAGATGTTAAATACACTTTTCATTAAGCCCATATTTCTGTATTAAAATGTTTTTTTTTATTTGTTTGATGTGATATTCTATCTTAAATATCGTGTTTTCATTAGCTGTAAGCAGAAAATCATCATACTTAACAGAAAAAAAGCTTGAAAACATCAGCCTTTGTTTAATTAATTTATATATAATGTGTTTAACTTACTGAATTAAATTACTGAAATAATTTAACTTTATTATAATACTCTAATTTATTGATAGAGTCTCTATGTATGTTCCCCAGGACAACTTTAAATTAGGTAAATACAGCCTAGGCTGAATTATATCATAATTAATCTGAGTCAAGATGGCAGAGTGTGAAAAACTACTTCCATCAATCCAGCCTCGTTAGAAATTAGGAGAGTAGGTAGATCCCAGGTGCTGCTGACAACCATTTGGTGCCCATCCAGTCACTGCAGTAACTGAGAAGACCACACAGTCTGTATTCCCAAATATTATACAGTCACACATGAAGCCATCGGTCTGACAGCTGAGGCTCAGCAGAAATTAGGTCAGCCAAAAGGACAATGATCACAAAGCCCAGTGGGAAAAATCCGGCAGAAAAATAAATAAATCCACATTTTTTTTACCCAGTCAGAGTCCAGACTCCAGACCTTAACCCCCGTGCTGTCAAGGGGTGTCCATAGTGTGGCCTGGGAGTCATTTGCGGCCCTTGGAATGATTTTGTGCGGCCGCAGACCACAATAAAGATGTTTTTTCCAATTTGGCTGTTTTTTTCTATGAGAATTTAATTCTTATTATGATGGAACATGATAGATACAATGCACAGTATTTGTAGTTTTCTTTTGACTTCATTCTAATTTCATAGTAAGTAGGACCACAAACATCCAGCGACTTTTTTTCGAGAACAGACTTCGAACAACACATTCATTAAACTTGACAAAATACTGCATGTCTTTTCTAAGAAAGAGTGACCCACATCCCATTCTAGTTGTTGAAAACAGACTCAAAAACAGCCAAAAAGAAAACATTTGACCCCCAAAAAATCAGAAACTATATCAGTTGTGATCAGTAAGGCAAACATGCAAGATTCATTTTTATGTTTTAGATATACAATCATTTATGGATCCCTTTTGAAAAAAAATCAGGCTGACTTGTTTCATTAAACCATGTTTAGTTTAGTACAAAATAGGCTAATTGAAAAAAAAAATTGTGGCCAGCGAGAACTTTTACCTCGGCAATTTAGGCCCATGTGGCAAAAAGTTTGGATACCGCTTATTTAGACAAAGTATAGTTGTCTAAAGCAGCCCTGTGAGGATTCTCTTAAAACAATCTAAGTTTCTTCGGAAAAAAAAAGAATCTGATGATTTCCAAGTTTTAAAAGCGCCTTTCGGGCCAGGCAGCAGAATCCAGGTTGCTGCAGAGTAGCTTATACGAGGGCCAGTGGTGATACAGATGAAGCCTGCATTACTCACGGCCTTCACAGCGAGATGGCGGTTCCAGGGCTAATGCTTATCAGACTGCAGCCAGGCGGGAGCATCACACAGGATGTCTGTCTGTGATCTGAGCCGCTCTCTCAAGCACTTCTCTGGGATGTTTATGTGTGCGAGAGACAGGCCTTGATATAAATTCCCAGATTAATCGTGTGTAAGGCAGCTTTTAAGCACGAAGCAAAAATGAAGGTCGCAGTAAATGATGCTTTTTACTGTCGTCAGTGTGCTGTGTTGATAACAAGCAGGTTCTTTATGCTTGACTGAGGCTCTGACTTAAGTTTAATATTCATTACTGTGATTATAATCAGTTTTTACTCAGTGGGTAGAAATTAATCCCCCTAATTATGCACATTCTTAAGTGCTTTAGTGCACAGCAGGTATTTTTGTAAAAACGCTTGAAGCCAAAAACCCAACATTTTTCCAGTACTCCAATTTTCACAAAATAAAACATATTAAAATGTATTTATATATATTTCATGACTCTTTACATAAAGAAATTAATAGAAAGCAAGCACTTGGTGACAGTGGGACTCAAAGAAAACATCCAGCCTGCATAAAATTTCCCCACACCTTATGTGTTCTGGTCTGATCAGACATACTTTTGGGCTATAATTGTAAAATATATGAGACAAAACCA
This sequence comes from Crenichthys baileyi, assembly GCA_036173005.1. Lineage (NCBI taxonomy): Eukaryota > Metazoa > Chordata > Actinopteri > Cyprinodontiformes > Goodeidae > Crenichthys > Crenichthys baileyi. The sequence continues at coordinate 219,946 of JAHHUM010000631.1, forward strand.
ACATTGGGCATCACTAAAGGACACCATACCATCAGTCAAACATGGTGGTGGCAGCATCATGCTCTGTGGTTAATTTTCTCCAGCTGGATTTGTTTTCTTCTTTCAAGACGGATAAAATCCTAAACAGTTCTAGTGAGTTTTGATCAAAAACCTACAGCTTTCTGCTAGAAAACCTAAGATGAGGAGCATTTTTAGCTTCACAGTAAGTCCAAATATAAATCCAATACAACAGAAGGCATCCACCCGAAGGACACGAATGCCTTGGAATGGCCTAACCAAAGTCCAGAACTAAGGAGTGAAATGCATATAGACTCGTACTAAAGAAAATTGAATCCTAGAATAAAATTAAAAGGTGCTTCATCAATGTTTAATAAGGATGTGAACACTTTCCAGCCATGTTTATGCACCTTCTTCATATACTAAATCAATGAATAGGAAAATTAATTTCCTTCCTTTGTTTGGACTAAAAAAAACGTATATTTGATATGTTGCAGAGATTTTACGTTTTCTCTGAAAAGTCTTTTTAGTTAAATTATGTCTGCCATTAGGGTGTGTTTTCTGCTGCTGTAGATCATGCAGATGAAGCAATTCTTTACATCAGAGTTCAATTATTTTGTCTTTACGTACTTTGAATGTAATAAAACAGAGACAGAAAAGAGCAATAGAGGAAGACATTTGGACAGAACCTCTCAGAAATGCTTTGGGAGGAACATGACAACGAGAGAAGCAGAAAATGTATTCCTCTGTCAGATCTATAAAGAGTGTGAATGAAACAAACCACCCAATTACAACAGAATGATCACATTTGAGGCAGAGAGCTTAATGTAATTAAAAAGCCCAACAACTTCCTTAATGGCAATCATATCCTCCTCTGACTGGTAACATCCGGTGCAGACAAGTCCTAACAGAGATGGACCTCATCTCCACGGCACATAATCAACATCCTTTTAAACTTCCTGCTGAATTTCCAGCTTTCTGCAAAACATACAAACTGGGATAAGTGTGAAAATGTCACTACAACTGAAAAAACATACAAAAAATAATGTATTTATAATTATCTTAATGTTTCCATAGATAAATACATGATTTAATTGAGTAATTAAACGCAAAAACAATGAATAAAATTTGTATCCATTTTATGTTTCACAGTCCTGTGATGCAGCATGTCCCCAACAAGCTCAGTGGGCGGAGCCTACACGGCATAAGTGAGGTGATTGGTCGTCAGTTGGGTTGCCGTGCAGGTTAACTATCAATCAGATGTCAGAGTTTATTCAGTAAGGCATAGTGACAGTTTTAACTATTTCATGTTCGACTGTAACCCCAGAAACATCAAATAATTGAATCTTGATAAAATGATGTGCAATTTTAAAACATAAAAAATAAACTTTAAGTTTTAATTATGTAGTTACACATTTTTGGTAATTTAGTAATCTATTAAATTCTTGACACCTTTAAATGCTAACATAAATACATATTTATTCAGAAGTTATTTATTGAATCATGGCACTTTTGCCCCTTGCATAATAAAGAGATTTAAACAGTTTTAAACTGATTTGCTGCTGAGACTACTAACTTAAAAAAACTCACTGAATAGACCCTTTCACCCGCAAATAGGAACAGGCTGATTTTTGGTATTAAGTTAAAGTTTGAAACCTCTGGAGTCATACCGTTTCTATGGTTTACTGTCCTTTTAATGAGACACCAGATACTAAAGTGCTGGAATAAACAGCGTTTGTCTGTCAAGCAGCAAAATGCAGGCTAGCGAGACAAGCAGATGACCCAACCAATAAACTAGCTAATCATGTTAGAACATTCGTAAACCTAATAACAGGTAATTATCTAAAAATATTGCATTAAAAAGCATGTTGGTTTATAATGATTATAGACCAAAAGGGGGGAGTTCTAAGTTTTGATTCATTTAATAAATAGGACAGAAATCAGGGCCCGTATTCACAAAGAATCCTGAGACTAAAAGTAGCTCCTAGTGACGTCATTTTAAGGAAAAATCTGAGAATTTCTTGTATTCTCAGATTTTTCTTAGAATTTTCCCTCAGTAAGATAAAAGTTATTCACGAAGCACCAGAGGCCGTAAGAGAGCTCCTAAGGAGAAGAAATGTTAAGAGTAGTGAGGCTCACTTTTAGTGACCCTATGAGTGTCTTAAGCAGAGAAGATGGTGGAGAGACATATTCTCAGAGATATTCTAAGAGATATTCTCCGAACAATAAATAACAGCCTATTAATAAAACACTACCAGCTTGGTCACACAGGGATCCACCCCATAAACAGTCGAGTTAATGAGAACATAAACTTCTAGGACAATCATACAATTATTAATATAGAGATAAGATATACTTTATCATCCCCCTAGGGGGAAATGAAATAGTTTTAGCAGCAGGACATGTTAAAGGTGCACCTCTAGTAAAGTAATATTAGTCAGTCAGTCATTTTCTATACCGCTTATTCCATAGTGGGAAGATGGTGCCTATCTCCAGCAGTCTATGGGCAAGAGGCGGGGTACACCCTGGACAGGTCGCCAGTCCATTGCAGGGCAACACACAAACAACCATGAACACACTCATTCATGCAATTTAGACAGACCAATTAACCTAACAGGCATGTATTTGGACTGTGGGAGGAAGCCGGAGTACCTGGTGAGAACCCACTGAGAAGTGGTTCTGCATGGTTCTCACTCCATGCAGAAAGACCCCAGGATGGGAATCGAACCCAGGACCAATAATCAATAACCATGAATAAAAAGAGTTTTCTTTATTTTCATGACTATGAATATTGTAGCTTCACACTGAAGGCATCAAAACTATGAATTAACACATGTGGAATTATATACTGAACAAAAAAGTAGCCACCTTTTGCTTTGATTACTGCTCCGCACACTCCTGGCATTCTGTTGACGAGCTTCAAGAGGAAGTCACCTCAGTTGTTCCAACTGAGTAGTACAGGTGCAGTGAGCAGCAATGTTCTTACCATTTCACTTCACTAAAGAGTAGATGCACTTTTCCCTTGGAGGTCTGACCTACTGATTCCAATTTTGAACGATTCAGATTTTATTCTAAGGGTTTAAACACATAAAATACAATAAAGATGTGCTGCAGGTTCTTTGAAAGATATGTTAAATCCAACTGAAAATGAAGAAATTACATGTAGAGAAGCACCAATCTATCAGCCAGCTCTGATCAATGATTTCCACGTCAAATACAAAACAATCTGGGATTTTTATTATTTATTAAATGCACCAAAACTGAGAACTCTCACCATTTTTTATTTATAAATGCACCCACCAATAGAATGTACTTTAATGTATTTTTCAACATCAACAAAAAAAAATAAAAATCAGATACTGTTAAGCCCACATTTCTCTGTTTAGATTTAGGTTTTAAGTTGTTTTTTGTATTTCTTAACCAAAATGCTTCTTCTGAGTAGAAGTAATATTAAAGTTTTGGAGTGACCCAGTTAGAGTCCTGACTTTACTCTGATTAAGAATTATTTGGATGGAGCAAAAAAATTATGATTATGGCAAGGAGGCCTTCCAATCTCAAAAATGCCAATAAAGACTTTTACAATATGTACTGATAATGGTATACAAGGTATTCATCTTTTAATAAAATGCAATTAAAACTAATAACTTTTTTCCTTTTACACTGTTATCTTTTGAGAGATACCTCTTTTATTTCCTATCAGAGACAAACTTGTTGACTGAATGAAAATGATTTTAAATCTAAATCTGCCAGGAGTTTAAATAATTTTGGGCTTTACTGTCAGGCCCGCCAACAAGGGGGGACAAACGGGTCTGTTGACCCGGGCCTAGAGCAGGGAGGGGGGCCTATGGTTGGCAGACAGAAAGCCTGAACGGAGCATAGTAAAGCTGGTTTCACATCCTTCGTACACCTGGCCCAGCATCAGTTCGCTGTATCGCAACTTCTCACGCCCTCCCCAACCCCCCCGGATAAATGAGACAGACATTTGAGTTCACCCAGGTCCCCGGCAAAACTGTCAGCAGCCCTATTTACTGTACATGATTGTCATCATTTATATATTTAACCATGTGTCCCTAACCTATGATTGGTACGCAGCAGAGTCAAAAACCAGATCCAACTGCATGCAGTTGGTTTATAAGTTCCAAGACTGAAAATTATTTACAAAAGAGAGATGTACTGTAATTTTAAGCAGACAAGTTCAGCATCATCTGTGATATTTTTAAAAACCATGAAATCAAAACTGGTTTCCAGCTGGTTTCTAAATGCTATCGTAATCAGCCTGAAATAAGACCTCCTCCTAAAGAATCTCTTCCTTTCAGAACCTTCAACAAGAAACCAGTACTGTTTCACATTTCCAGACAGGTAAAAACTACCTGGCTTTAGCTTAATTTAGTACTACAAAGTATCCAAACATCTAAGGCTACGTTCACACTGCAGGTCGTGATGCTCAATTACGATTTTTTGTTGAAATCTGATTTTTTTGCATGGTCGTTTAAACTACTAATTAAATGCGACAGCCATCGGACTTCAGTGTGAACGATTTGCGACCCGCATGTAGACGTCACACAGCAGCACACTGTTTACAGAAGTACTGATGGATGTCTCTGTCTTATTAAGTTGGAGCAATAGGAGCCGCCGATATTATGACCACATCATAACAAGACAAAGAAAGGTAAGAAAAAAACAGAGCACAACTAATTACAACCCTGTTACTTTCAGTCGATCATAGTTTATTCAAACGCCTGCAGGTTTCCTTCATTTAAAGAGCCCTGCAGATGGAAAACAGCTGATTAATCCGGTATAAGATTCTACTGATAAGATAGCCTTAAAATATGAAAGCAGCAATTAGTCCTACAGCTGCTACCATATTATAATTGGTTTATTGATTCAGTTATGCTATGGTTATGCCATATACACTCCTGATCAAAATCTTAACACAGGGTAAGAAGTGTTCACATTTTCTACTGTTGGATTGTAACCAGGTTATAATTAGAGCTTTGAAATGTAAAAAGAAAAAAACGGGAACAAGAGACCTAAACATATGCTAGGCTAATTATTCAAAAACCATTATCTATGCTCAAACAGACCAGGGAGAGTTTATCTTAAAACATCTCCAATCACAAATATTTCACAGCAGCTAACGCAAAGGCTGTTTTATAAACCTTCACATCACTGTAACATTTGGATTAGACAGGTAATTACTAGAAGTCCATGGGTTTTTAAACTAGGTCAGATGTTGCGCAGATGGGATAATTTTGTCTGGCTGCTGTATCTTTATCCAATATCTCATTAACATGAGAGAGCTGTTTGAAAAAACAAAAACAAAGTTACAACCACAGTAACAATAAAAGAGCAAATAAAATAAGACTGGTGACCTGTCCAGGGTCACCCTTCCAGTGGCCATGACTGATCAAGGAGGCCAACAGGTGCCAGCAGCCAATGACCCTATTTAGGACTATGCGGGTATAGACAGTTTAAACTATTTTTAATGAACTCGGACAAAGTTGCATCAAAAACCATGCTGTTTGTGGATGTATTTACACACTGGAGAACAGTTTCTGTTTTGACTCATTTAATAAAAAAAGGAATATACGTTTGAGAATAGATAAAGGGAACTTTTTCATGCTAGACCTCTTTAGGTGTGGTCTTTGTGGAACCAGTTGTGTGACAATGTAATGAAGCCTTTTTCCCTTTTTATGAATTTGTGTAAATGACTTCCTCCTCTGGCTTTCCCTGTTCCTGTTTGGCTTTTTTAAAGGAAGTGAACACAAAAGAATTAAAAGTGTTTTCTTTGGCATGTGTTTAACCAAAAGCACTATGTTTTATAAATATACTTTTGTTATTTTTCTTTATTCTTTCCAAGACTATTAATGAGAGGGTGCTGCAACTCTTGCCTTGGCAAAGCTGTAACAGGCAACAGTGGTAATTTGACTACATTTCTCTAGTTCCTTCCAGCAAATGGAAGATTGTTGAGATATTTTACCATTATCAGCTTTGTGCTGTGCTTGTATAGATACTTACAGAACATAATTATAAAGCAAAGGTTTAAATACATTGTACAACTAGTTTGTAAGGATGTTATAAACCAAAGCATTTTCAAACCTTTATAGCAGTCCACATGATGCTAGGGTTATTGTTTGGACACATCAGGTACTGCATAAGTTCACAGGCAAGTCAAACAAAATGTTGGGTTTAAATAACCTCTTATGTGAAAACAAAGTTGTCAAGAAAAACAGAAATCTACTGAGGCAATGTCCAAGTAAAATCTTAGCTTTTCAAAATCCCTTAATTAGTTGAATATCTGTATATGTTATCATCATGTTAAGCACTTTGAATTGTCTTGTTGCTGAAATGTGCTATGCAAATAAGTTCGCATCGCCTTACTGCTTATCCAAGATAGGGTTGTGGAGGTAACAAATCAGAAACCCAGACATCCCTCTCCCCAGCGACACTCCATCTCATTCCCAATGCTAAAATGGAAATATCTTCCCTCTAGCAAGTCCTGGGTCCTGTAGGATTCCTGATCAGATGCTTGAACCATCTCAACTGAATCCTTTCAGAGCAGAGGACCAGAGGCTCTTCTTCAACACAGCTTCACATCTTTTTCTAAAAGCCTGGTTTGACCACCTATCAGAGGAAGCTCTTTTCAGCCTTGCCTATGGGGTTTGTCTTTCAGTCATCCATATCTCATGAAAGTAGTTGAGGGTTGGAACAATGATGGAGAGATCTTTACTGTTTGGCTCTGTTCAGCTTTCTTCACCACCACAGACCAGAGCAGCCCCAACATCGCTGAAATCGAATCCTGAATCCATCTTTGCCGCTCCCTCTTCCGATATTACCTAAAATGAAACAATAGCCAAATGGGCGGAAACATCCTGAAGAAACCTTTTCTAAAATAACACAACCTGTTGTTTAGATAAGGATTTTCTTTCTCTGGCAGTAAGACAGAGGTGTCTGTTCCACCTCTGTGACAAATGGTATAAAGAAGTCAACCTTCGTGGATGTCAGGACTCTGGTTTCCTCATTATCAGTGGCAAGGGGGATAATACGGACCTGTCCTTGGCTTCAAAATATCAATGACTGCATGTGACACTGGTGGCACCCAAGGCTGGGTGCCAGGAAGAGGACATGGTGAGATGATGTACAGGTAAAGGAGTTATAATGCTCACACAGCAGAATAGTTGGAGTATCACTTTCCCCTATGCCATCTTATTTCTCCCCTTTACATCACTTATCTCTGCTCTCCTCACTCAGACTCAATAAATCTACCTCCTTTATTTCCTACTTTCCTGCTGCCAAGTGGGCTAATTGGCGGTTCCTTCAGGGTTAGATGGTATATTTCAGCGTGTGACCTTGGCTGTGTTACAAAGCCGGGGTTAAATGAGGAAAATAAAGTTGTGTGCCTTTCATTCAGGTATCCAAGGTGAAAGCCAGACCGTTTTTAAAGCCCATTAGTGCAAAGTACCATTTCACACAACTACAGACTGGTTATCTAACAAGCTGAATTGAACATTGTCAGGCAGGAGGATTAGCAATTATGAAAGAGCGAGTACTGGTGATAAATATAAAGTAATGAATAGAGGCCTTTGTGGCACAAAGAGACTTCCTTGTTGAGCTGGGAACAACTGCTGGTGTAGAATTAGGCATTTCAGATGAACACAAGACAAAAGAACATGGATTAGACTTCTACGCAATGTTGATACATCAAAGTGGTCTTTCTGTGAACAGCGTAGTCACTACAGTGCAAGACATTTCTTACAGAATAAAAGATTTGGTTGCAAGATACCTAAAAAAAAACAACTAAATATGTTGAGAAGAATTTAATTTAGTTAAGTTATAAAAAAGGCCACAAGTGAAGAAGTTTAAGTTCTTTGGTGTCTTGTTCTTGACAGACCAGCTGGATTAGGACTTCACCCGGGGTAATGTAGGGACTGCTCTTATCTGTTGAGGTGAAGAAAGATCTGAGTCTAAAGGTGAAACTTTCAGTTTATGTGTCCATCTGCATTTTAACCTTCACCTACGGTCATGAGGTATGGACACCCCAAGAATGGATATACTGAAATTAACATAAGGCAGGAGCTGTCTTTAATTAGACGGGAATCAGCTACCTCCAATGTCTTGACTAATTTTTTAAAGTTTATTTTGATCCTCGCAACTTAACCAGCTGCTGGTGGTTGCCAGATGGCCCAGTGCATTGCGCTTGACATATAACATACTACCAAATATTGCATCCAAGCAGTCCTTTGCAGTTGCAATTACATTTATTGATAACTGCTATGATGATTGCAATTTGATATATTGCACAACTCTATATGAGAATATGAAAAGTTGGAAAAAAAAATAATATAAATTGATATAAAAGAAGACAAATATGACATCAACAGTTGTAGCATGACCAAATAGTGACACAGAACAACCTTCAAAGCCCAGTAGGTAACTTTTGTAAAAATGTATTTTACATTTTTTTAAAGCTATCACTATGCCCTGACAGTAGAACATGAGACAGGTAATCTCTGGCTCCTCTCAGTGGTCCTATTGCCATTTGCAGAAAAACACCGCTCTCGGTCATAAACAACCAATCAGAGCCAGGAGGGACCTGTGAGGTGTGCTTGTTCGAAATTTCAGGCTAAGTCCACAGTTTCCTCAGAACTCCCTACTACAGTTTCAAGCTATTAAATTATCTTTTTCTTGTTGTGGCCATGGGATTAAGGTTTTATTCTGTCTATATTCAAGATACCCTATGATGTATGAAAGACCTTGACTGAACTGATTTTTCTAACTCAGAATGCACAAAAGGTGACGCAAGACAGACACTTAGAAATAAATGGATTACGAAATCATTAAATTTTGGGAAAAAAGACCAGCCTTAAACCACTCCAAGTCTAAAACCACACCTCAGTATAAAATCAGCTTATTGATTCCACAAGTGGGATCCTCGCTTCCTCCTCCTCCCCTTTCACCTCCAGTTATCCTCCATTTTGAACACTACCCTTGGGGGTTCACGGTTGTCCGGCTCACTTGGAAAGCTGGGAAGCTTTGACACAGAAAAATGTAGGCCTGCTGGTGTAAACCTGCCTTATTTCAGCTGGTTTTTGACTTGCAAACTTACATACCAAACTATTTTATGAAGGTTAAGTGAATTGTTGAGAGTAATGGAAGACAATGGCTGGCATCAAAATAAAGAAAATCCAGTTTGTGCTTCTGTCTCAGGTCATTCTAATTATGATATTAATAAGATAATCAGACCTTCCAGTGCAGCACAGCATGCATCATATATTTCCAACAACTTAAGAAATATCCTGAATTTTACAGGCCTCACATCAAGGCCAAAGCCCTATTATGACCCACGTTGAACTGGCAGCACTCAAAGTCATTTCTTGTAATTTATTTATTGCTCCCTCGTTGCAGCCAAAGCAATCTCACCAAGCAGTTGAAACATACAATCCAACATCTCCATCAAATAGATTCAGTGCCATAATCAAAGTCCTTGAACACAGAGGTTGGAATGTACTTTTCTTTCGGGGGATTATGGTTCCCAGTGACAGAAATGCACACACACCTCCAAATTGCCTATAAGTCGGCTGCTGAGTGACTGTAAGAAGTTGTGTTTTTTTTCAGGATGCAGTACGAATGCAAAATGTATTGTGACACTGTCAAAGAGAAGTACTGAACTTTATTTAGTGCAAGAATCTCTGTGTGATCAGCTCACAGTGATCAAAGAAAAACTGATTTTGGATTTTGCGTCCATGTTCGGTTCAGTTTGCTAGAGACTGGAACTATTTTGCAGGATGACATGCTATGCGATGTGTGTTGCTCTATACAAAAGTTCCTCCCGCCTGCGTACACACATGTCGCTAAGTTGCTAAAAATATTTGCAAGTAATAGTAGAGTGTTACCTTATACTGAAAGGCTGAAATTTGTGGTTGGGGGGCAGAGACCTCCCATATTAATTGGGACATTTTGCAGATTGTGAGGAAGCATGGTGGTAGCATCATAAGATTGCTGGGAAAACAGCAGGGAGAAACCTATGTTCTGAGTAGTAGGTGGAAGGTCCCTGCTTGCCTTCACACTAAAATAACATTTTCCAAATCTTTCGCATTGCAGCCATGCTTGAACTGTTGTGGAGGACCTAAGGACCATAAAAAAGTCACAATCTGATGTGAAAGGAGGATTAAACAGGAAAGTTGTGTACAGAAACATAACCAAATAAACTGTGATGCTTCAACAACCAAAAACTAAGAAATGTGACTCTAAAATGAAAGCATGGCTGCTGTAAATGCAATATCTGACAATTTTTAGGTATCATTAGGAAATATTGAGCCGTTTCTTCTTTCCCAGCACACACTGCCAAGAAAAATGAGATGGATTTGTAAAGCAATTTAAATTTGAAAGATCAAGAAAGCAACCAAATCTAGCTTGTAGAGTATTTAATGGTGTAACAAAATACATCAGATGAAATAGATAACGAATAAAATGAAAGAAACAAAAATCTTTCTGACAATGTTTAGATTTAAAAGCCAGAAAACAAGGTTCGAATTTAGCTTTTCAGCAGCATTTGTAACAGCATCAGCAGACAGAATTATTACTGAAAAATATTTTAATATCTAATAGCTGTGCAGTGGATGCATCCGCATACCTGCAATGAAAACAAAATGCACTTCCTTGAAGGCTGTGCCAAATATGTAGAATAACAAGGACTAGAGCACACAGGGAAGTAGGCATGCCACCAATACACGAAGAACAAATACTTGGTCTCATTTTTAGTAATTACACAAGCTAACCTCGTTGACTCACTGCTGGGTGGTTTATCACACTGCAACCCATTAAAAGACCTGAACCTTGAATAATTTTGCATTATTTGCTATTATTTCAGCTTTTAACTTTGTTCTCTCTCTTTTCTCTTCCTAGAAGCTACACCTGGCCTGACTCTGTGTCTACCTGTGACACCTTTCTGGAGAGGGGCATCGTCCAAGCTTCTGCTGGCAACAACTTAATGCTCACCCTCTACCGATGATCCACATGGCTCTGTCTTTCAGTGTTTAACCCTTTCTCTCTCCTAGACATGGCGATGGACTGAGCTTTTACTGTAACTAACTCTATGTGCTCTCTTTCAGACTAACCTTGAAAACTGGCTCAGAGTTTATCTGTTCCTTCTTGCTAGGTGAAACGACTGAAGGAGCTACATCCATTAACATTTACTTTCCCTACCCATAGAAAGTACTCCTGGATCAGTGGTTCTTTGTTCTCTTTGTGTCTCTGCTCTGTTCTCTTTAACCCCCAGTCAGTCGTGGCAGATGGCCGCTCACACTGAGCCTGGTTCTGCTGGAGGTTTCTTCCTGTTAAAAGGGAGTTTTTCCTCTCCACTGTCGCTACATGCATGCTCAGTATGAGGGATTGCTGCAAAGTCAACGCCAGTGACTGTCCACTGTCTCTACATGCTCATCCAGGAGGAGGGAATGCTGCAAGTCACTGACTGGATGCAATCTGCTGGCTTTCCTTAGATAGACAAACTTTTTATCCAATTTGAATAAATAACTAACTTTGACTGCACAGTTCAATGGTTAGGACTAATTGGAATGTATGTACCTGAATTTTGTGAAGTGCCTTGAGATGACATGTGTTGTGAATTGGCGCTATATAAATAAACTGAATTTAATTGAACCTTCAAAGATTGGGATATTTAATAATATACTTTATGATGCTTTATTTCTACAAAACAGACCAATAAAAACGAAACAAGGCAGCACAGACACAACTACTGACTGTACTGTACCTTGGTTATCTAGAGTGTGCCAAGTACTAATCTGCTGTATAAATTTTATTTATTTACTATTGATAAAAGACTGACAAACATTTTCCTCTCACAATTGTGACAAAAAGGGTTAACCTGGTCACAGTCAGATGAGTTTTTGGGTAGGAAATGACACGATTATATATTATAAGTATAGAGACCTGCTTTAATGTTGGGCTGAAGCAGACTAAAACCAAGTCTTTGGTCCAAAAATCAACCCTAAAGCTTGTAAATTACTTCAAAAATCAACTAAATTTAAAAAAAGACTACCGATAGTTGCGTGAAAAGGTATTTGTCTTCTTAGAAATTTCTTCTGTTTTGGCTTTTATGTCACATTTACATGTTTTAGATTGTCAAACTACTGTTATCAGGAAAAGCAGCCTGAGTGAATAGAAAATGCAATTTTTAAATAAAGCCGTCTTTCATTATGGACAAATACTATACAAACCAATCCAGTCCTGTGTGAAAAAGTAATTGCACCTCTTGTTAAATCGCGGGTTGAATACTGACAGACCTGTAGAATCAAGAAATCTCCTATAAAGAACCTGTCTGACAGCATGAAGTAGGGATATAGATCTCACTTGCCTTAGTTAAGCTCAGCGTTTATTCATGATTCAACAATAAGAGAGAGACTGGGCAAATGGCATCAATGGGAAAGTTCCAAGCCCAAACCCCTGGTGACCAAGAAAAATGGAAAGGCCTGTCTTTTCAGGAAATATCCGGTGGACTGACGAGGCAAAAGAGGAACTTTTTTGTCTGCATGTGTTTGTAACAGCAGTAAGACCAACAGTCAGACATGTTGGTAGTAGGGTCATGGTCTGGGGCTGCTTCAGGGCCAGGACGATTTGTCATAATTGATGGAGCTATGAATTCTGCTCTCTACCAGAAATTCCTGAAGGTGAAGGTGAAGGTTTTTGACCTTCAACTAATAAATATAAAAATAAAGGTTGTAGAGCAACCAGTCAGAGTCTGGATTTATATCCATTTAAGATGCTGTGGCATGACTTTTCACAGGGTATTAATGATAATTAATTAATGACAATCCCATAATGTGACTCAACTAACACAATTATGCAAAAAAAAAAAAAAGAGTCTTCACAGCGATGTCAAAGACTCATTGTCTGTTATAGCTTCATGGAACCAAGGACGGCACAGCCAGTTATTTGGTTTAGGGGGAAATTACCTGAACCTATGTGAAATGACTTGGTTTAGATAGCTTTTGCTCCTTAATAAATGAAATTGTCAGTTGAAAACTTCATTTTTTTATTATTCACTCTGGTTAGCCTGCCCAACAAAAAACAATAAATTTATAGAGATCAAATATTTTTCACAGCACCGTGTAGAGAAAAAATGAAGTAAAATATGCGAATGGCTGAAAACTAGTATGTACAAAAAGGTGCTGAAATTAAAAGATGACTGCAATTGATTTAAATGCATGTATATTTGCCCAAATTAATTATTAAATGTAGCAAACACTTTGCTTCCTGTATCTACATAACTATTGAATTTGTTAAATATAAAGGTATTCCACTGTTTAATGTTTGTTTTACATTCACAGCTGTTGGCTTGTAGTGATTTGTTTTCATCAAAGCTCTGAAGATGCGGAAATGTACTCTTTCCAATTTTCTGACAGAATAGATAATACATGTTTATTTCCTCTCCACATCTGTTTTCTCACAAAACGTGAGAAGAAAAACTGGCAGAGAGAGAAGTGAAAGAACAATCCTAAGATATGCAGCAAAAATCACAGGAAGTCTGCAAACGAAGAGATTGCGCTTCTTCAGACCGAAGTTTAACTTTAAAATTTAGCTTCCTACGGAGGGTAATAAGGAGAAGAAGATGTGGATTGATTACACCTCTAGCACACAAATCAAAAAGAGTGGCCAAACCAAACGAGTCACAGGAGGGCATTATCAGAGTAACAAAATTGGCAGAGGAACGAGAATTACAATAAAGTGGCTTAAAACTCCCCAGCTTCCCATTCAGTGTCTCTGTGCCGACACAGACATGGATAATGTGTCCATTTATGAGCTGTGGAAGACAAAACATTCCTCTTTACACTTTCCCAGCCCTCCAGTCGGTTTTTGGGGATGGGAAAGGGAACTAATGTGGAGCAATTTTCTGCCACCAAGTCTAAAAACAGCATTCTTCACCATGGCCATTGTACTTCTGACGGGTGTGCTTAGCAACTAAGAAAAAGGCAAATCAAACCAAAGCTTGGTGCAGTCAGAGAAAGTGAAAGTCAGGGTGACCGAGCCCCATTTAATCCCACTTTTTCCTCTCAGCATAAGAAGGTTGGTCACACACTGCTTTGATCACAGCCTAAACTCACTGGTAGGATCTCTGCAACACATCTTATAAAGCACAGAATGGGCAACACCAGCAGCACTTTAAAGTATTTTAAGCTCCCGGGTGTGCATTATCATTTTTCTGCGTAAAGTTTGATAATCTTTATGGCTATAAATGGAAAAGTATGAACATCAAGAGAGCATAAATAGGGATTTAGAAGCTAGTGGTTTGCTGGAGGCAAAGAGAGCCATTAACATGAGAATGTAGGGTGAGTAAATCACTACTTGCAAGGTAATTTCCCTAAACTGTTTATCACAATTTAGTGGAAATTGTTTGTAGCTTCCTGAAACATCTCTGCATATCTAATAACTCAATAGGTTTGGCCATCTACAGAGCTGCAGATACAAAAAGAAAGCAGTTTTTTGAAGGTTCCTCATAGTTCAAGCAAGCTGTACCAGATATGTACACCTGCCTGATTAACCAGTAACAAAAACAAATCAGTTCCTTGAAGGTTCCTCAAAGAAAGGAAGTTACAAAACCTTCCCCTTGTTTAAAAGAAAAGAAAACAACCGACATTCGTATAAAATCCTATACTCCTATCACACTACTGCAACTTATGGTACATAAAAATATGCAACTTAAAGAGCATCCACAGTTTGGTCACCAGCGAATCCATCCTGCAACAGATTTTTTTTCAACAGGTCAAAAATTCGGCCTTGTGCTGTGAAGGCAGAAGCCTGAACAAGAAGAAAAAGCAGCACTTCTTGGATTGTGGAGCTCCTGTGAAACGCGAAGAATTACGACATCTGTTCTCACAAGGGTGCCTTCATCCATACATATCTCAGAGCAAGCCTTTAGCTGGAGTGTTTGCAGCCTGGTGAAGAGAATAGGGGCGCCTTCTAAGCTAAACTCAGACGAAAGGCTTAAGTAAGGCAGACTATGATAAAAAGAGACAATGCAATAAAAAGGATGGCTGACCTCCATGCGCTACAAGCTCATGTTTGCATCTCCCTGCTGAGACCGGATGAGGTCATGATGCTGGTAGGCTGATTTCTAACAAAAACTATCTTATCTCCCCTCCTTGAACCGCCACCTTAACGTGGTGGAGGGGTTTGAGTGTTCAAATGATCCTAGAGGCTATGTTGTCTGGGGCTTAAATGCCCCTGGTAGGGTCTCCCATGGCAAACAGGCTCTAGGTGATGGGTCAGACAAAGAGCGGTTCAAGAATCCTTCATGAGGACAAGTATATCGAGGCACTTGACGTCGCCCGGTACGGCGGAGCCGGGGTCCCACCCTGGAGCCAGGCCTGGGGTCGGGACTCGTCGGAGAGCGCCTGGTGGCGGGTTGCTCCTCGCGGGACCCGGCCGGGCCAAGCCCGAACGAGAGACGCAAGGCCATCCCCCAGTGGGCCCACCACCCGCAGGGGGAACCATGAGGGACCGGTCCAAAGAGGATTGGGTGGCGGACGAAGGTGGAGATCTCAGCGGCCCGATCCCCGGATGCTTAGGCTGGCTCTAGGGACGTGGAATGTTACCTCGCTGGGGGGGAAGGAGCCTGAGCTTGTGCGGGAGGTCGAGAGATATCGACTAGAAATAGTCGGGCTCGCCTCCACGCACAGTGTGGGCTCTGGAACCCATCTCCTTGAGAGGGGCTGGAGTCTCTTCTACTCAGGAGTGGCCCACGGGGAGAGGCGGCGGGCTGGGGTGGGTTTGCTTGTTGCCCCCCAGCTCAGCCGTCTTGTGTTGGGGCTTACCCCGGTGGATGAGAGGGTCGCATCCCTGCGCCTTCGGGTCGGGGATAGGTCTCTGACTGTCGTTTCGGCCTACGGGCCGAGCGGTAGTGCGGAGTACCCGGCCTTCTTGGTGTCCCTGTCGGGGGTGCTGGATAGTGCCCCTCCCGGGGACTACATTATTCTGCTGGGGGACTTCAACGCCCACGTGGGAAACGACAGTGACACCTAGAGAGGCGTGATCGGGAGGAATGGCCTCCCCGATCTGAATCCGAGTGGTGTTTTGTTATTGGACTTGTGTGCTAGTCACGGATTGTCCTTAATGAACACCATGTTCAAGCATAAGGGTGTCCATCAGTGCACTTGGCACCAGGACACCCTAGGCAGGAGGTCAATGATCGACTTTGCTGTCGTATCATCAGACCTTCGGCCGCATGTTTTGGACACTCGGGTGAAGAGAGGGGCTGAGCTGTCCACTGATCACCACCTGGTGGTGAGTTGGATCCGCTGGAGGAGGAGAAAGCCGGACAGACTTGGCAGGCCCCAGCGCATAGTGAGGGTCTGCTGGGAACGCCTGGCGGAGCCCTCAGCCAGGGATGTATTCAACTCCCACCTCCGGGAGAGCTTTGACCAGATTCCGGGGGATGTTGGAGACATAGAGTCCGAGTGGACCATGTTCTCCGCATCTATTGTCGATGCTGCTGCCCGTAGCTGCGGCCGTAAGGTCTGTGGTGCTTGCCGCGGCGGCAATCCCAGAACCCGGTGGTGGACACCGGCAGTAAGGGATGCTGTCAAGCTGAAGAAGGAGTCCTATCGCCTGTGGTTGGCTTGTGGGACTCCTGAGGCGGCTGACGGGTACCGTGAGGCCAAGCGTGCTGCGGCCCGAGCTGTGGAAGAGGCAAAAACTCGGGCCTGGGAGGAGTTCGGTGAGGCCATGGAGAAGGACTACCGGTCGGCCTCGAAGCGATTCTGGCAAACCGTCCGGCGCCTCAGGAGGGGGAAGCAGTGCTTCGCCAACATTGTTTATAGTGGGGGTGGGAGGCTGCTGACCTCGACTGGGGACATTATCGGGCGGTGGAAGGAGTACTTCGAGGATCTCCTCAATCCTGCCGTCACGCATTCCCTGGTGGAAACAGAGGCTGGGGACTCGGGGTTGGATTCTTTCATCACCCAGGGTGAAGTCACCGAGGTGGTTAAAAAGCTCTGCGGTGGCAAGGCTTCGGGGGTGGATGAGATCCGCCCTGAGTACCTCAACTCTCTGGATGTTGTGGGGCTGTCATGGTTGACACGCCTCTTCAACATTGCATGGCGGTCGGGGACAGTGCCTCTGGACTGGCAGACCGGGGTGGTGGTCCCCCTTCATAAGAAGGGTGACCGGAGGGTGTGTTCCAACTACAGGGGGATCACACTCCTCAGCCTCCCTGGTAAGGCCTACACCAGGGTATTGGAGAGGAGAGTCCGGCCGATAGTCGAACCTCGGCTTCAGGAGGAGCAGTGTGGTTTTCGTCCCGGCCGTGGAACACTGGACCAGCTCTATACCCTCTACAGGGTACTCGAGGGCTCATGGGAGTTTGCCCAACCGGTTCACATGTGTTTTGTGGACCTGGAGAAGGCATTCGACTGTGTCCCTCGTGATGCCTTGTGGGGGGTGCTCCAGGAGTATGGAATCGGGGGCCCTTTATTAGGGGCCATTCGGTCCCTGTACGAGCGGAGCAGGAGTTTGGTCCGCATTGCCGGCACTAAGTCGGATCTGTTCCCGGTGCATGTTGGACTCCGGCAGGGCTGCCCTTTGTCACCGGTCCTGTTCATAACTTTTATGGACAGGATTTCTAGACGCAGCCAAGGGCCGGAGGGGGTCTGGTTTGGGGACCAGTGGATTTCGTCTCTTCTTTTTGCAGATGACGGGGTCCTGCTGGCCCCCTCTAGCCAAGACCTACAGCATGCGCCGGGGCGGTTCGCAGCCGAGTGTGAAGCGGCTGGGATGAAGATCAGCTCCTCCAAGTCAGAGGCCATGGTACTCAACCGGAAAAGGGTGGCTTGTCCTCTTCAGGTTGGAGGGGAGTTCCTGCCTCAAGCGGAGGAGTTCAATTATCTCGGGGCCTTGTTCACGAGTGAGGGAAGAATGGAGCGGGAGATCGACAGACGGATTGGTGCGGCTGCCGCAGTAATGGGGGCGCTTTGCCGGTCCGTTGTGGTGAAGAGAGAGCTGAGCCGAAAAGCGAAGCTCTCAATTTACCGGTCGGTCTACGTTCCTACCCTCACCTATGGCCATGAACTTTGGGTCATGACCAAAAGAACGAGATCCCGGATACAAGCGGCTGAAATGAGCTTCCTCCATAGGGTGGCCGGGCACTCCCTTAGAGATAGGGTGAGGAGCTCAGCCATTCGGGAGGGGCTCAGAGTAGAGCCGCTGCTCCTCCACATCGAGAGGAGCCAGTTGAGGAGGTTCGGGCATCTATACCGGATGCCTCTTGGACGCCTTCCTCGGGAGGTGTTCCAGGCACGTCCCACCGGGAGGAGGCCCAGGGGACGGCCAAGGATACGCTGGAGGGACTATGTCTCTCGGCTGGCCTGGGAACGCCTTGGGCTCCCCCTGGAGGAGCTGGAGGAGGTGTCTGGGGAGACGAACGTCTGGGCGTCTCTGCTGAGTCTGCTGCCCCGGTTCCGGATAAGCGGAAGACGACGAGTACGAGTACTATCTTATCTAGAGGTGATGTGTTGGTTCTGTAACCTGTAATTTTAGGAACCTTTTGTCTGTATGTACTTACTGTCTATTACACCTTTCTATGATGTGATTTCAGCAAAATACTATAAGATAAGGCCTCAGAATATCATAAATTATAAGCAGTAATTGGTGGTTGATGGCTTGATAGTATTAAAAAATGAATGAAGCCCGACCCTGATGACCACAGGTAAGCATGGTGGAGGATCTGTGTTGCTTTGGGCCTGTTTCTCTTCTATACCTCATTGGGATGAATAGCATCTGGAACTCTTCTTAAAACCAAGAAATTTTAAGTTAACTGTAAAGTCTCTATATAGGAACGAATCATTGCACACATGTTTACCATTGTTGTCATTAAGTGTCTGACGGCCCTGTTGTACATTGACTTTTACTGCAAAAGCAAAACCTACCTCGAGATGTGAACAGAATCAAAACTAAAGAAGTTCACTTTTAATACAGCTAACTCCATTTCCAACAACATTATCAGGCATTGATGTCCATGCATCACATTAATAAGTGCATAATGTGTGTAACGGCATCATCATCTCAGTGTCAGAAGTTACTGCAGTCACATCGGTTGACTAAAAGGACCGTCTAAACAATTCAAGAGAAAATTGTTGTGGCACAAAAAATTAAAGTGACACCCAACTGCGACAGTACAACTGTAAGTTATTAAAGAAACACTGTATTTTGACAGTGATGAAGAGAATGCAATTAACATGAAGCCAGAACAGGATACGCCTGATGAGGTCAGATTAGATTTGATTATGTTTGCAGCGCCAGAAAAGTATGTTTTAGGAGGACAAAGCAGAGCTTAGCCATGATTGCAGGTAATTATAACAGTACTGCAGCACTGTGATTTTATTGTGATGGAAACTTGTTTCAGTTTTGTTTGTTTCTCCTTCACTAAAGTATTCCTCAGTTGTGTGCTTGACCCTTCAGCTGAAGGTAACAAAGACTAAATCTCAGCGGCAGCAGGGTCATCCCAAAGTGCAGCTAATATGCAGTTCAGCGCAAACTCCACCACAGAAGAGAAGCAGGAAAACAGAAAATGTATGGCTTAATCATGCACTAACACAGAT
This sequence comes from Crenichthys baileyi, assembly GCA_036173005.1. Classification (NCBI taxonomy): domain Eukaryota; kingdom Metazoa; phylum Chordata; class Actinopteri; order Cyprinodontiformes; family Goodeidae; genus Crenichthys; species Crenichthys baileyi. The sequence goes on from JAHHUM010000631.1 coordinate 239,553, forward strand.
GAAGGCACAGGCAGATGCAGCGAAGAAACACATTAAGCTGGGAGTCATTAGACACACACACTGCTGGCATTTTATCATACAGCACAGCGTTCCTCAGCCCCTTCACTTATGAAGCTGTGGGAGGGCATAAACCAGTGGCTCGTACTGTCTGCTGCTACGAAAAACAGGCTCTCTTTTCTACAGATCAGAGGGATGCTTTCTTTTCCTCTTGATGCCACCATGGTGCTGCTGTATCTAAGGAAGCCTGTTTGATACCGAACCAGACTAACTCTGCCAGAAGTAAAGCTGAAGTATTCAACTTTATTTAAGTGGCTGGGCCACAGTCAAAGTGCAGAATCCTACTTGACACATTTTCATGCATTTTCCACATTATAAAGAGCTGTTGTTAATGTCAAGCAACAAGTGTGGGGTTAAAGAAGTTTACATGGAAGATAACAGATCATCATAAATACAAAACCTTCTTCTACACTTTATAAACCCGAACATAAGCATAACAAAATAATTGGTCCAGATAAAAACATGTGAATCTGGGAGTAAATGCAGATTTGGGGTTGTGAAACGGGTCCAGCAAATAATCCACAGGCAACTAAATCACAACAAATACCACTTAATCTCTGCATCCTCACAAAATGCGACAGCCACCAACGGTGGATTTGCAATTTGAACAGGAGAACAGCTTTCAGTTCCTACAACTAACCAGTTGGGGGCAGCAATACGCAGTCTGCTAGACTGCTAGAAATGTGTGATTGCTTCACTAGGATGTATTTATCAGTGGGTTCTGGGTCAGACACTAAGAATCCTTTTTACTTTTAGATAATGGAATACAAAGAAAGTCTGTAAACACAAATAAGTGTATCAAATATTTTCCTTCCTTCAAGAAATTAGAATTTGTATCCTTGTATTTGACAAACAAGAGAGCCTTGCAGAAGATAGTAAGGGGAGCTTTACCACCACCACCACCAATTTGGGAGCATAAAATTGTCCAAAATGTCCAAAATGCAGAAGCATTAGGAGTTAATTTTACTGGAACTAATGGTTCCAGACTCCCCAGCATAACCCCCTCTGCATCAAACTTTACACAATGTAGTCAGGTCAGCGCCGTCCTCCTAGCAAGTGTCAAACCTGTATGTAAGTGTAGACAATATAAACTCAAAATATTATCTCGATATTTTCTTGTATTTATTGTGATAACAACAGTAAAGATAAAGTACTTACAACTTCTTTTCAGTCTCTTTTAGTCAACTGTATGGCTGTGACTGCAGGTCACTGCTGTCACGATAACAATAAATGATACTATAAATGCCCATCCTTAGCTAGAGGCATGATCTATTACTCTAGAGAACAAGCTTACACTGCTCTAGCCACCAAAGGTGGTGAGCTTTACCCCACTGCATCCAACACAGGCATAAGCAAATAGAAGGACTGTTGGAGAAGACCAAGGGGAAGCCTGAACTAAACACATTATAAACATAAAAATTAACCCAATTGGATGATGGAAAAAAACAGGAAGGGCTAATTAACAGGTTAAGACACCAATTAACAGGTTGAACGTTGAAAAGTTCAAGACGGTCCCTAAACTAAGTTCTGTGATCTTAGTGCACGGTTCTTGTGCTAATCTGATCGCCACATGAGGTTCTGAGTTCTGTTGTTATTGACTCAGCACAAAGTTGGTGACCTCTGCTGACTCTGCGCCTCAACATCTGCTGATCCCGCTCTGTGATTTTACATGGACTTGCTGTTGTCCCTAATCAATTCCACTTTGTTCTAAAGCCACTAACAGCTGACTGTGGGAATATTCAGAAGCAGGTAAATTTCATGACTTGCACTGGTAGCAACCTATCCTGAAACCATGCTGGAATTCGCTGAGCTACTGACAGCGACCCAATCCTTCACAAATGTTTGAAGAAGCAATCTGAAAGCCTGAAGGTGCTGGATCTTATACACCGGTGGCCATGGAAGTGACTGACTAATTAAAAGTTCACTTACATGATAAAGTTTGTTAGGATCATTTATATATACAGGGGTTGGACAATGAAACTGAAACACCTGGTTTTAGACCACAATAATTTATTAGTATGGTGTAGGGCCTCCTTTTGCGGCCAATACAGCGTCAATTCGTCTTGGGAATGACATATGCAAGTCCTGCACAGTGGTCAGAGGGATTTTAAGCCATTCTTCTTGCAGGATAGTGGCCAGGTCACTACGTGATACTGGTGGAGGAAAACATTTCCTGACTCGCTCCTCCAAAACACCCCAAAGTGGCTCAATAATATTTAGATCTGGTGACTGTGCAGGCCATGGGAGATGTTCAACTTCACTTTCATGTTCATCAAACCAATCTTTCACCAGTCTTGCTGTGTGTATTGGTGCATTGTTATCCTGATACACAGCACCGCCTTCAGGATACAATGTTTGAACCATTGGATGCACGTGGTCCTCAAGAATGGTTCGGTAGTCCTTGGCAGTGATGCGCCCATCTAGCACAAGTATTGGGCCAAGGGAATGCCATGATATGGCAGCCCAAACCATCACTGATCCACCCCCATGCTTCACTTTGGGCATGCAACAGTCTGGGTGGTACACTTCTTTGGGGCTTCTCCACACCGTAAGTCTCCCGGATGTGGGGAAAACAGTAAAGGTGGACTCATCAGAGAACAATACATGTTTCACATTGTCCACAGCCCAAGATTTGCGCTCCTTGCACCATTGAAACCGACGTTTGGCATTGGCATGAGTGACCAAAGGTTTGGCTATAGCAGCCCGGCCGTGTATATTGACACTGTGGAGCTCCCAATGGACAGTTCTGGTGGAAACAGGAGAGTTGAGCTGGACATTTAATTCTGCCGTGATTTGGGCAGCCGTGGTTCTATGTTTTTTGGATACAATCCGGGTTAGCACCCGAACATCCCTTTCAGACAGCTTCCTCTTGCGTCCACAGTTAATCCTGTTGGATGTGGTTCGTCCTTCTTGGTGGTATGCTGACATTACCCTGGATACCGTGGCTCTTGATACATCACAAAGACTTGCTGTCTTGGTCACAGATGCGCCAGCAAGACGTGCACCAACAATTTGTCCTCTTTTGAACTCTGGTATGTCACCCATAATGTGTGCATTTCAATATTTTGAGCAAAACTGTGCTCTTACCCTGCTAATTGAACCTTCACACTCTGCTCTTACTGGTGTAATGTGCAATCAATGAAGACTGGCTACCAGGCTGGTCCAATTTAGCCATGAAACCCCCCACACTACAATGACAGGTGTTTCAGTTTCATTGTCCAACCCCCGTATATATATATATATATATATATATATATATATATATATATATATATATATACATATATATATATACATATATATATATATATATATATAATATATATATATAAATATATATATACATATATATACATATATATGATTGTGTGCAGACTCTTCTAATTTCTGCCTCCAACTTTTGGACAGTACATATTTTTCCACAGCAGACTGGATCTAACCGTATGCTTCATATATCTGTGGCAGCTGATTGGACAGCCAGAAAATACATGACCTAATTTCACAAAACAGAACCTTATCAGCAACAGCCTCACAGGGAACACGGTCTAATTGCTGTGACTTTCATGTTGCATTTTCTAATGACGAGGGCTTAATTAATCCTTGAAACGAGTTGTTGAGCTACAAAGGAAGGTGGCATCAAGGATCAAAGACACTGAGGTCTACTGTGGCAGGATTAGGAAAATATGGAAGACGGATGGAAATAATCTGAGACTCCAGAAAAGAAGATCCTTCCAAACTACCACCAAAGTCTCCTCTGAATGGAGAAGTCCCCCCTCCCCGCCCTGCTGGTGTGTTAGCTGACTGACACTGAAACATGTCAGGGTGATCATGTGATATCATGGTAATCCAGCTGTAGTCCTCATACCTTGATTAAGAAAAACACACCGCATTTAGCACACATTACAGTAACAAAACTTTACATTAGTCAGTCAGTAATTACACTGTCCAGACCAAACCTGTCAATAAATTAGGTCATGGTAAAAAGAAAGTACACCCTCTTTCAGTTTTAGGATATTATTAATCATGCCATGCAAAAATAATTCTATCTTTAACAGGTTCTATCAATATTTAATTCCTACGTCAAGTGTAGAGAAACACCGCAACACACAACCAATAGCCAGGTTTAACTCTGTGTTGTTGTCTGCTGTACGATTCTATCAGTCTTTCACATCATTATGAAGGGATTTTGACACACTTTTCCTTTCAAATTAGCTTTAATCCAGTAAGGTTTATTGGTACTCTCCTAAGGTTGCCAGCATTTCATTCGGAGTGATGTCTGGACTTTTACTGGGCCACTGCACGACCTTATTTATTTTCTTTTTCATTTATTCTATTGTAGATTTGTTGTTCTGTTTGGGTTCAGTTTCCTGCTGATGACCCAGTGTGGGGTTGTCACACAGATAACTACATATTTGCCTCTAAAATACTTTAGTATAGCAATGCTTTGATGAAGGATTTCCAGGACCAGTGGCTGTGAAACAAGCCCAAAACATCAACCTCAATTGATCCTGGCAGCGGTTATGAGGTGTCCATGTTCAGGTTTCTTCAAACATGGCACTGTGCATTATGACCAAATATCTCTACTTTGATCTATTCTATTTAAAGAACATTGTTCCAGAGTCTTCATTCCGATGCAACTCTAAAAAGTTTTCAGCAATTTCTCTGTACATTGCACCTTCTGACCTTGGAGTACATTTTCTGCGACATCCACTCCTGGGAAAACTGGCAACTGTTTTTCCTGTTGTGAATAATCTTTCTCACTGTAGATTAACGGACTACACAAAGTTTTTAAATGGCCTTATTACCCTTCACAGATTGACAAGCCGCCACAATTGCTTGATTAGGATCATTGCCCGTGTCTTATTCTTGTGATTGTGTCAACACACACCTGTGTGCTCCAGAGCAGCAAACTCCTGCTTTTACAGAGGCGGTCACACTTGCTGATAATCAGTCAAATGAAGTGGATTTGTTTAGCAGGACCCGGCTGCTACTTTCCCTCTTAAATCCAATGCAGGCAGTGAGGGTGTGCTTAGTTTTTCACATGTTTTTCATTTTATTTGGATAAATAATGTGGGTGTTTTTGACCACTCTCAGCAAATACTTTAGACCATTAAAGATCATTATTATGTCTTGCTATATAAATACCTTAAAATGAAAGAGTGTGTGTTTTTCTTTTGACTGTTTATGAATTTAAGACATGTTTGTGGAATCAAATTCACATAGAAAAATTACCCAAGTTTACCATTTAAAATGTCTTGATTTCATTGGTTGTTGCTTATACGATCAATGTTACTTGGCTTAAAACACCTTAAAGACAGAACATTCAAGAGATCTATCATCTCCATTTTAAAATGATTTGTTGTTTTTGTCTTAACTGCAGTAAATACCTAAAAATGCCCGAAAAACTTGGAATATTATGTTGGTTATGAAGATGCTTGCAAAGGTTTAAGGCCTGATGGTTGATTTTCATTGACAACAAATGAAGTCAGTAACTAATCTGTGCTCCACTGACTCTCCAGAGCATCCCTGACCCATTCAAACACCCAGTGGTGCCACCCTCTTAGGAGGGTGACACCAGTCTGCTTGTCCCTCAGCTGCCGCCTGCTCAGGTTACCTCGGCCGACAGTGGAAAGGAGCTCTCATGTGCTGCTGACAGCCCACTGCTCCACTGCATCACTCTGCAGCAGTGCTGGCAGCGAGCACAGAGGCTGTCTCTGCACCCTGCATGCAGGAGAACAATCCAGCCAGGGCTCCTCCTAATAATGTAGTCTGATCCATAAATATCAACACCATAACACTACTCTACCCAGGCAACTGAATCTCAAAAATACATGATTCATCACCTTAGAAGAATCTAGAGAACGAGCAGCACCACAAACAAAATGCACTAAGCGGTAGTCCCAGTCCACACACATGCACAAACAAACTGGTACTTATGGCACTGGTACTAAGATATCCACCTGCAATAAACAGTGAGTTGCTAGTAGTTCATACTCATTAACCTTTTTTACATTTCGTCACATTACAACCAAAAAGTTTAATATTTTTATTGGGATTTTATGTAATAATTGTAAAATAGGAAGAAAGGGACAAGGTAAATCGCTGCAATCCTTTTGGGGAAAGTTTCTACCAACTACAAAATAGGTGAAGTTCAGTCACAGAGTGGCTGTGAATGGCATTTTTAAGTCTTGCCACAGATTCTCAATTGGTCTGGACTTTGACTGGGCCCTGAATAGCTTCCCTGTATTTACTGAAGGAAAACATCCCCACAGCGTGATGCTGCCTCCACCATGTTTCATTGAGGTGATTGTCTGTTCTGGGTGATGTCTAGTGTTAGTTTTCCACCACACACTATGTTTTACATGCAGCCCTACAAGGATGGTGGCAATGTGCAAACGGCACTTCTTGTAGCTCACTTTAAACAATAACTTTTTCTTTCCCACTCTTCCTTTAAGTTTAGATTTGTCTAGTAAACACTTGTACTATGAGGAGATGGAGCATTTACAGTGTAGGATGGATACACAGTGTTAGCCTCCCACAACTAATTAGGTCTGCTCCCTGCACTGGGCATTTTAAAACTGGACTTAAAACATACTTCTATATAATGACATTTGAGTCAATTTTATATAATTTGTCGATTCGGCTTTATTTGCATAGTACTCATCAGAAAGAATGTGAAATACTTTTGCAAGACCTCATGAGGTATCAAACAGCCAGCTGATGTTGATGTTAAATAGTTTAGAAAACCCCAGGGTGAGTGAATAAGAAACTGCCATGGCATGTTTGCAGGCCTTACAGACGTTATGCAGCAGAAAAGCTGCTCATAAGAACACCATTGCCAGTGTGGTCATAATGCTGGGACAGGAGGTGGTAATAAGCTCCTCATTACTCAACAATAAGGTCAAACTACATCTAGATGTACATAATGAAGCCATTTTCCAAGCAGAATCTAAAACTGCAGGATTCTGGGCATGAAGAACAGGTAAAACCATGAATTGCAGGCCTAAAGTGACACGATGTGATCGTTTTGGGAGACAAAGGAGGAGGAGGTGCTGTTTCACCTGTCCTCTCCCCCGATTCCAAGCCTCAGCGTCCGAAGCGAAGCGGACACTCACCCAGGACTCCCGAGGAGCTCTGTTGCGGGGCAGAACCCGGCTCCGGCCTCTCCGAGTCCCCATGCTGCGCTCGGTGTCGGTGGCGGGAGCTCTCGGAGCCGTCGCCGGAGGTGGTCGCACTCCCGGTGGCCGCAGCGCCTCCCGTCCCCGCGTCGGGCATGCTCTCTATCAACGAGGAGCGACGCAAAATGAAGGTATCGTCCGGGAAATTAGGCAGGGGTGTCGCATCTCAGGAGGAAGGCAGAGCATGGGTGAAGGAAGGGCTCTGTTAAAGGAGAATGAAAGTGAGGTGAAGGTTGTCGGTGCGGCGGCGGATCATCCTGGCGGAGCTCTGGAGCTGGATGCGCGGCTAGATGGAGAGAGCAGCTCCGATAATGACTGGAGGAGGGAGGGACAAAGACAGGGAGGGCGGGGGGAGGGGGCTGGATGACACACTCGTTTCACCTTACAGTGGTTCACCCTGATAATTGACTATTGTTCTAGATTATCACAGCAGACCTGCAGGTGTTACTCAACAATTATCTCATGTCGAAATAAAGTCGAATGCCATGTATGGTAACTGCAAACTGACTCCTCATGAATGATTTAAGATGCTAATAGTAATTTTAAAACATGCATGACCTTGATTGTCCATCTCCCAGAGGCATGTAATAATGTCACCCTACAGCGAACTCTGCAAGCAAGCCAGAAATAGAAATCCAGTGTGAAGGTTTGCTGCATGGCTCACACAGTTAAACCCAAACTGCGCTGCAGTGCATTGTTCATTAAGCATCACTCCACCTGGCTGCAAGAAGTCAGAGAAGAGCGTATTTTGCTGTTTATTGCAAAGGTATTAGAGGTAAACCATCCACATTTACAATGGTTTGCAAATGTATTCATTCCCCTTGAACTTTGGTTTCATTACAACAGCAAGCTTTATTGTATTTCATTGGGATTTGATGTGATAGACCAAGACAAGAAGTGGTGCATAACTGTGAAAAAGAAAGAAAATGATAGCTAATGCTCAGTCAGATTACTCCTGCCATGATGTAGCTTAATCCATCTTCCCATCAACTCTGACCACCTTTCTTGTCACTGCTGAAAAAATGTGATCTGCAGCGTTGCATTTTTTTTCCACACAAATTGTTTAGCTTGCAGGCCAAAAGAATACAAATATGGTTTAATGGGACACAGACACCTTCTTTGGCATGTTTGCTGCACTCATTTAAATGGCTGGTAGCAAACTATGACACAGGACTCGTTGTGGATTCCTTAAACAATTGCTTCATTCTCACAGTAGCTCCTCTATAGTTCTTTTTAATAAAGCAACCTTTGCACAAATCTTTTATGTTCTTAAAAAAAGAGATGCTGTATCTTGTGGACATTTTCTGACTTAATAAAATAACAAATGCTAAATATGATCAGCAAAAAACAATTATATCTACATAGACCTGCTATTAAATTTGGATAATAAAAATAGTCCTCCCAGGCAGAATGGTGGCACATGCAGCAGAGTCAACGGGCCTCTGTGACTTTTACTATCTCGCCCTTTCCTCGAAAACTAAATAGAATAAATGACTAATTTATCGATGCAAAAAATATCAGTCTTTATTAAATATTTATTGGTGTTCAGGTAAAGGTACAAGTAATGTCACATTTTAGTTGACCAAGAACGGTAGTATGCACTAAGTTTGTTTTATGGTGTAAATTGCCCTAATGTGCACAAATAGTGTGTGCAAATATAACTGACATTAATACAGCAAATAGTGGCATGTTTGCTTGCAGATACAACTTTAAAAATGTAGACTGTGGTCTAATATAGATCAATACTGATTTATGCATTGGATACAAAGATGTTAAAACAAATATTTATGGTACAGATCAGGGGATTCATGGGTATTTCAAACCACTGTGGGAGTAGTTAAACAGTATTTCAGGTGTGCATCAACAAACAAATAAATATAACTGTTGTTTACAAGGATAATTTTGTCATTGGTAATGACATCCATGGTCTCATTAACAGTGTTTATACAGAACTCAGTAACTGTGAGGTGGCAGGTTTTACACCTTATGCTTACAATGAGCATGCAATAAGTTATAAATTATTGATGCCCAGGTTAAAAATTGCTCCCAGACCTCATGTTGTACCTGTTCTACGCAAACACAATTCAAAACCTCTTGCATGGTGTTTCTCTTTGCAGCCACTCTGGCAGTTTGTCAGCCCTCCCCTTGGTATGGTTCACAACTCAGAGGCACCACTGAATTTCTGCTTACTCACCAGCTCAGAGGGTTGACAGCTGCAAGGCTCTGCAGTGGGGCACAGACATACATCAGTGCACATTAAGTCTGCACACTGTAACTTTATTTATGCACGATTGTTCTCTGTTTAAGACCTGATAATAAATTCACAGAGATTACTAGTGATCGAATGATACAAGGCTTTACGTAAGCCAAAACTATAAAGGGCCAATAAATATGCAAGCAACACAAAAAGAAAGGATTCAACTAAAAAAATATTTTCACTGAATTGACAAAATACCAACACATTCATCATATTCAATAGCAGATTTAGAAATGCTCAGCACATATAGATCTATGTGTAACCATGATACTGTAAAACTCAAGTTTTTTACTGACACATAATGACATCCCAGCCTCATATACGTACTAAAAATACAAACCCATCGATCCCTGACAAATACTAATAATGCAGTCTAATGCATTCATGAGGAATCCTTTATGTCTGATAACTTCCACTTGCTATTCTGACTGACCATTTAGTTGCTCCTGAAACTGCCTGATGATGCTACTATTTGTTAGCCTTAGCATAATTGCCTAAGTCATAAGGTAATTATGCTATGAGGCTAATGTACTGCTTTACTCATGAGGCCAACACTTATATCCATTGGTGCCTGTGGCCATGCCATCTCCTTGCAAACAGAATCCTTTGCTTGACTGAATCATTTACCACATGTACAACTTAGTTATATTTAATTTTTTCATTCATCCTGTGCGGAAGTGATCATGACAATTTTTAAATTGTCACTGAGGCTCATGAAATAAAATTTGACCTTATTTCTTTAACAGTTTGTTGTATCATGCCTTGTTATATCTGTTTTGAGTATTACACCCAGCAACGTTAAAGGTCACATTTACCATATTAGCAGTAAATTATCTCTTTGATTGCACAGATGATAGATAGATGATGATAGATAGATGATGATAGATAGATAGATAGATAGATAGATAGATAGATAGATAGATAGATAGATAGATAGATAGATAGATAGATAGATAGATAGATAGATAGATAGATAGATAGATAGATAGATAGATAGATAGATAGATAGATAGATAGATAGATAGATAGATAGATGAACTGTTAGGGAATGCGATAATGCAAATGAGGCGGAACGTCTGAAGGAAACAATATTTACGGACGTAATTTTACGATGCACAGAAGGCGGGACTCTTTGTTGATGGACTGCATTTCGACGAATAGGAATAGAGAACATGTCTGCGTGAAGGAAAGTGTTAACCAATCTCAGACATCCAACAGACAATAACACAGAAACAGGAAGAACACAAGGACAGCATGGGTCTGCTTATTTAAAGAAGCTCCCACATTATCAACTCTCAGTATATGTTAGCAAACATTACGCTGTCAGGCTCCCCTGATTCAGCTAGCAGGTTAAAATGTTCCGATGATGGACGAGATCTCAGTTTGTACGATAAACTGCCAATAAATTAAAGTCTAAATGTATTATTCTGCAAAACTGCTGCCAGTCTCAGCTGTCTGTGGAGGAATATACAGAGCTGCGATTCGAAGACTTCAGACAAGGTTGGTTCTCTGTTTTATACTTAAATAACTCAGACTAAATTGACACAGCGGCATTGTCCTGTTTAAAATGATAGAAAATGATCTCATGAAGTTATAGTACTGTGCACTGTGCAAGAATCTTACGCTGTTAATTTTGGCCAATTTTTCAACAATTTCAATCCAATATTTGACATTTTTAGGCTTAATAAGGCGTTCAAAATCAAAGGATTATTCAATGTCGTGTCTAAACATAAACTATTAAAAATAAATTTTTAACCAGCAGACCGTCAGTGATCTTCCCGTTTCTTTAGGTTATTCCTTTTAAAATACCAGGGCCAACATTAGCACGACACCGGTACAATAGGATTTTAGCACTAACAAGGTTATACCCAAACAGCTATTGGTGAGTATATTAGTTTAAAAAAAGTCTTTGCACAGTTTTGCACAGTATTGTATATCATGAAAATGTGATAAGGCTTAGGAATGCATTTATAGTTATTCGCACCAACTATTACAACCTTTGATTTAGAAAACTGAAAGTGTGAAATTGTTTATTGAAATAATGCATTCTCTGTATTTTTGTTATCTATTAAATGACTAATTTAGGATTCATAGCTTAGAAATGTTTGTAATACAGTGTTACACTAACTTAAATACAGCTCATCCCTGGTAACAATGTGTTAAAGCCTTAAAAAAAAACTTCATCTTTTAATGCAGAAGAATAAAAATGTAATGTTTAATTTGTTTACATGTGTATTAAGTAGGAGAAAAAATCTGATGAAGAATTTGTTTTTGTTTGAATTACTCATGCCACACCAAAAAATGCCTATAAAATTAATTTAATTGTAATTTTTCTTAATTTATTCATTAGGTTTTGATTGATCGAGTGTCTAGAAACTATAACAAATGGCTTCTTATTTTCCTGGTGTTCAAATATGATATGACACAGATCATATTTCTCCTAGCCATTTTTTAAAGTAGGAAAGTCAGAAGAACGTGCCATTTAGGTAAAGCTAATGTGACTACAAAAAAGTTGTTGCTCACCTAAAATGATCCATATTCATTGTCAGAGCAATATTTTAGGAATAAAACATACTTGACATGCTTGTGTCTACCGTCTTGTAGTCTGACAAGACTAAAGAGACTAAATAATAAATGCAGGTTACCATTTATCTTCTCTCCTGCAGAAACATCCCTCTGTACCGCCGTCTACCCTTTGGAGATGGAGTTTTGGCTGGACTTGTGGATGCTGACACCATCTTCGCTTTGTCATCAGGTCAAGGCAGATGTGGGGTGTCTGTGGTACGCATCAGTGGTCCTGCTGCAACTACAGCATTAAGATGTATGGTTGGGTTCAGAAATCACCTGCCTCCTCCACGAACTGCCCTGTTACGTAGCATCACAGACCCCCACTCTAAAGAAGTACTGGACCGTGGACTGGTCCTCTGGTTTCCAGGTGAGACTTCTACACTTAGACTTCACATCTTGTCTTGTCTGTTTGGTATTGTAACATACTGTAACATTATTATGCTACAGATGTAATGATGCAAAACCATTTCCTCAGCTGAGTGAATGCAGCAGTGTCATCTACGTCAGACATAGGCAAATTATTTGGCACCCCTGGTACAGATGCGTAAAAAGCCTTAGAATAAATTCAAATTTAATTGCAGCACCATAATCTCACACTAAATAAAGTACCTTTATTCAGTAGGCATAGAAACGGTTAGAAATGGTTGTTATGGAGACATGGTGACCCCAAGATCTTACTCAAATCCCTAACAGTGAGTTTTGGAGATGTTATTACCTTCCTTACTAGCATTCTCACTGTTTGTGGTTGTAAGATATACATGAGTCATTTTTTCAGCCTAGTGGTCACTGGCTAAAGAAATAGGCCTCTGCGTCACATCATGTTTATACCCCAGGGGAACAAAAAATCAGCAGCCTTATTCTGTTGTAACAAAAGATTAATTTCTTTGAAGTCATTTTGCAGAGCTTTACCAGGAGTGCCAAAAAATGTGTCTGCCTGAGTTTATTTTTCTGATGATGATTTTGTTTTCTGTTATCAGCTCCTCATAGTTTCACCGGAGAAGACAGTGTGGAGTTCCACATCCATGGTGGTCCTGCTGTCATTACTGGAGTCTTACAAGCTCTAGGTGAACACTCCTGCTTCTGCATCTTCATATATTACAACATGACCCAGTATTGTAAAGTAATGCTCAGTTTCGGGGTGTCAGTGTATCTGGGTGTTTATAGCCTCACTTTCACAAGCTCTAAGACTTTAGAGCTCTCTACCCTTCGGAGTCGTCATTTCTGAGACTTGAAAGAGAAAACGTATGCTTGCATCACTGTATCTCAGGTGCTTAAAATATTTGCACTGGCAAGCATGACCAAACTGCGTCTCTGCAGTTTCTCTGTGGACTCCATAGAGGGCAGTGTTGTACAAGAGGAAGCAGAGCGCTACTAGTAAACGTCCTGTTAGATTTTTATTTTCAGGAACAATAATAGGATATAAACTGTGCTGTGATATTCATCTATCCATTGTCTATACCAACAAGGGGAGGTGGGGGGAGGGAGCAGTCATTGGATGAGAGGCGGGGTACACCCCAGGACAGGTCTTTAGTCACAGGGTAACAGAGAAACACAAAACTATGCACACACTCTCATTCCTAAAAGCAATTTGGAGTAACCAGTGAACCTAACAGTCATGTTTCTGTACTGTGGAAAGATTTTATGTTTTCTAAGATTATAATCTAACACACTAACCCTACTGTATATTTATTATAGATAGTTTTATGTTCCCTGTGGTCTCCTAAGGAGATTTGAAAAACGGCTGAGAGAACAATACACACATAACCTTTGTTAACCTGCAGGTCTGCCAGTTGCCTTTGTTTGATCCTGCTGTGGTTGTGTGTGTGTTTTGTGTGCATGATGCATGCATACATCGTGCTGCCTCTTCATGTTTTTGTTTGCATATGTGCGTGTGTTTTGCAGGAAGCGTGCCTGGCATGAGGCCTGCCGAAGCCGGGGAGTTCACGCGGAGGGCTTTCCACGCAGGGAAGCTCGATTTAACTGAGGCGAGTCAGAGGAGAGCGTTAAACACACATATCTTTTCAGGTTTTGTTAACATTCAGGATGAAAATGCAATAATCAGGGTCAATTCTAAGGGGGATTCCAATGTATGAAATATTAACAGAAAAATTAACTCGTTTCCATATTTTGACCTTTAGTGTTTATTTCAGTGGGTTGTGAAACACTCATGCATAAATGCAACTATCAGGTCTCTATAGATTACATTTTTTTATGTACTGAAATGTGCAGCCTTATGTATTTATAAATGTTTTCACAGAAGATAAACAGCTAAATGCAGAAATGTTTTCTAAATTAAAACAGATGCTTTAATGTCCTTTAATTTCCATGGTGATCTCATAGCCTAGTCCACTCATTACCATTACTTTTTACAACTATAACCACTCAAGTAAATACCCAGTGCCACCATCTGTACAGCCTTTTTGAATAGTTTCACACAATTAGCTGCGGATAGAAGAACCATGAAGTAGCTAAGATATTAGATATTATATTCAATGTTGGTATGACTGTTATTGATGTTTTCCCGGTACCCCAACAATCATTTTTTGTTTTTTCCTCTCTGTCCCTTTTATATTTTTTTCTTTAAAATTGTCATAACCTGTTCAGTTTGCTGCCTGAACCAGATACAACTGGCCGCTTCACACTCGGCTGCGAACCGCCCCAGAACATGCTGTAGATCTTGGCTACAGGGGGCCAGCAGGACCACGTCATCTGCAAAAGAAGAGACGAAATCCTCTGTTCCCCAAACCAGACCCCCTCTCGCCCTTGGCTGCGCGTAGAAATTCTGTCCATAAAAGTTATGAACAGGACCGGTGACAAAGGGCAGCCCTGCCGGAGTCCAACATGCACCGGGAACAGGTCCAACTTAGATGCGGCAATGCAGACACAGTCGAATGCTTTCTCCAGGTCCACAGAACACATGTGGACCGGTTGGGCAAACTCCCATGAACCCTTGAGTACCCTGTAGAGGCTATAGAGCTGGTCCAGTGTTCCACACTGCTCCTCCTGAAACCGAGGTTCGACTATCAGCCGGACTCTCTTCTCCAATACCCTGGCATAGGCCTTACCAGGGAGGCTGAGGAGTGTGATCCCCCTGTAGTTGGAACACACCCTCCGGTCACCCTTCTTATGAAGGGGTACCATCACCCCAGTCCACAGTCCAGAGGCACTGTCCCCGACCGCCATGCAATGTTGAAGAGGCGTGTCAACCATGACAGCCCCACAACATCCAGAGAGTTGAGGTACTCAGGGTGGATCTCATCAAGCCCTGCCACCGCAGAGCTTTTTAACCACCTCGGTGACTTCAGCCTGGGTGATGAAAGAGTCTAACCCCAAGTCCCCAGCCTCTGTTTCCACCAGGGAATGCGTGATGGCAGGATTGAGGAGATGCTCAAAGTACTCCTTCCACCGCCCGATAATGTACCCAGTCGAGGTCAGCAGCCTTCCACCCCAACTGTAAACAGTGTTGGCGAAGCACTACTTCCCCCTCCTGAGGCACAGGACGGTTTGCCAGAATCGCTTCGAGGCCAACCGGTAGTCCTTCTCCATGGCCTCACCGAACTCCTCCCAGGCCCGAGTTTTTGCCTCTGCCACAGCCCGGGCCGCGGCACGCTTGGCCTTACGGTACCCGTCAGCCGCCTCAGGAGTCCCACAAGCCAACCACAGCTGATAATACTCCTTCTTCAGCTTGACAGCGTCCCTTACTGCCGGTGTCCACCACTGGGTTCGGGGATTGCTGCCACGACAGGCACCGCAGACCTTACGGCCGCATCTACAGGCAGCAGCATCGACAATAGATGCGGAGAACATGGTCCACTCGGACTCTATGTCTCCAACATCCGCCGGAATCTGGTCAAAGCTCTCCTGGAGGTGGGAGTTGAATACATCCCTGGCCAAGGGCTCCGCCAGACGTTTTGGGCCTGCCAAGTCTGTCATTCTTTCTCCTCCTCCAGCGGATCCAACTCACCACCAGGTGGTGATCAGTGGACAGCTCAGCCCCTCTCTTCACCCGAGTGTCCAAAACATGCGGCCGAAGGTCTGATGATACGACAACAAAGTCAATCATTGACCTCCTGCCTAGGGTGTCCTGGTACCAAGTGCACTGATGGACACCCTTATGTTTGAACATGGTGTTCATTCACTAACAATGGAGTCCTCGGGAGGGGCACTATCCAGCACCCCCGACAGGGATGCCAAGAAGGCCGGGTACTCCACACTACCGCTCGGCCCGTAGGCCAAAACGACAGTCAGAGACCTGTCCCCAACCCGAAGGCGCAGGGATGTGACCCTCTCATCCACTGGGGTAAACCCCAACACGACACGGCTGAGCTGGGGGGCAACAAGCAAACCCACCCCAGCCCACCGCCTCTCCCCGTGGGCCACTCCATAGTAGAAGAGAGTCCAGCCCCTCTCGAGGAGATGGCCTCTAGAGCCCACGCTGTGCGTGAAGGCGAGCCCAACTATTTCTAGTCGATATCTCTCGACCTCCCGCTCAGGCTCCCCCCCCCCAACGAGGTGACATTCCACATCCCTAGAGCCAGCCTAAACATCCAGGGATCGGGCCGCCAAGGTCTCCACCTTCGTCCGCCGCCCAATCCTCTTTGCACCGGTCCCTAACAGTTCCCCCTGCAGGTAGTGGGCCCACTGGGGGATGGCCAACCCGGCCACCAGGCGCTCTCTGACGAGTCCCGAACCCAGGCCTGGCTCCAGGGTGGGACACCGGCTCCGCCGTACTGGGCAAAATCACGTGCCTTGATTTAATAGTCCTAATGATGAAGGTGCCTTGAACTGCTCTTTGACCTGTCACCTAGAGTCTGTTTGCCATGGGAGACCCTACCAGGGGCATTTAAGCCCCATGACAACATAGCTTCTAGGATAATTCGAGCACTCAAACCCCTCCACCACATTAAGGTGGCGCTTCAAGGAGGGGAACAACGTGTTTGGTTCGGACATTTATTTACGGTCCTTTAGCGGACCAGCGTCTGCAGGACGAGAGAGCAGCTGCCCGTAATCAGACTGCTTGCATCGGATCAAACAGAAGGACGAGTCCGCTGAATCTGCTGAACATAAATATATGCAATATCCAACCTAAAACTTCGAAGGTCAAAAGTCCGCGCTTTTGCCCTTTTAAGTCCTTGTCCTCGTTATTGCCATGGCTGAGACAAAAACTTTTTCATAAAGCCCAAAATTGTAACTTCTTCAGGCAAACTTTGGAGCTTCACCATCCAGACTTCAGTCAGCATAGCTCCAGCCGTTTGGGGGGTCAGTGGAAACAAAACAGTTACTGTACCGAGAAGAGCGAAACCCAGTGGTGCAGAGCTGCGCCGCCTAAAACGAGCCTGTGGAAAAGGGGCAAAAGTCGGGAATAGACTGAGGGGATTAAACCAAAAACACACTATCACCCCTTTAATCCTATATTAAGACAAATAAGCAGGCCTTTTCTGGGCCTACAAATAGAGTAGTATCTGTGTTGTGAATAGTATTCTGTAATATTATTTCATGTTTTATTTTTTCATTTTATATCTGTTCTCAAATGTTTCTTTGTATTTAAATCTTATATTGTGAAGCACTTTGTAACTTCTACTTTTGAAAGGTGCTACAGTTATGCTCAAAATTACTCCGCATCGTAGCTGACGCAGGTTGTGGCACGTGTGCTGGTTCAGCGGGGACTGGAGGTGTGGGAAGGCTTGGGGGGTCTCTGATGGTGTCATGGGGAGACCAGCGGGGGGCTGTCCCCCCTTGGTGTGGGTGCTCGGGACAGGCTCTGGAGAGGTGGGCTCCTGTTGGGTGGCCTATGCAAATAAATAATTTTGGGCTTAACTGTATATAAAAGTTTATTTTCTAGCAAGAGATTATGAGGCACATTAAGAGAGGACATTATTTACTTAATCCTGTTAAAATTTATTATTTAGATATAAATAAATGCAAATCTTTTGTAATAAATACATGCACTGATATTCTATGTAAATCTGCTTGAAGGTGGAAGGACTCGGGGATCTGATCCATGCAGAGACTGAGGCTCAGCGGAGACAAGCTCTCAGACAGATGTCGGGACATCTGGGACGCCTCTATCAGGACTGGAGCCAAAGACTGAAACGGGTAGGTCCTCTTAAAGTGGTGGTGTGAAAATTCAAGTTTTCACCTCTGATTAGCACCCAGTTACTGTATAAGTTGCATCTAAGTGAATTCAGCCAGGCTATTTTCTTTATTCATGTTGTTTTCAGATGCTACTACAAAGCCCTGTATTTATATCTGGCCTCATTTTTTTTCTTGAATTTGTAAACATTAACTTAGATTTACCGAAATCACCGGTGTCATTAGAAGCATTGTGGAAACCCGATCCAACATTTTAGTCCAATATTAGATATAAATGCACAGCTGGATTTAATACCTGAACAGAGAGGTAATATTGTATAACATGAAGCATTGTTCAAAAACAACAACCTGGTTCTGTCCTTATAGCTGCTACCCTGAAGCAGCCTTAGGCCAAAAACACTCTGTTGACATAATTGTTGCATAAAAAAGGAGATTATAGACACAATTTTTTTTAGAAATAATATAAACATATTCTAAATCTAAAAAAAAAAACAATAACTAGCTGAACTGTTTGATATTTTTTTTTCCTAAAAAGAGTTTGGAAAGAAGCAGTGTGTGTCGTGCTGCAGGTCAGACCTCAGCAGTTTCATTCCCACACAAAGCTTTTGTTTCTTTTGTTTTTATCTCTAGAGTTGGTCTTAAAGGAATCAGAGGCTTCCTGTTTTCATGTTGCTGTAGCACATGTAGTACGTGTGTTTTGTTCAATACCAAGAGTCAAACGCTCATCTATACATGCATGTTCTTATTTTGCTTCTTCTGACCCTGTTACTTTATGCTGAAGGTAACAAGATTAAGGAAACCTTAAGGATTAATTAAGTTAAGCCCATCAGAGCTTTTTTCAAAAATTCTAACATTAGATTAATTTTAATACTGATCTATTAAAAGCATGTAATATGCTGAGTTATTTGTAATTCTGATGTCGTCTCTGTATCAGAACTGACTTTCTGCCTCTGACAGACTTTGTTGAGCTGTTAAGTTATTAAAGAAAACTGCGGTGCAAGTACAGCATTTGATTACTGCTATGCAGGACTGCATTTTGCCTTCAATAAGTAAAGAAAAACATAACTGTGAAATGTTATTTTCCATCTCTTAACATGTGACATTGTGCCTGAAAACGTTACCACTTTGTTCAATTTAGCTGGTATGTTTAGCGCTTTGCAGCAGCATTGATACCCCTGAGACTTTTTTTAGAGATTAAAACTCTATTTTTTCAGCGTGTCTGTAATAAAACTATCTTCAAGTCTCGCAAAAGATTCTCAATTGGATTTATGTTTGGACTTTGACTGGGCCATTTGGTTTGACCTTAACCATCCTTTCTGCTGTAAGGTGAACCTCTGTCCCAGTCCAAAGTATTTTGTCCTATGTTTAACTTCCTCCATCTTCCCTGTCCCTGCTGAAGAAAAGCATACCCACAGCATGATGCCACCACCATGTTTTATTGTTGAGATGGTGTTTTCAGGTTGATGTACAGTCTTATTGTTTCTGCTGCACAAACGTTTTGCACGTAGACCGAAAAATTTGATTCTGATTGTGATCTGAACAAAGCACCTTCGTCTGGATGTTCTCTGTGCCCCCTGCATGGCTTGTGGCAAACTGGAGTTTTATGGCTATTGTTGAACAACCGCTTTCCTCTTCCCACTCTTCCATGAAAGGTTACATTTTAGATTGTACAACTGATAGTTGTCCTGTCAACAGATTCTCCCACCTAAGCTGTAAATATCTGCAGCTCCTCCAGAGTTACCATGGGTGTCTTTGCTGACTCAATGAATAAAGCTCTCCTTGCCCCAGCGGTCAGTTAGGTGGATGGCTCTCTTCATTTTTGCACAATGGCAAAACTTTCTTCTGACCCGCCTGCTGTGGTCCTCTTTCTTCATGATTTGTTTGTTCACTGATGTTCTCTAACAAATCTCTGTGGCCTTCACAGAACAGCTGGATTTATACTGGCATTGAATTGAACACAAATGGACTCTATTTACTCATTACATGACCATCATCTTATGCTAATGTATAATTTGTAACATGCATTTCGTTTTTCTTCCATTTCTTAGTCATGCACTACATTGTGTTTGTCAATCACGTAAAATCTCAATAAAATGCTTTGAGGTTTATAGTTGTAACGTAACAAAAACTGAAAAGGTTAAAAAATTTTGCAAGGAGTTTTGCAGCTTATTAGGGAAATGTACAGGGAGTATTGTTTGTCCCAAGGGCAAAAAAGGTTTGTTCCCCTTTGAGCTGCTCCATGTGGATTACATTGTCCTATATGTAAAGACTGTCTGCAGGCAGCTAATAAAATACTGTACAAAAAAATTAACTCACTACTCTTTGAGGAGTTTGTTGCAAAAATGCATTGATCTGACACAAAATCTATTTATTTAACAGCTAAACATTCAGATTTTTTTTTTTTAAATACCTCGAAAAATTTTAATCATGTTGTAATTAATCGGACATACTTTTTATGTCAACTATAATAAAAAAATTGGTCCTTCTCTGTTGAGAGAGAAATCACGAAACAACTGTACAAATTGCATTTGTATAACAAGTACATGCACAAGTCTAATTGTGCTAATGAGTGTGCCATTAAAAGAGAAATCTTGCTGGCTTGATGAGCTGTTGCACTTTGGCTGATTAACAGGATACAAAGTAAAACGACTGACTGAACATCCTCCCAGAGTGGTTATTCCATATTTCTCTGCCGGGTATGGTCGGATGTATGTTTTTCTCATTTGCATTTAATTGTTGCAAAGCCTGAGTTTCTCTCACATATCCTGTTGCGGTGGTTCAGCACAGAAGGTCAATAACCGCAGGTGAGTGCTTTCATCCCAGTGGAAGTTGGCCAAAACGTCTTCCGCTGTGAATAGTTTTGGCAGCGACCCCACCAGCAAATCCAGGTGTTCTCCTCTGAGAAGCTTTGTTTTAGCTGCTTGTCAGCAGCTTTGGTTCCTTGAAGCTGTATAAGCAGGCTATTATTTTGGACTCAGATTTCTGAGAACACAGCTAATCAGCAGTATGCAATCTGTATGATGACAGGGGTCAAATCTTTATCTGACACTTAAACAATGCTACTTTTCTAATGGCTTTCCATGTAAGTAAACGGGGCAAAGTACTGGAGTCTGATGCTTCCTGTTTTTCTGCTGCTATACTACTATTGTGTGTATGTACCTTAATGTTAATCAAGATGCTGATCATGTTGTGGTGGAAATATTGAAGCATTTCCCCGTTTGTACTCTAGATTAAGATACAAAAGAAGCATGTAGCAATGAGATAAAAATGCATCAACAGTAGAACCGGTGAGACATATGGCCTGGAAAACAGGAAGACTAATTTAGATATACTGGTAAGTCTAATGCAGGACTATAACACAGATCAAATCTTCTTTTCTGAAAAATTCAATCTTAACACTTCACTGAGCTTTACTTAGATGATAATCACTCCCCTAACCCTCATGCTTCTAGATTTGAATCCTTTGTTTGATGCTGTTGAGGACAGTATCCTTTTTTCACATCTGGAGTGTTGTTTGGGACTTATTTTGGTTTAAAAACCAAAAACTGTTAAAATCTGTAAGGGGTAAATATTTTTACACAGCACTGTATTTTGGCACTAATTATTTTAAAGTGTCTCTGCACAGTAAATTATCGTTACACACAGAATATACACCCAATTTCTTATTTACAGTCACTTAATCCTGTCCAGGGTGGGCTGAATCACATCTGAAAGAAGACAGGAACCACTCTGGTTAGTTTGATTTAATATTCTGCTCAGCAACATGTCATCCTAACTTTCAGGACCGGTGGTGTAGGTTTCATGATTTTGGTTTTTTTTGCAGCCACATACATTCATGTAGTGGATCATGAACTCCAAAGCATGCCAAAATATTTTAATATCAAATATGCGGCCTTCTATTCCATCAGCTATTCCCTGTCCAAAAACTTGCTAATTCATAACTCAATGGGACAGTGACTGAAAACAGAACGGTTGACAAAGAAAATAATCAAGGCATTGCAAGGCTTCAGTCAAAGTCCAGTACTATACCTGATTAAAATCTGTTGGCTGGATCTTTTAGAGAGTTGTGGATAAATGAATTAACTAAAATGAAACTGAGGGTCAAACTTCAATAATAACTATGTGAGACAATAAAGTGTAAGCAGTCATATTAGTCATGTAAGGCTATAAGGAGAACAATTACTTCTGCATCTGCACGTATTTCTGCAAGCCGCTGAATCAGTGGATAGACCTTGCTTTTAACACTCGGCATCTGCAACTTCAGCTAGTGTTTAATCAGTGACAACATGCATTTCAAGTTATATGTGTCTCATTTAGGACCTGGAAGGAACCAAAGGGTGTCTAATGTCCTGTTAGGTGAAATTTTATAAATGACTGTGGATGTAATACTTTCTAAATTATTATGGGTTGGAACATCCAAGTAGAACAATGCAAATGCACAAAAGAAACAAAGAAGTTGAATGTGTTTTAAATGCATTTATTGGCTAAATATTTTGTTTGTATTCCTCATCTATATGTTTTCATGAATGACCGGTTTTGATGTTTTGAATTTATGAATAAAATGGATTCATGATCTGCATTTTCAACATTTGTAAAGCCCTGCAAAGTGTTCATACACCTTGAACCTTTACATGTTCTGTAACCTGACAGCTGCAAGCATTAATGTGTCTTATTGGGATTTAATGCGATAAACAGGCTTAAAGTGGTGAATAATTGCAAAGTAGGTTTCAAAATGTTTCACAAATAATAATCTGAAAATGATAGCATGCATTTCCTTTCAACCCCCTTTACTCTGATGCCCCTAAATCCAGTGCAAGCAATTACCTTCAGAAGTCACTTGGAATAGAGTCCACCTGTGTGTAAATTGATCTATGTACAATTCAAGCTGTTCTGTGAAGGCGTGAAAAGGTTTGATGGAGAACATAACTGATCAAACAGCATCACCAAGGCCAAGGAACACAGCAGAAAGGACAGTGATGAAGTTGTGGAGAAATTTAAAGCAGGGTTGGGTTATAGAGAAATATCTAATATTTTGATCATCTCACATAGTTATGTTCAGCACATTATCTGAAAACAAAAAAATATGACACAACTGCAAACTTAACCAAGATCGGCCATTCACCTAATTACTTACAGCCTGGACAAAGAGAACAGTACAGAAGAAGCCAAGAGGCCAATGGTGACTCTGAGGGAAATGCAGAGATCCACTTGGTGGGAGAATCTGCTGATAGTCCTGCAATTCTCAAATCTGACATTTACGGAAGATTGGAAATAAGAAAGCAATTGTTTTGCAGTTTGGTACAAGCCATGTAGAGGACACAGCAATCATGTGGAACAATGTGCTCTGGTCGGGTGGGACAATAATTACACACGTGGACAAAATTGTTGGTACTTAAATCGGACAAAGGTAATAATGAATAAAAATGCTATGAAAATGAACAAATGAAAGTCAGACATTGCTTTTCAAACATGCTTCAACAGAATTATTTAAAAAAAAAACTAATGAAACAGGCCTGGACAAAAATGATGGCACCCTTAACTAAATATTTTGTTGCACAACCTTTTGAGGCAATCACTGCAATCAAACGATTCCTATAGCTGTCAATGAGACTTCTGCACCTCTCAGCAGGTATTTTGGCCCACTCCTCATGAGCAAACTGTTCCAGTTGTCTCAGGTTTGAAGGGTGCTTTTTCCAGGCAGCATGTTTCAGCTCCTTCCATAGATGCTCAATAGGATTTAGGTCAGGGCTCATAGAGGCCTCTTCAGAATAGTCCAATGTTTTCCTTTTAGCCATTCTTGCGTGTTTTTAGCTGTGTGTGACCCTGTGCCAGATGCAGCAAAGCAGCCCCAGAACATAACAGAGCCTCCTCCATGTTTCACAGTAGGGACAGTGTTGTTTTCTTCATATACTTCATTTTTCCGTCTGCTAACATAGAGCTGATGTGCCTTGCCAAAAAGTTACATTTTTGTCTCGTCTGTCCATAGGACATTCTCCCAGAAGCTTTGTGGCTTGTCAACATGTAGTTTGGCAAATTCCAGTCTGGGTTTTTTATGATTTGTTTTCAAAAATGGTGTTCTCCTTGGTCGTCTCCTATTAAGTCCACTTTGCCTCAAACAACGTCGGATGGTGCGATCTCACACTGATGTTCCTTGAGCTTGAAGTTCACCTTTAATCTTTTCCGAAGTTTTTCTGGGCTCTTTTGTTACCGTTCGTATTATCCGTCTCTTTGTTTGTCATCAATGTTCCTCCTGTGGCCACGTCCAGGAAGGTTGGCTACAGTCCCGTGGATCTTAAATTTCTGAATAATATGTGCAACTGTAGTCACAGGAACATGAAGCTGCTTGGAGATGGTCTTATAATCTTTACCTTTAACATGCTGTCTATAATTTTCTTTCTAATGTCCTGAGACAACTCTTTCCCTTCGCTTCCTCTGGTCCATGTTGAGTGTGGTACCCACCATGTCACCAAACAGCACAGTGACTACCTGTAGCCCTATATATAGGCCCACTGACTGATTACAAGAATGTAGACACCTGTGATGCTAATTAATGGACACACCTTGATTTAACATGTCCCTTTGGTCACATTATTTTCAGGGGTACCATCATTTTTGTCCAAGCTTGTTTTAAGAGTTTATTTTTTTAAATAATTCTGTTGAAGCCTGTTTGAAAAGCAATGTCTGACTTTCATTTGTTCATTTTCATAGAATTTTTATTCATTATTACCTTTGTCAGATTCAAGTTATTTCTGTGACCATTGTGGGTTTCTCTTTCATTTACCGAGGGGTACCAACAATTTTGTCCACGTGTGTAAACTTTTTGGCCTATGTGCAAAACCCTATGTGCGGAAGAAAGCTAGCATCACCCTCAAAACATCACCCCCACTTACAAACATGGGGGTTGCAGCATCATAATGTGGGGAAGTGTTTTATTTCCATCAGTGACAGGTAAGCTGGTCAGAGTTGATGGGAGATGGATGGAGCAAAATACATCACATTCCTGGAAGGAAACCTGTTATAAACTACAAAAAGCTTGAGACTGTGGTGGAGGTTCAGGGTACCAACACAAGCAGCCAGAGCTGTAGTGGAATGGCTTAGAAAACATATTAATATGTAAAAAAGTATCTAAATTCAATTAAAGCTGGTTCAAGTCTGAAACTTAAACAATGCTGTGCACAGATGTTCGCCATCCAATCCGACTGAGTTTGAGATGTTTTGAAAAGCTGGTTGAGATATTCTCCATTTACATGTACACATAAAATCTCATATACATTGAAGTTGGAGATTAAAACATGAGAAAACGTGAAAAGGATCAAGAGGTGTGAATACTTTTGCAAGGCTCTGTACAATCTACATTAGTTCTGCTCTGTTGTGTTTGCCTCACAATATTTTTCTCTTCTGACATAAACTATAAATAATTAAGTACATCACTTTGTTACTGGGAATATCATGATACATTTTTTGTTAATTTGTCTAAACTAGCCTTTTGTTGCATGCTGCATTCAGACAGCTTCTGCCTCTTTTTTTACTTTTGTCACAGAGTTTAGCCCATGTCGAAGCCTTTATAGACTTCAGCGAGGATGAGCTTATCGAGGAAGGAGTCTTAGCCCAAGGTATGTATGGTTGCTGATAGCTGTGCTGAACACCTCTACCTGGAGTGGCCCCCTCAGCAGATTCACTTTGTGGACTATAGCTCAGACCATTCAGGACTGAGTTTGCATTTTGCATGTTAGTTTGTTAAATCACAAATGAAATACACTAGTTACGATTTCTACAGATTCATAGCCAAAAATGTTTACTTCTGAAACAAACATGGCAGTACAACTTCAATTTGCATTGCTGCATCTGAACACATCCTAATTTTCTCGAGCTATGTAAACAACAGGGCAGTCATCTCCTGGGGTTTAGTTGGAGATGAGAGGGTTTACAGGTTTAATTTCTTTCTCAAGGCACAAGATGTTTTTAGATTTTTAACCGCAAGAGTGATGATTTTGTTGCCTTTTAGGGACAAACCACTAACATGAAACACATGACTATGTTTTGATCTAAACCATTCTATTGTTGCTCTGGCTGTATGTTTATTATCCTGCTGGAAAGTCAACCTCCGTCCCAGTCTGAAGTCTGTGCAGCTTCTGACAGGCTTTCTCCCAGCATCCAATTCAGTTTATTTATGAAGAGTCAATTCACAACAAATATTGCCTCAAAGCACTTTGCAAGATCCAATTTATATACAGAAATACATAATCATATCAGTCTAATCTCATACAGATATAAATATATTTACATACACCCCAATTTGATCCTGGTTATATTACAGTACTGTCAATTTCAGTTTCTTTTGCAAATTGCTAAAAGGTTATCTGTCTATGGAAACAGCTAATTGCATCATGTCATTATCTTTGCAGCAGTCCCTTATACTGAGAATGCATGGGTTGACAGTGGAAAGAAAAACCCCCTTTTAACAAGACAAAACATCCAGCAGAACCTGGATTAGTGTGAGCAGCAATCTGCCCCTACCAACTGGGTGTTTGAGAAGATAGAGCAGACATAGCACTGGTTCTGGAGTACTTTGATGTTAAAGACAAAGTAAAGAGCTAAACTCTAGTAGTGCATTCTATGGGATGAAACAAAGTACATAGAGGCTGCAATAGCTTCTTCAGTTCCTTTGTGTTTGAGAGAGACAGGGTTACACAGAAAGGGAAGGTCAAGTGTATTATCAACAGAGAGAGAACATTAAGTAATTGGCAGCAAAAGCTTAGCCATGCTATCGCTTTCAGTGTCTTTCCCTGTGTTTTTTTCTACTCCATCAGTGGACATCTCAGTGTGTGACCTGCAAACAGAGATCAAGCAGCATCTAAAGGATGAGAGGCGAGGTGAGAGACTTCGCAGCGGAGTTCATGTGGTGATCGCTGGTGCCACCAACGCAGGGAAAAGCAGCCTTCTCAACACACTCTGTAAGAATAAAGAAAACCAGAATACACTCATGTGCGCACATGATGAATGAATCAAGCTTAAAATAAGCCTGGTGTAACATAAACACAGACTTATTGTTAAATCATACGTGATTTATTACGGGAAAAAAGCTACATCTTTTAAACTTTGAGGCAGTGTGGATTCAGAGAGGTTTAAATCATTCAGAGAGCTGATACTGAGGTCCACACAATGAAACCAAGAAGAATATCCTTCCTTTGCAGATAGAAAATATATATGTCTGTGTCTGAAGTATCACACTATAGAAGTGGATGTAACTGACAGTTAAATTTAATTTATGGTATTGTATCAAAAGTTGTTGTTTTAATATTGCATTTGTTGAGGATATTGTTTCCTGGAGTCTTTTAGAAATGGTTTATGTAAACCCTCCGGAACAGGAGCTTGGCAGGGACTAACCATTAGAATAATAATCCGCTTATCCTGTCCTGATTTTTTTTGTCTCTGTGATTTCTTCTCACATTCAAACAATAGAAACTGATTTTCTAATAAAGATTGCATAAGGTTTGTTTAAGAAGTTGTTTAATTCAGTTCATGTAATTTTATTTTATTGACAAATTAGAATTAAAAACTGCACCAAACAACCAAAGTTAAATACTTTTAATGGTTGAGGTTGACAGATAAAATAGATAATATACTGCAACTCAGGACTATATTATAGTCTGATAACCGGCTCCATCTAAAACACTCACCACATTTTTTTAAAGAGAAAAAACTGTACCCTCTCTGAACAGTATGAATTACACACCCTTTATCCCAATATACATGCGTTGCACAAAACAATCATGCATTAAAACTGAGACATAGGGCTTGATGCTTTTTGTTTTAACCTACCTAAAATGCATTTTAGCAAGAAGCAGAGTGACAGCAGCATAAGATTATGTGTGTTAACAGAATCTATACTCTCTGAAAACGCTTTTCTAGTGTCTATCACGCACATTGTTGTAAAGTCTACAGTTTTCATGCAAGTTGAATGTTTGTTTTTTGGCAAATTTGATCAATTTATCATATGATCATTAACATTATTGCTGCTAGTAATATTGATTTTGCCATAATTAAAAATAAGTCTCCACCTCTATTAATCACAGAGGCTGTGAGGCCAAATTTGTATCATTCTTAAATTGCAGCTGGGGGCCGCACAAAATCCTTCCAAATGGCTCCTGGGTCGGACCTTGTGCCCCTTTTCCACTGAAGGTTGTGTTTCCATTGATTCACTGTTGGCTGTAGTTATGGCTTGAAGCCTCCAGCCATAAGTGTAGTGCGCTGTGCTGCTGTAAACATTACTGTTTGACATTGTCACATCAAATCTGTGTGAAGCAACAAAAAATACATAAATAGAAACTAAAAACGAAATACAAGACGCGGCGCTGAATGTGTAGGGGTTAAGCGCGCGACCATGTGCATAGGCTATAGTCCTTGATGCGACTGTCCCGGGTTCGAGTCCCGGACCCAGCGACCTCTGCAGAATGTCTCCCCCCCCTCTTTGCCCTCTTTCCTGTCTACATACTGTTGAAAAATAAAAGGCCTCTAGTGCTGCAAAAAAAGAAATACAAGTAATATTTGTATTATTGTATATTCAAGAATGTCATATATATGTTTTTCATGTAGAAAATGATCCACTGGGATCATTATCTGGAACGCAGCCCAACCAGAACTTAAAGCTCAGGGGTTTTTGACATTAGGGGGGTGTGGCAGGAGAAGCAGAGAGGAGAGACGCCGCTGTCTGGACTGGTGATGCTCCAATGTTTGCATGAAGAAGTTCCAGTTTTGGGCTTTATGAGGAAGTTGTTTTCTCAGCCATGGTGAAAACGAGGACAAGGACTTTAACGCGCAAAAGCAAGGACCCTTGATTACGGTGAAGTTGGTTTTAGGTTGGATATTGGATATTCGTGCTCCGGGGCGGGGTCTTCCTCCCGTTTGATCCGATGCGGGCAGTCTGATTACAGGCAGCTGTTCTCCGCCTTCTCCCTCCTCCTGCTGACGTGGTTCCCTAAAAGAACATGCTGCTTCATGGTGGTATTGTTTTGTGTGTTTTAGGAAAATGTATGTGCATCTAAACAGCTGATTTTTGTGCGATCAGCTGGTTTAGGATGTCAATAAATACAGCGTGGCGCCTGCGTGTCATTCTGAAAGCTGATATGGTGTCCTTTTTCTTTTCTTTCAGCCTTCAGGCATGGTTTATGATTTATAAATAGTAAATAGTCCTTAATATTATTGTAGTCGAGCTTGAGTTTTATTAACTTTTTCCTGCGTTACCTCCACAAAAAAAACTCCCATGGCCAATCACTGAACAGCAGTCTGTTCACGTTACATGTAGTCCTTACTTATCCCAGACTTTACCTTCTACTGAGTAGATCCCAAAAAACAGGTACTGGGCCGGAAAAACCGGTAATGAAAGTGCGTGCAAAATGGGCTGAGTGGAGTGAAGCTGGCCCAAGTGGAGCCCGTGGAAAAGGGACACCCCTGTCGTAGATGGAGAGATACACTGTATTGCCCAAAGTGTTCAGTCCTGTGCCGTCACACACTCAGAGACTTGAGTTACACGCCTTTCATAATCTTTCTAGTTTATCTTGATGTCGGTCCACCCTTTGCAGCTACAACAACTTCAGCTCCTGTGGGAAGGCTTTCAAAAAGGTTTAAAAATGTGTTTGTGTGAATTTTTTTACTATTCTTCCAGACACAGATTTTTGACAAAAGGCCTGGTTCCTTTAGCAAGTCAATTTCATGGCTGGAGTTATTGCACAGGTGACATCCTATCATGGTACCAGATTGTTTCCTGTTTTTAGTTTTAGTAGAAGTATGGCCATGAAAGCGATTGGAAGATTTAAATTATTTGGAGGAATGAGCAAATACTTTATTATATTATTATATTATATCTCAAAACCACTCCATGTCCTGTCTAGTTAGACAAAAACGAAGCATAGATATTTCCTATGAAGTTCTTTGGTGCCCTTGTATTAAGGTTAGTGTGAAACAAACCTAGATTTATTTAAAAACCATGAATTGTCCCCATTCATGCCACATAACCAGCTTTGTCTTGTTAAGTCATAAACCCTACAGGGCCTCTGGAAGGTGTCCTTGTGTTATCAGGCACCAAGATGTTTCCAGGAGATTTTTCTAGGCAAGTGAGATGAAAAGGGGTCACACTTGTGTTTCCTGTTCACCCCACAGAAAAACAACGAGGTTGAAAGTTTGAGAATTTGGGGGTCAGGACAATGTGTTGTTCTGTTTGCCACGTTGCTCAGATCATTCGCATGCAGCATAGTTGGGCCTCTCGTTCTGTTAACGGAGGTAGGATCAAACAGTGGCAGCTTTTGGTTTTATTAAAATGATTCTTGAACAGACTTACACATATTTGAACTGTTGCATGATACAATTTCTCACATATATTTAAGAATTCACAAACATATGTACTGGCTAGTGCCAAATGTTGAGCTGGACATCATTACCAAACAACCACAAACAATGTATTTTATTGGAACTTTATGTGAACATCTCAAAGTTGCTCATAACTGTGAAATGAAAGGAAAATTATGGTTTTCAATGTTTTTTTGTTTTTTTTTAAGAATCTTAAAATTGCAGTCTACATTTAAATTCAGCCCCTCGAGCCAACAGCTGCAATTCTTTTAGGGTATGTCTCTACCAGCTTTGTACATCTGGAAACTGACATTTTTGTCCGTTCTTCTTTGCAAAGTTTCCCAAACGCGGCCAGATTGGATGAAAAGTATCGCCCCCTGATTCCCAATTTGGATTTAAAACTTTGACTAATACAAAATGAGCTTTGGTTTAAACTATTTCATTGTAACTCTGGCTGTATGTTTAGTCAGAACCATGCTGGAAGGTGAATCATGGCCCACGTCTGATGCCTTTTGGATCCACAACAGGTTTTTTTTAAGGATAAGCCTGTATTTAGCTCCATCTTTCTTCCCATCTACTCTGACCAGCTTCCCTGTCCCTACTGGAGAAAAGCATCCCTACAGCATGATTGTGCTGCCATCATGTTTCAACATGAGAATTGTTTGTTAAGGATCATATGCAGTGTTTCTTCACGCACATGTTTTGCATGTAGGACAGAAGGTTTGGATTTTTGTCTCATCTGATCAGAGCACCTTCTTAAACACATCTGCAGTGTCCCCTACATCAGTGGTTTGATGTTGGGGACTTCAAGGCCCAATGTCCTGCATGTTTTAGATCCGCCCCGGCCCCTGCACATCTGATTCATATAATTGCATTATTTCCTCGGCTTTCTACAGATATTTGTTAATGACTCATTCGTTTGTATTGGAGACCACTGCCCTCTGCCATCTTGTGACAAAATGAAAACAGCATGTCTAATAGCTTTTTTACCACAATGACCCTGTCTTGCCTGTCTTACTTGTTTTTTTTTTAAATCCAGGCCAGAGACCTGCAGCAATTGTTTCTCCCATTGCCGGGACCACCAGAGACGTAGTGGAGACAGCACTGGATATCGGGGGCTTCCCTGTCCTGCTGAGTGACACCGCGGGCCTCAGAGACAGCCCAGACGTGGTGGAGCAGGAGGGGGTTCGCCGGGCTCGAGAGAGGTACGGAGAGGGAGCAAATGAAGACAACTTTGTAACAATGGAGTCAGCTGTTATCATTTAAATCCACACCAACAGAATTTCATACTGGTGTTTGACTTAAACTGAGTAGCTCTACATAACAATGATGTGTGTTGAATGCTGCCTCAGCAAGTGTTCACGTTTATAACTTAGTAAAACAAATTAGTTTAGAGGGCAGTGAAATATGGTCTGGAAAACAAAGAAAGGAAGAAATCTTTTCTGTCATGTCTGTGTAGCTGCCACAGTTTATATTACTGCTGAGACACAGTTATAAATACATTTGACAAACATACTTAGGAGGTTACGTAATGAAGAGCCACCTTTCCTCATTGAGGTTCTTCAAGTGTTGTGGACAGGGTGGATATATGTTTGTAATGATTAACCGTTAGCAGCGTCCAATGTTTACGTCAGGGGAGAATACTTGCTGCATTTGTCATCACTGCTTTACAGAAAGGGCACTCAAGTGAAAAATTATATACAAGTAAAACAGTTAGTTGAACTGTTATGAGTTACCTTACATAATGATGCGTTGCACAGAGGAAAATAATATATGTAAGCCGATCTCATGATTGAAAAGAGCTGTTGGTTCTATTTTAATTATATAATGAAATTAAAGAACTTTGAGTACAAATAAGTCAATGCTTTTCAAAATATTCTGTTTAAATCATAATTATTTTCTTCCCTTACAAAGCAAATGTAAAGTGCTTCCCAAACTACTTGTGTTTTTGGCAGACAGAAAAGCTCATCCTCTACTATAAAGCACTGCAACACTGCAAAGAAAGCAATAAAGAAAGATTTAGAGATTGCTGCGCTGCTCAGCCTTCTGTTTTGTTGCTAAAGGAAAGGTGTTGATGCCAAATACATTTAAATAGCTCTTAAAATGAAACAATAGTCATTGCTGGGTCTTTAGAGTCAAATAAAATAAAATAAAATAAAACAACAATAATAGCGAATGTAAAATACGTTATAATGGATTTTCTCTTATCCCATGGATGTATGGAAATGTGTGGTGGGCATACCATAAACAGCAGCTATTAGTCCGAAAAGCGCAGTCGTCTGGACCATTTGTCCCCTTTTCCTGACAGGTTCTTGTGAACAAAGCCACTAGGGGCAAAAATCTAAAAAACCAATAAAAAAAAAAAACACCTTTTAGCTTTACCAATATTTTCTAAGTTTTTGGGTTGTTTTTTTCCAGGATTAGAAACACTGACATATATAGAAAGTGCAACATGGAATTCTCAGGTTTTTCCCTCTAAACCAAAAAACCAAGTAATAATAGTAATTACAATATTGCTGTTGTTTTCGGTGGGCGTTTTCCCTCTCCTCTGAGTTTCCAGTGTATTTCCCAGACTAAAAAACAATTATCAGGGTGGAAATATACCCTAAAAGCTTTATCTGGTATGCATATATTTCTTGTGACATTACCCTGATTCTTCAGGGAGGGGTTTTAGGGAGACAGGATGTTTCAGTCATTCCAGTTTAAATTTCTCTACAGAGCATATACCTAGTTGTGTAAATTTTTCTATAATTAATTTATTTTCCAAATCACAGATTTAACTTTTTAATTGTCTGTGAATACAGAGAATATATTTAGTGGGGGGTTTAAACTGCATATTAGATTTTTTCAAATAAAATTTTAGGCACAAGTTTGTATTTTTAAGAGATTTCAAACTTTTAGGCAGTGTAATGTTATTTTGGAATGTTTCTTTCTTGCATTGACTTTCCTTTCTCAAAGCCAAAAAGCATGGAAAATGTTCTTTTTGTGTTTTAACAACTACTACAGTGCTTTGAGTGCCTTGTTGCTGAAAAGCGCTATATAAATGAACTTGACTTGACTTGACTTGACAAATTAGAAATCTCTACTTAATAGAACCTGTATAGAATTATCCAGTTAAGGTTTGATCAAAGTACATGATGATCTAGTAGGTTAGCACTGGTAGAAGGCCTACGAGATACTAACTTTAGCTTTGTTAGCTAACAGTTAAATGATTTAAAAGCATTGGAGACCTCTTCCAATGCTTTTTAACCAATTTTTGTATGCCAGCCCAACCAGAAGGGTTTAATTAGTTGACTGTCAACACAACAGGCAACATAAGAACTACCTTCTGTCTTTCTTCAAAATAATACTCAGCAACATAGATACATGTATCAAGCTTTAAGTTATCATTTTCAAATTCTTGAACTGAAATACTAGATCGTAGATAGAGCTTCGGGAACAGGCTTCTCTTTGAAAAAATTATGTGCCGTTTTAATCTCACTACAACTCTAGTCAATGTTAGACTTTGCAGTCAGGAGAAATTTTAATGAGTTTAACTGCTGTAAACTAATCAGACGTTTTGGCTGCAGAACACTGAGTTGTAATCCCAAATGGCATTCCTGTTTGTGTTTCCTCTGCCACAAATTCAAGTTAATGTGGAAGCATGTGTCAAATTTGTTGATGAATTTTAAACTACTTTTAAAGTTACAACTTTGCACAGAGTTTTGGAGAGACTTTACATAAGCTAAAGGACTAGACATATGAGGTGAGTGAAGCCATTATGAAAGAATAGTCCTATTATATAAAAAATTACACATTTTAATTATCATGAGACTGCGGGTTTGGGGTTCTAAAGATCTGATTGTATAAAGATTCAGGGTAGCAGAATGGAAACATGACTAAACTACGAATACTTTGAACAGCAGAGGAAAGAGCTTTTTAAATAAGAAAAAACAATCTACAGGATGGAAATTTAATGTAGAAAAGTCATTTTAATCTGCAAATTTAGAGTACAAGTTAAAAAGAAACACATGGTCTGGTTAGGTGGCTCTATAGGAAGGGTGGACACCTTGTGTTCTATAGGAAACCTGTGTGCAGCGAGCAGGACTAGAGCTCATGACCTGGGTCACTGCAGGAAGGACGGGGTGAGTACAAGCATCCGCTGCCACTTTTGCTGCTACCTTAAACTTGCATAGATGCAAGGCAGCGATATTTCAAGTAGATTCCTTTCAGAGTAATAAATTAAAGGCTATAATTGCTATTGTTTTTTTAAGCGGCACAATGTATATCCTCCCTGACTTAAAATGTCAAGTCTTTAAGAAAATCCCTTTGAAAAAACACCGCAGAAAACAATATGATCCTGACCAATACAGTAGGAAGCTTCCCCTTCCCCAAATTAAACAAGTACGATGACAGCTGTAACTACTAAAACATTTAAACCTTAAGTAAGGCAATCATCTTTTTGGAAGAATAAATATGTAAAAGAGAAACAAATAAAATAAAATTACACAATGAAAATCAGCAATGTTTAATAATGAAATAGAAACATTAAAACATCCAGGCTGCAAATAAAAGCTGTGCAGTCTAAAGGAAAACCTATTGTATGTTAGACTCTTAATTAAGTCTGATTTACGTTCCCACTTTGTGCCTGCAGCAGTGTTTGGCTTTAGGGTCCCTTCAGTTGGCGATTTGAGGTTAAGAGACAAAATTTGGGCATATTTTCTGGTCAGCTTAAAACATGAATATAATTTCTTACCTTCCAGTTAAACTATTTTATCATAAATTTAGAGAAGCAAAGAATCCCGCTGGGTTTCCCCAATGGGTGGAAGTTAAACAGATATAATTCAGTCAGATGAAATCTAATATTAATGTTTGGTTTATTTATAGTAATAATAATAATAATTATTATTATTATGCTCTGCAAATAAACTGATTTAAACTTTGTTCCGTTAACAAGTTAGTGTTTAAGTTGTCGAAAGCTTTACAAATAAATTAAACAATGGTATTTGTCATCAATGTACTTTATCTAGTGTTAGATTTTTATATCCATGAACACAAAAAATATTTTCAACATTTTAAATGGCCGAATAATGAAGAAGATCATAAAAAAATAACATTTTAAAACAAAACAGCATTATAAGCCATCAGCAATATGTAAAAGGGTAAATAAAAACCGTGTAGTTATTTACAGTAGAGACAGCGTTATTAACCTTCAGGCTCCTTTTTTTCGGCTATACAGCTCTGCGCTTCACGCTAAAACGGTTGCTAGGCAACAGAAGTTACGCTGAGGTAGGGCGGCACACTATGCTAATCTGGCATATTTAGCTAATAGCTACAGTAGCATAAGTGTTACTGTTTGACCATCATTTCTTTACATGACGCTTGTTAAAGATGCTCATTTGATTTGGTGATTGACATCCGCCAAACTCATGTATGCTGCACTGCTCCAGCTCAACACGCCGTAAAGGAAGTTTAACCTGATGTGAAACGTAAATCGATGAATCTGTGTTTGATTAATCTGTGGCTATCCTCAAGGACCCGGTTGTGTGACACAAAAACTGAATTTTGGATCTGAAATTGAAGACCTGAAAGTGAAAGTAGTCAAACTGAATTTTTGATACAACTAAATACATTTTAAAATCAAATTAAATCAGTTTCAAACCATAAAATTCAGTTTCAGTTTAGTGAAATTCATTTTCAAACCAATACATTTAATTTCAAAATGCACAAATACAAATTCAGTCACAGCAATTCAAATTCAGTTTCTGATGGCACAGGTTTCTTCCCATAGGAAACCCAGCAGACCCAGACTGCATCAAGTCAGTGACTTGCAGCATTCACTCCTCCTGGATCATCATGTAGTAACAGTGAGCAGTCGCTTGCATTGACTTTGCACCAGCCCTCATACTGAGCATGCATGCATGCAGTGACAGTGGTAAGGAAAACTCCCTTTTCACTGGAAGAAACCTCCAGCAGAACCAGAACCAGGCTCAGTGTGAGCGGCCATCTGCCACGACAGACTGGGGGTTTCAGCAAACACACAGAAGCACTGATCCAGGAGTACTTTCTCTGGCAAAGAAAAATAAAACATTAATGGTAGTGGCTTCTCCTAGGAGAGAAAGACAGCTAAGCAGAGGAACTCTGAG
Organism: Crenichthys baileyi; assembly: GCA_036173005.1. Taxonomy (NCBI): domain Eukaryota; kingdom Metazoa; phylum Chordata; class Actinopteri; order Cyprinodontiformes; family Goodeidae; genus Crenichthys; species Crenichthys baileyi. The sequence goes on from JAHHUM010000631.1 coordinate 276,176, forward strand.
CCTGTTTTCGAGTCTAGAGTATGAAAGAGAGAACGTACAGTTAGTCACAGTAAAAGCTCAGCCAGTAGACATGAGAGAGACAAGGTTAAACACTGAAAGGCAAGGCCAAGTGTATCATCTGTAGAAGGAGAACGTTATATTGTTGGCAGCAGCAGCTCAGCCGATGCCCCCTTTCATAGAAGGTGTCACAGCTAAACACAAAGCTAGGCCAGGTGTAGCTCCCAGAAGGAGAAAAAACAGAGATAGAACAAAAAGTTAAAAGCTTAGATAACAGAATCAAAGCTAAAACAATTAAGGTTTGTTTAACTTTAATAAACAGAATTACACTTCAATTAAATAAAAACGTTAGGAACTAGTAATAAAAATAACCAGTAATTAACTTAATTGTGAATCACTATACTGTCCCTTTGTTAAGACGCAAGCAAACAAGGACAAAAAAAAGATGCAAATTTTACAATCTACCACTACAGCAGAAAGAGTTTTGAATAAGTAATTGAACTTTAAGGATATTATCTGATCTAAATAAAGTTTACCTTTTGTCAAATGGTTGTTTGTTTTGGTGGAGAAAAGAGGCTTACTGCCTGATTTTGGGTTAGAAATTTTGGAGAGAAACAAAAGAGGAGTAATTCAAAGCTACTGAGTAACCTTTGATCGCTCAGCTTCCAACACCAGAACCACCTTGTCAAAACAGGAAAGGAGATTGTCTCCTTTGTGGGTCAGATGCAACTGTTTACGTTTCCTGAACCACTTGAGGATCTGCTCCAGGTGTTCTGCCACCTCCATCTTTCTCTGTGCAGGAAAGTTGACTTTTCTGCTCCAACAATGGTTCTGTCTGTCTGAAGGTCACCCAGAGACTGGCATTCTGACACATTTGTTTTACACGTCTTTGTGATTCTCCACTTTGAAACCAGAACCGGGTGAGGCACTCAAAGAAAGTCACTAAGGGATACTAAATACGTCCAAGCAGGGCTTCTGACCCTAACAAAAAACATTTGACGCAACTGAATCACAACAAGTTGATCAGGCCTCTTAATAACTCGGTTGGCCAGAAATTCTCTCTGATTCTTGTTATTTTCAAGCCCCACAACTCAGCTGCCATGGAGCAGTCATAAAGCTCATCAGCCAATCAGATGAGGACTTAGAGTATCGAAAGAAATAAGCAAAATTAGATTAATAATACAACATAATGGGCAGATAATGCTGGCAGGTATTCAGATGAGACCTTTTTTGAGCAACAAACACCTAGAAAATGATTCACACTTGAATGTCAGCACCATCAGCTTGGGATAGGAGGTTGTTTTGTTTTTTTACTAAATCTATGGTCTGTCAAGGATATTTGGTAAGGGACTTAGGTGAAAGGTCAGATCTGTGGGCTATGTGCACTGCATATAAAATACTTTGGTTTTTAAATTACCGGAATTTCTTCCTAGATCATAAAGGCAGACTTCAATATGGCAGTGACAGGGTTTAGTTGGCTAAAACTGTGAAAAGTGGGAAAAGAGGGAAAACCTTTTTTTACAGGGGTTTAGCCAACTCTGAGAATCTAGACAGAAAAAAAACGTTAAAAATGTATTTCAGATCAGACGATACGACCAGTGGCCACAAGGCTAACCTTAATGCAGTTTGTGTTTGTTTTAGGGTGCAGCAGGCTGATCTGACCCTGGTGGTGGTTGACTCCACCACCCTCCCCTCTGAGGTGCAGCAAGCTGCAGCGTTCCTGCTGGAGCACCTGGGGGGTGTCCTGTCCTCCCAGGAGCAGCCTGAAACAGGTATTTCATTATGACATCATGCAGAATGTATTAGAGCTTAATGGGGTTTTAATTCAGATTTCTGGTAAAGTTAAAGTTGCTGATGTATTTTGGGTGAAAATGTGAGTATTGAAAGAATTTTTAGTTGATTTTGTATTGTAACCTTGAGTTCATTTGTGTTAATGTAATAAATAATTTCCTGTTCATATCACAGCGTCTGATCTATGTTAAGGTCAAAACCAAAGGAAGCTTCTTAGCTTTAGGCCATTAAATTCTGGCCAGCCATTGTTCTGTATAATTGCTGTGCCTGATGTTTCCTGAAGCCATACTTTTATCTGATCTGTTTACATTCATTTAGACAAATTACCATATATTTTTCTGATCTTACAACCACAGTGTTGTTCAATATATTTTATTGTGATTTTGTGTGACACAAAAAGTAGTGCACAGTTGTGTAGTGGAAGAAAAGGGATATTACATTTGAATCTTTTTTGCAAGTAAAAATCATAAAATTGTTTTGGGAATTTGTACCTAACCTTCCCGAGTCGGTACATTGCAGAACCAGCTTGGCGCATCTAGAGACAACATTTTTGGTCCAATCATCTTTGCAAAATAGCCCAAGCTTAGTCAGATTGGATGGAAATCACATAATTGTAAAATAGAAAAAAAGGACACAGTAAACGCCTGCAAGTCTTTTGAGGTACATGTACTGTATGTCTCCAGCTTTACTTGACTATGGACTGAAGAAGAAAAGCATCCCCACATCATGATGCTTCCACCACAATATGTGTAGTGTTTATGGCTTTGTTTCATAAACAATAGATTTTTTCTTACTACATTCCCAAGCCATATTTGTTGAGCCTACGACTAATAGTTGCTCTGTCAACAGATCCTCCCACCTGAGCTGTGAATCTCTACAGGTTCCCCAGAGTTACCATTGGTTTATTGGCTGCCTCTCTGACATTGTGCTAATGGTCTGTTCAGGGTTATACACAGTGTTTGCTTTCTGCAACACTTAATGTTTTGCATGCAGGCCAACTAGTTTAGTTTTGGTCTTATGTGACCTGAGCTCCTTCTTCCTCAAGTGCTTTCAAATGCTCTCTTTGTCCAGCCTGTCATTCTAGGAGGATGGGCACGTCTTGGTAGGTTTGCAGATGTGTTATAGTCTTTCAGGTTTTTTTTTATGTCAGATCTTGGGGCATTGTTTTAAAACCTATCCCAGCTTTTGTCTCCTCAACTTTAACTCTGACCTGTCTGCTGTTCCTTGGTCTTCATGATGCTGTTTTTCACTGTTGTTCTTTGAGGGATTCACAAAACAGTTGTGTTCATTCTGACATTTAATTACACACAGGTGGACTCTATTTAATAGTTAGGTGACCTCTAAAAGCAATTAGTTGAGCTGGATTTCGAGTTGGCTGAATATAAATGTCATACTTTGTACATTTTTACTTTATGTTGGTCTTAAATAAAATCACATAAAATCTCAGTAGAATAGTAGACTACTAATACGCTTGTGGCTGTAATGTGATTCTGCAGGCAGGTGTCTCCTGGTGCTAAATAAGACTGATCTGATACCTGAAGCTCAAAGAGAGCAGCTGACTCTAGGGCTGAGAGGGGTCTGTGGACTCCCACCTGTGTGCCTGATTTCCTGTCAAACCAATGAAGGACTGATGGACTTTCTCACTGTGCTGCAAAGCAGCGTCAAAGCATTGTAAGTTTTTTTTTGTTGTTTTGATGTTTAACATAACATGAATAAAAATTGCATTTAAAAAGTTAAACAATAAAGCATAATGTACTATTTCAATCTAAAATGACTATATTACTGTAAGTACATTAAAGTATTGTTTAAAGTGAAACTTAATATGCATGATTGTTTTTCTAGCTGAAGCCCTAACATGTACAGTAGTGGTTATGCAGCTTCAGAAACTAATTTATAGTTTTGTATTCTGCCTCTGATAAGGTTTTATGACTTTTACCCCATGTTTGTTATTCTTGGTCTGATTTTCTTCTGCTGACTAAAGCACAAAAAGTAATGATCGTTTTATTGCTCTGGTTCATTTTGTTCTCCTGACTTCCTCTCTAGGTGTGGTGACCCTCTTACTGGAGCACCCACCCTGACCCAGGCCCGCCACAGGTCCCACCTGCAGCAGTGTGTGATGGCCCTTGCTCAGTACCGGCGATACCGTGACACTGACCTCGCTTTGGCAGCTGAGGGCGTCCGGTTAGCGCTCACCGGACTGGGAAGGATCACCGGACGAGTCGGAGCAGAGGAGATCTTGGATATCATTTTCAAAGACTTCTGCATTGGAAAATAAAGAAGCAAGAGTGAATACATGAAGCACAGGTAATCATGGTCTGCTCACAGAGGAAGGCTGTTTTCCCACAGAACCTGTTAAGTAATTGGAACGGCCCGGGCAAAATGCCAGATAGTCGACTCTGTGTTCTTGGCTGCAGACTACCTCCGTTCCCAGGACAAAAATATTTTTCTGTTGGCTTTTTTTTTTATTCAGTTGAAAGAGTTTTAGGATGATGGCAGTGCCTCGGGGGCCCAGTATACTGAACAAGTGTTTGGCTCAGACTCAGTCAGTCATTTAAAATACTTTTCCAAGGCTAAATATTGTCCGCTGGGGCTGCAACACAACAGCTTTAGAGCTTCTAAAACAAAATCAGCTGTGAGCTCTCCAAGGTCGGCTGAGTGTGTGGATGTTTACTTTTATTGTTGAAACTGATATTTTTGTTGTTTTCTTGTTTTTACAGAATTTCCTAAATGTTTCATAGCTCGTCTTATGCTTGACAACTACAGAGGAGTCTCCATGTTTGAAACAAATATAGTGATAAGAAAATGTGTTTTCCTCGTTTCAGATTTCTTGTTTTTCTTGTTTTTCACACTTAAAAGTTTCAGATTATCTAAGATCTTTTAATATCAGGCGTACGCATACGCGGTCGTAAAAATAGAGCTTTGCGCGGACATCCGCTTGGCGTCCACTTCGAGGACGCGTGGACATCCGTGGAGTCAAGTACACCCGTGGCAGCCTTTAGGCTGCTCGATTCCAAGAAAGCAAAGTATTACTATACTATTCCTGAAAACTTCAACAAATATCTTGACATTTTCCTTTTTTTCATTGGTTTTTTTTTTTATCACAATGTCCCCGCCACTCTTTTAAAGCTTTAACATCTTTACCTTAAAATATGTACACAAAGTGTGGGCATAGAGGTCAGAGAAAATCTATCTAACAGGCAAAATATACTATCGGCATGCATAATTTGCATGCATGGCTCTTATATCCTACCAAATGTTGCATCCAAGCTGTCATTTGTGATTGCAATATTGCACACACTGACATTGTGATTTCCATTTAATATATATGGCTACTCTTGTGCAAATATTTGCTTTTCTCAAGTAATTTTAGCTCTTGGATCATGCAGTTCAAGTATTTTCCTTGTTAAAAAGATCAAATGCAAATCTAAGTGTTTTACCTTGTCAGGTACATGATCTTCCTAAAAGGGTTGTAAGATTTGATTAAATCATTAAAACTCGTTGCATCTTTTTTTATATTTATTTTACTGTACTCCAATTCTACTGCTATTCTGGGTCATGGACAATAAGGCAATATTCAGAGAGACCTTCTCCCTTGAGTGGGAAAAGGGCGGTTTTGGAAGTAATGATCTCTGCACTCTTTGTTTGCCTGTCAATCTGGCCTTGATCAAATATTTATGTTTCCTTGTTGAACTCCTCACCCTTCTTCCCCCGCTGGGTTTTTCTCTCCCAGTCTCTGACGACATTCAGCCCACTGCAGCCTGGCGTAACTGTTGTCTCTGCGTTTGTTTGACTCAGTCTGAGCTAGATGACCCTTCCTCTTTCCGCTTTGCTCTGTCAACTCTCTGCTTCTCTTTCATGGTTTCCCTGATTAATTACGATGCTCAGGGAGTTTGAGCTAAAAGTGGGATTTGCTGTCATACTGATTTGTGGTTAGAAATTTTGGAGCTTTGTCCTAAAATACTAAAGCCAGGTTAAATACCTCCCTTGGATAGCAATGTTTATCATAACTGAAGAAATCGGATTCTAATACAACCTTCTTAGTGAACCGAGAAGTCTGCTTCTTTATTGTAACCTTCCTTTAGGAAATATGCATTTAGACTTCCTGTCAGATTTAGCTCTGGACTGTGGTTTGGCCATTCTTAAACTTTCATTTTTTTCTGAGATAGACATTGTTATGTTCATTTGGGTGCATGCTTCAACCTAAAGTGATGCAAAAAATTTAATCTCTCTGTCTTGCAGACAAATAAAATATTTTTGTCCAAACTGACTGGTATTTAGAACTGTTCAGTGTTTCATTAACCCTGAGGGGGGAAAAAACAAGAAGAAAGTACCACCACATGACGCTCCCACCACCATGTTTCAATGTGTGTATGGGATCCTTTTTGTGATGCAGAAGTTTTTTCTTTCAGAAGCCTCTTTTTCTGTTAATTTTGATTCAAATGAATTGACTTTGTAAAGTGCCTTGAGACAACAGTGAATTTGTTGCTATACAAATAAACTGAATTGGATTGATCAGCTACTTAAAAAAACTCAAATTCAGCCAAAAAAAATTAATAAGGATCTTTTACCCATCAATTTCAGTGTTATAAAATCTGTGTCCTTATGGGACAGGGCTCTGCTTGCCTGAATTACTGCATCAATGCGACATGGGATGGAAGCGACCAGCCTGTGGTTCTGCTGAGGTGTTAATAAAGCCCAGATTGTTCTAATAGTGGCCTTCAGCTCGTCTGCATTTTGACTCTGGTGTCTCTCATCTTCACGTTGACAACATCCCATAGATTCTCTGTGGGGTTTGGGTCAGGCTAGTTAACCACATCAACACCACATTCATTTAACCAGGTATTTTAACTTCTCTGACCGACGGGTGCACTGACTTTAGGTTTGGAAAAACAAGCTGATGATGTGGCTTCCCAAATAAACAATAACCGTGGAAAGAATTCTGATTCTGAAACCTCATGCTGGATATCAAGAACATTTCATTCTTTATGTTAAATGTTACATTTCATTAGATTTTTCCAAATGACATGTAACATTTGCTTTCACCTGAAAACAGGATTGTTGATCCTGAGAAAAGGTAATATCCTTTTTCTCTTCTGGTCCTGGATGGGTCTGTGTAGGTCTGTGGTGAGCGGCCGTAGTCCACGGCTTTTAACTCTCATCTAAGATTTTTAAAGGGACATTGCTTCACAATCACATAAGGGCTGCAGTTCTCCCAGTTTTTCCTTCCACTCAACTTTTTATTAATATGCTCAGATACACCACATTGTGACTAAGCAGCTTTTTCCAATGAGCTTTTGAGACTTACTGTTCTGATTTTGTAGGTCATGACACATATTTTTGGTAAAACATGATTTTTTTAATTAATATTGTATAACTTGAAAAAATGCATTTACTGTTGCATTGTTTCAGTGAGGTTCTGCAACGTCACAACATTTATATGACAGTTTTAGATTAATTTTTCTCCAAAATCTTGCAGGGTTGATGGGAGAGTTGGACCTTTGCTCAAGTTCTTTTCCAGCACATCCCAAATATTCTCAATGGGATTAAGGTCTGGACTATGTGAAGATGATTTCTCATGCTCTCTGAACCATTTCAGACATAAGGTTGCTGAACCTAGACCTGACCACCTGCAGCAACCCCAGGTCATAGCGCTGCCCCAATAGAGTTGTACTGTGGACACTAGAGATGAGAGGTGAATCACTTCATGCTCCCCTCTCTTTACCCTGATGGGCACATCACTCTCAGGGTAAATTTGGAGTCACCGGACCACATGATCTTCTTCTAGTGCTCCACAGTCTAATCTTTGGGATCCCCAGCCTATTTACGATTAGTTTCACTGATCAGTGGTTTTGTTAAGGATCCCCCGCTGTTTAGTCCCAATCTATTGAGTTGCCCTCCCATCTAGCATGTGGAAAATACTCTTCGCATACAGCCAAAGCGAAAGTAAGTACATTTTCTGTAAATGTAACGTGCTTTCACCTGAGAAGAGGATTGTTGATCAAAAACAATCATAGTTCTGTTTTGTTTTTTTTATGATTTTATTTCACCGAGCATCTAGGTGGTTGGCGTCCACATTTCTGCCTTCCAGTTTTTAATAATGCTTTAGACAGTTCTTACCCCATTTGTAGTAGTTTCAGAAATCCCCTTAGATGTTTTCCTTGCTTGATGAATACAAATAATTTGACCTTTCTGAAACATATTAACATCTTTTCTGCAACCACTGGACGTCTCTCCAGACATGGTTGTTCATGAAACGAGAAGCTATTCACTGCATAGCTGTTTACTAACATAAGAAATAACTGTAAGAAATTAATTCAAGGCCAATATGTCTTTTGTTACTAAGGGGGCCTTGTAAACCTTATCAGAAAAAAATACTAAAAAATTAGGACTGGTAACAGGTGAATTTTACTCACTCAGTCTATTCTTAGTTTCACATGTTTTCAGACTAATACCCAATTTTGCTGTCACATTTTGACTAATTACGGTTACTTTAAACTGTCTGTAAGCTTCCTGTAGATTTGATTAGTAGCCGTCCTGAGATGCAAGCGTTGACGTAGCTGGATCCAGCCAGAACCACCCTGTGTCCATGTGAAACGATGCGTATGAGAGTATCCGGGACTATACATGGAATCACAAACACTTTATGTTAAACAAAGGATTTCCTGCTCAGAGAAAACAGACAGACTCACCTGTAGCGTTCACATCCAACAGAAACTGAGGATTGTTTTCTTATGAAATAAGGAAAGGAGCAGATCGGTTTTCTCTCCCTCTGGCCTCTTTACTGGTAGCTGGACAAATTATTAATGGTTTCCAAAAGTCTTAAATATCTCAAGATCTTTGCCACTAACCTGATTTCTTGTTATAAATGAACATAAAGTAGTGAAAAGTGTGAAAATAAAATGGTTCACAGTTTTCAAAATCTTTCCAAATAAAAATACGCATTTGTAATAGGACCCCAAGATTGAATACTTTACAGAACCACCATTCACTTTAGTCACTGCTGCAAGTCTTTTTGGGTGTTTCTACCAGGTTTAGAGTAACATTTTTGCCCATTCTATGAATAAAACAGTAGTTAAGACTCAGTCAGAAACCATTCAAATGTAGCTCTGGCTTTTGTAGCTTCTAACAGGTTTTCTTTATGGATTGTCCTGTTTTTTGCTCCATTCAACATCCCATCAACTATGACCAGTTTAACTGTCTCTGCTGAGTTTATTTGTATAGCACATTTCAGCAACAAGACAAGAGCTTTACATGATGAAAAAAGTACATTGCACTGACAAAACATATATAAAAAAGTACATAGCAGTGGCATGATAAGGGAAGTAAAGAAAAGTAAGAACAGTCTATGTTAACTTTAAACAAACATGATTTTAACCTTGATTTTTTTTTAAACTCAGGGTTTCAGCATTTTTACAGTTTTCTGGAAGTTTGTTTCAGATTAGTGGAGAATAAGAACTGCATGCTGCTTCCTCATGTTTGGTTCTGATTCTGGGGATGCAGAGTAAACTTGAACCAGAAGAACTTAGTGGTCTGGAAGGTTGATACAACAGCAATAGATCTTTAATGTATTTTGGTGCTAAGGCATTCAGTGATTCATAAATCAACAGAAGTATTTTAAAGTCTATTTTCTGCGATAAAGGAAGTGGAAGGACTTTAGAACTGGGTTGATGTGCTCTACTTTCTTACAGACCCGTGAAGACACTGTTGAAGTAATCGATTCAACTAAAGATAAACGGATGGATGAGTTTTTCACGATCCTGCTGGGATATTAGGCCTTTAATCCTGGAAATATTCTTTAGGTGATAGAAGACCGGCTTAGTGATTGTCTCTATGTGCCTCCGAAGGTTCAGGTCTGAGTCCATCTCTACGATATGGAGTCTGATCTGTGGTTTCTAGCTGTAGTAAATGAAGCTGTGTGCTGATCGCTCCTCATTTAGTCCAAAGATAATTACTTCAGTTTTGCTTTCATTTAGCTTAAGAAAATTTATGGGACACCCACTCAAGTGACTTTAGTCAACTCCAATGTAAAGTTACCTGTCCTTCAAGTAAGACTCAAACCAGCTGTAAGTGCTGTACCAGAAAGACCAACACAGTTCTCCAGTCACTCCAGTATTATACTGTAAACAACAGTGTTGAATGCTGTGCTAAAGTCCAATAATACCTGCACTGTGGTTCTTCCACAGCCTGCATTTATGTGGATGTCATTGAACATCTTGACAAGGGCAGTACTGTGGTGAGCACGGAAGCCTGACTGGAAGACATCAAAACAGCTGGTCATTGTTAAGAAGGTATTTAACTGTTAAAACACAGCGTTTTAATAACCTTACTGGTAAATAGGAGATTTGAGATGGGCCTGTAATTTTGCAATAGCAACTTGTCCAGATTATTCTGTTTTAACAGTGGTTTGATAATTGCTGTTTTTAAGGCCTTGGGGGAAAACGCCTGACAAAAGAGATGAGTTTATTATGTTAATCAAATCAGACACTATGACAGGCAAAACTTTCATGAAGAGAGCTGTGGGTATAATTTTCTCAGTAAAGACGTTGGCAAATGTGTTGCAGGCCCTGGTAGAGTGCAGTTCAGATGCTACAGACACAGGAGGGTTTGTTAACCTGTCGACCGTAGCAAACAAGGCACGAGCATTGTTAATGTTTTTGTTGATGATTTCAGAAAATAAAGATTCCCTTGCATTGTTCATTTGTGAGTTATATCAGTGAAATCTCTCTTTATAGAGGTCACAGTGAAACTGGAGTCCAGTCTTTTGCCACTCAATTCAGCTTTTTGACACCAGTGGAGCATTTCTCCACTGAGATTCTTTCTTTCCAGAGACAAACTTCACCCTAATGGGAGCAATGGAAACAATGATGTCTGAAATTTTAGAATGAAAGTTATCTACAATCTCATTTACTGAGTTACATGACAAAGTGGACAAAGAGGACTGTTGGTCGGTTCACTCACATTTACTGCAGCATTCTGTTTCTTGGTGGTGCTAATTGGGTCATTTCCTTTCCATACCCAGCATTTACTTCCACATTTACTTCAAGCCGAAGAAATTTAATTTCCATTACTGTCATTTTCTGGAGAAGGCTGTCCCAGTCATCTGTGGGTAACCGAGGCATCTTGTGTTGATTAGCTTGTGCTGCCGTTGAAAGAGCAGCTGCTCCTAGTGTTATCGGGACCTTGCCTCAAAAGCGATTAAAATAAAAATCCTTAAAATAAAATCCCGTCACTAGTTTAATCCAACTTTTCTGTAGTTTTTGGCTGAAAGAAAATAAATTAAGAGTAAAAGAATGCAAGGAAACAGAGGGGGAGAAAGCACCCAAGCAAGCAGAGAGGTGGAAGTTTGGGGAAAGCATCCCCACAGCATGATCTTGCCACCACCATATTCCACGTGTATGATGGTGTATCAGGACGATACACTGGGTTAGTTTTCTGCAGTCTTTGGCAACCAAAAGGTTCAATTTTGGCCTCATCTGACTAAAGCACCTTCTTTCACATGCTTGCTGTGGAACATGCTGCTTGTGTGAAACAATACTTCTTTTGACTGTCCACAATGTGTTTCTTTTTACCATTCTTCAAAAAGACTAGGGCCTGTTTTCACAAAGAATCCTAAGATAAAAGAAGAAAGGTCAAATGTCATCTTATCCCGTTCATTACTTATATAGTGCCCTACAAAAACACTAATAGATGATTAATTGTGACAAAATTTCTGATCAACCAAACAAATTATTTGAATCTCAAGCAAAAACTTAAGTTTCTGTTTTTTTAATTCCTACATTATCAAAATCTTAATAAGTGACACATGAACTCAGGATACTCAAGTTAAAACAGTTTTATTTACAGATCTATCAAACTAAAAGTTTGCATCAGTGGTTCATTTTCGGTTCTCCTCGTTAAGCTACTTAGCAACAGATTAACTAGTAGAGTTTTACCGTTTGGCAGCAGGACAATAAGTGTAAAATACAGTGTAATTTCATTTTTCCACATTCCCAACAACTTCCACTTCTGACTGGACAAATTTATTTCCAAAATCTACTTTAAGCTTTTTTGACAATTCAGCAAACCATATCAAACTAAAACAATTTATTCACATATTGAATAGAAATCAAGTTGCTTAAAACTTAAAAAAATTAAATTAAAACATGACGTTCAGAGTTAATAACCTTAAAAAACATGTAAATCATATATATATATGTATATATATATATGTGTGTGTGTGTGAATGTTTGTGTTACTAAAAGGAAAACACTTTAATTTAAAATCGCTATGATAAAGCAGGAAAAATGCAGTTTAAGAATAAAATACATATAATTTGAATCACTTAAAACATTGCAGTGTCAATAGATCCTCTGTACAATATTTACAGTTTTTATTGATAATTGAACCTGATCCCGAACATGAGTAAAATTAATTTTTATTAGGTTTCTATATTTTCCCCTTCCCTGTTCATGTGTACCAAAAAGGACTCCTAATAATCGTAAAAAGAGCAGCATCTGTTTCCAGCCACAGAAACGTATGTGGTCTTTGCTTCTGGAAGGAAAAGGAAGCTGTAAAGCTAGAGAACGGTTCCTATAATAGCTACTAAAACTATAAAATAAGCCATAAAACAGGCATTTAATAGTTCTGACCCTTTTTTAAGCTCACCATCAACACTAAAATAGAAGTAGAGCCACTAGCTGCAGATATGATGATGTGTTTACGTCCGTACTGTTGCAGGCATGTTGCAGTTGAAAATAAATGTGGCTATTTTAGCTTAAAGCAGACAACAGCTGCTGCTGTATCCTTGTTATTGTTACATTTTTAATGTCGCCGAGACAGTAAGTGGACAAAAATGCTTCAGAGTGAGTCAGAGTCTATTTTAAGTTTGTGAGCGTGAACACAAGAAAAAATATTTACACTCGTATCACTCGGATTTTTCACATTCATCTGATCTCACAGACAGTCTTTTCACAGCTGATTTATCTATTCATGCTACAGAGGAGCGACAGTCATGGGAGAAAATACACATTCTCCTACAGTTGTTGGGTTTTATGTATTAGGAAACAGTAAGAATGATTTTACCATCTAACCTCAAGTGCACAAAAACACTAAAGATTTCAGATTTGCAGTATTTGTTAAACGAACATGGTTGTGGAGGAATTTTGTCCCACTCTGCTTTCAGATGTTGTTTGAATGCTTGCATGACCCAGTTGGAGTCACCCTGAGCTGCTGGACACAGAGCGCCATGTTTGACTCCAGAAGACTTTGATATAACTGAAAGGTGCATTACAAGCCTGAATCATTAGCCCTCCACCTCCGTGCCTGACAGTTGGTATGATGTGTTTAAGGTGATAGGCTGTTTGTTGTTCTCTTAACATGGTGCTGTGCATCAAACATGTTAAACTGGAGCCTCTTTTTTGTTGTAAAAGAATGAATTTCAAATACTTTGGAAATGTCCTCATAGCCCCTTCCAGTCTGATGGGCAGCAACAGTTGCATCTTTAAGGTCATTGCTTTAAACTTTCCATTTTTACCTAATGTTAACGCACACCTGACTGCTCCAGACCAGCAACCTGGCAAAAGTCCTGCCTTTAAAAAAGTGGTCGCTCTTACTGATGATCAGTTAATCAGTTGTTTCAATTAGCAGCACCTGGCTGCTAATTAAAGCTTTTCCTTTTCTCCCTAGTTCTGCTTAATGAGGGTTTTGTTACATTTCTAAGTACATTCTAGGTTAGTTTGAAGTAATTTTACATCCTGGTAAAGAGCAGATCGTTTTAGTATGTTCTGATACGTAAAACCCTAAAACTGAAGAAGGGTGGACTTTCTTTTTACAATGACATTGGCTATTTACAGGTTGTGCCAAAGTGTTTGATAATAGTAATATATACACGTTCAGTGAAGGATGTTCACAGTCTATGTTGCAGTAGGTTTCTGTGCTTTGAAAAACGATGGTACAGGTGGTGGATGGATGGATGGATGGATGGATAGGTGGCTCATTTCACCCAACCTGGATAAAAACAAGATATAAAACAGTTATTAACACATATAATGGTGAACATGTTCACGGAATAAGAAAAATGTCCACTTTGGAAAAAAAAAATGTATTGAAGACCTAATTGCAGGTCTTCTACAGGATCAGTTTTTAATTTCCACCATTATTACTTAAAAACTTCAGTTACTTCTAAATAATGAGCAGCAGCTTTGCCCTCTGGGATATTGTTGCTTCATTATGACCAGCTTCACACACACACCTGCTTGTTAGTAGATTAATGTAGTTAAAACCATCAGAGGTCATCAACGTTCATTTTAGCTCTCCCTCTCAACCAAAACACTAAACATGCCGAAGATTGAATCAAGTCTTGCTCTGAAGATTATTTAGAGGTTTTCAGAGCAGAAGCTTACCATTGGAGGTTTGCTGATGCCAGTTGTGCCACCGAAAGCCCAGCTGGCTGCAGCCTGCCTCCCCTGCTGAGGCACAGACTGCGGGGAAGCAGCGTTTGGTGGGCCAGCCTGTGAACAAATAAGATGATCTTAGTTTTGTTTGACCACAGATGGCGCACTCACAGCAACTCTTTCTGACACTGCCTCGCTGTGCAGATTTTGCTGGGTGGTTTATGCACTAGAAATAGTTTTTTCATTATCCTGCTGTTTCATTCTTTCTGCTGCTGCAGCCTCCACTTTCCTGCCAAATCACCAAACCACTTTAAATCTGGACAGTAAGCAAGATATGATTTGAAATCCCTGAAGGACTCTGAATCTGAATTAGTCTTTATTGTTAAGAAAACAAATGCTGTAGAAGATTGTGCTTCCGTGTCTCACCTTGTTGGCCAGCATTCCCTGCAGAACCTGAATCTCTTTGTCTTTCAGGGCCAGTCTGTCCTCCTGGAGTTTCTTCTGCTCTCTCAGTTGTCTCTGCTCCATCAGTAATTTCTCTACCTAAAATAAAAGATGGATGCTGTTTTAAAATGAAAAATGTGGAGAAGCCTATTTTTTCCACCATTTTTCACCAACACCTACCTTGTCATCATGAACCTTTTGCTTGAGCTCTAAGTCGTTGGCAGCCTTAGTGACCGCTGCGCCGTGTTTTTGTTCACACTGCTGCAGGCTGGAGGTCAGATATGCGTTGTGCACCTCCAGCTTACTGGACAGGGCTTGAATCTCAACCACCTGAATGATAAATAACATTTTTTCTTAAAAACTGTAAATGTGATGTGTGCATGTCTTCTCGTATCATGCCTACATCATGAGCCTCTGTGGGCTCATGATGTAGGCAGGATGTTTGTTTGTCTGGGTCGGGGAACACAGGTTGATTTAACTGAGCTCTGAGAGATTCAATGATGTGCTCCTAAATTGGATTAGGTGTGGAGCCAAACCTGAAGAGCACGGCAACATCATAGTTTTAAAATATAACATTTTGATATACACAGTTGTGTATAAATAAAAAATAAAGTTGGTAGTGTTTCATACAGATTTTTCGCTCAAACATTTAGATTTAGAAGATTTGAAGTTTGAAAATAGATCTAAAGACCATTTACAGTTCTGGAAAAGGATCTCAGAAAATGAAATTAAAGTACTCATGTTAAGAAACCAGATTTTTTTTGTTTTTGTTTTTTCTCCTGATTTTCTCAGTCATGAGGGTCTAATTTAACATGATTATACACGATGTATCTGTAACGGCCTGTTGTGTGCCTAGAAAACTAATGCTGTTTTTTCTGATCTTACCTGATCTTAGCATAAACCAAAATTCCTTTAAAGGAGGATAGGTCCCTTACACATAAATGTTCCAGTATTTGTTTATGAACTCGATAATCTTTCAATATCCTAATTATATTTTATGTTCTTCATTTGTTTTTCTATTTTGTGCTTTTTGTTTTGAAGTGTTTTGTGTTTATTTGATGTTTTAAAGATTGAAAACGTTAAATTAAGATGTAAGATTTGAGACAACAATTAATGCATTAATCCCATCCTAGATTACTGCAATTTTCTTTGTGCAGATCTTGGGCAGTCTTCACTAAGCTGTCTTCAAAATGCTTTGGGATGGAAAAGAAGCAGTGTGATCGTGCCAAATCAGTTTTGGCCTCCCTACACTGGCTTCCAGTCCATATTAGGATCCAGTTTTAAACGGCATTGGTTCCTTTTAGGATGCTAAATCTTACTGGGATCAAATTGGAATGTATATAATTGATTTTCCATCTGTCTGTATGATTGGTTTGATCTGATTACATACTTATTTATGAAAATCTGTGGCTCGTAAAGCTTAACAATTTGCATCAATTCCCTGTGAACACTCTTGGACATCTGAGTTGTTGCTATTTCAGGTCGCCAACTCCTTGTCTTTGTTTAGACCAGAAACACAAAGAAAATTGTCCTGCGTCCTGTCTAAATTTAACCTAAGCAAAGATGCCAAAAGTCGCGCTTGCTTAGCAAATTTGATCCACCCCTACAGCTTTTCAAAAGCAATAAACGTCTTTTCACCTTTTACGGTTCAGAAAGTATCGTTTTGGTCTCTTGGAAAGGCCCTAGTCTCTGCTTTCTGATAAAGTCTTAAACATGTGATGATTTGACCTGAAAACATTTAGAAAGCACCCAAAATATTTACAAAAGATACCTTAAATACCAATAAGAGAGGCAACAAAGATAATTTTAAATAATTTATAATGTACAAATTAATAATAAACTAAAAAAAAGGTACAGAAAAAAGTAATTTTTTTATATCTTCTGTATCCTATATCCACATAAAATATTGCTGTGGAGTGTAAAAACAGGCTGAGGCTATGTTTTCTTTTTGTCCTGCTACATCAGCATCAGCAGGGCGGACAACTTCACCTCAGATTTGACCTCGAGTTTGCCTCACAGGACATCTGTCTCTTTAACTAGATTTATCAGGAATTATGTCGTGAGTAAACTTCCTCCCTGGAGAAACAGGTTTCCTGTTCAGCTTGCTCTTTGGAGGGGATTTTAGGAGCATATTTGTTGAAGGAAACATTAAACCTGGGTTGGTTTGGCAGAGATCTTCACCTGTGAGGTTTAATGCCGTGCAGAAACTATATGGGCTAACAAATCTGCATGATTCCCTTAAGTTACTTTATTATTAAAAACTGCCTATGCTATTACATATATTTCTGCAGATTTCAAGTCAGACATATGGTATGTTTTACTTTTTTGTGATGTTATCGTGTGACGTTTCTTTATGTATTCAGATTTTACATTGGACTACACTTACTGCAAAACTCATCCTGTTCTTACTAAACTACAAAAATGCATGTATAAACCACAATTTTAACCAAAACCTGGAGAAATTGTAACATCACTGCAGCATTTAGTCTTATTAAGGCTGAAAATGGTGTATTTTTTCCTTCTGCCCCCGGGTAGGATGATTAAATAGTCTGCATTCACACACCTTGTTGCCCACATTGTCCAGATACATCTGGAACTTGCTCTCCACGTCCCTGGACAGGTTGGTGCAGCTGCTTCTTATCTTCTCCAACTGCTCCTTCTGGCTGTTGCAGGTGAGGTGGAACGTCAGCGAGTGGGGGAACATGTTGTCGATCCTACTTAAAAACTTGGTGGTCACCGCCTGGATCCCATCCAGAGACTGCGCGAAATCCTCTTTGCACTTCCTGGTTTGAAAGAAAAGCTGCCATTAGATTGTTTTGTTTTTTATATATATTTTAGGTCAAATACACTATGAGGACAGACAGACAGGTGGACAACACCTCGTGTAGGTGGTGAGCTGCTCCTTCAGGAGGTTGTTATCTCTGCCCAGTTTGATGGCCTCCTCTCGGTTAACGTCTCGATCTCTGAGAGCGCTGTCCGTCTCATGCCTCAGATACTGAACCATCTGAGTGAAGTTTGAGTTAATAAGGCCAATCAAAGTGTCCTTCTGACTGATAATACTCTTCAGAATGTTTGCTTCATCTGCAGAATTCAGAGGGAAGGTTTGTGTCACAGGAAAAACAAAACTAACAATTAACTATGTGTTAAATAATATTCTGGCTCCACTTTAAAAAATTATACCTGTGGGTGTAATGTAGTAAAATCTTCTACATGCTTTAATCTATTTACTAGATGTTGGTAAATATTGCGATAATTATTATTTTCAATAATTCCACTTTGTCCTTGCTTTGCTCATTTTTATCTATGGTTGTGATGCTTGTAACTATTTCTGTGACCATGGGTATCTTAGGCACTACTGTCTACAGTCATATTCAATAAATCAGAATATGCACTCTGATGAGGCTCGTTTGCCAGATTAAAAGCACCTTTTAAAAGCAACCTTTTAAGCAGCATTATTATTAAGCAAGTATCAAACATACTTTTCATTGAGCCCACATTTCCGTATTAAAAACTATTGGTCTGATGTAATATTCTAATCTTCTAACCTTAAACGCTGTATTTTAAGAAAAATCTTCAAAAGTAACAGAAATAAAGGCTTGGAAACATCAGTCTGTGTGTAATTAATCTATATAATCAAGTAAATTAATTAACTTTCCATAATATTCAAATGTATTGATTTGTCTGTGTGTCAGCTGTAGGTATGTACTGCAGTAAGATTCCCTCCAGCAGGCTGAATATCGTATTTCCATGCAAAGTGTGTATTCCTGTCCGATGGAATAAAATATCCAAACACATCACATCACATTTAAAACAGTCTTTGCTGTATTCATAATGCACACACCGATATTACGTTGGTAGTATATTTGCAATATATACAATCATGCATTCCAATCAGTCTGTGTTTTTAATCTAATGTTTTTTATTTAGTGACTTTAGTTATGGAAATAAAATTACTTTTTCAATGACACTCAAATTTATTAAATATGAGTGTATATATAGAGTGGGTATATGATATATCCAAACAGAAATGACCAGGTTTGTCAGTCAATTTTCAGGACATTTTTAACATCTAAAATAGGAGATTTACTGTATTTATTTATATAAATATTATCAAAAATTACACATGTAGGCATTTATAGCATCAGCTAATTCACAATTCCCGTCCCAAGTTGGACTTTTGGACACATAAAAACACGTTGGTTTTGTTAAGATCATAACAGTGATGTGATCTGATGGGCTTAATTTCTATCACAGTTTTAAACAGTACTGTAATCTTTAGTAATTGAAATGGTAACAAAATAACTAAAGAAATTAGTTGTATAAATTCTGATTAGTTTGAACATGTGTAAGTTTGCTTTTGCAGCTTTGCACGCCACCTTGACATACTTTTCAGATTTTAAATGAGAATCCTGCATGACACAAGAATAGTTTAGTACTGAAACGTTTGATCAGTTGTCCAAATCATCTCTGGCAGGTAAGGTTCAAGACCTTAACAAAAAGCAGTTTGTTTTACCATTCAGCATGACATGATTATTATTTTTTTTATAAATAAGGCTGCAATAGACCTGCAAATATTGAGAAAATTCAGATTGGCTTAATTCAGATTTAGTAAATAGAGTCCAATTTAGTTCAACAACTTCTAGTTGTGTTAAAACAGATGAAGCATCCTTACCTCCAATATTTATTACTATCAGTATACATTTAGAAACCTGCACCAGGATACAAATACGGCAAGTGAATTATATATAAACTAAAAAGAAGTGAGCTAAGAACTAAGCTTTGGGGAACACCTATAATGATTTTTTCACAGTGCAGAAGAATGGATGTGCAAAAAAAAAAAAAAAAGCATTTTTGGAGTAAGATCGTCCTAATCGGGTGATTTATATTATTATGAATGCAGCATGAGCTTATTTTAGATTAGTAGTTTAGAATGTATGCTGGACTGATTTGCAACTTGAAGTTTGCTTACGGCACATGTATAGGACATTTCCTATCTTTACTCTTTACAGTAGTTCTTACAGAGAATTATTATTAGAAATAATTTTTTTGTTTGGTTCATGAAAGCACAAACATTCTCTTCATTTCTATACTCACTCAGTCCTCCAAAATGTGAAAAGGTAATTCCATACTCTTTTTGCACAGGTTATAAACTCTAAAGGTTTCAAACACAGCTAAAGTTTTGGCTGCTGTGTGAGATGTTTTTGTAGTACTGAACTTACTGTTAAATGTGACTGGAGGAAGAGGAGGAGGGGGTTGGAAGGGAGGAGGAGGAGGAGGACGTCGCATCATACTCATGGACCTTTCAAGGTTTGCCTTCAAAAAAAGAAAACAAAGCAGATGATGAATTACCTAATGGAATACACAGAAAGTTTATTTATTTGTGGTGTTACAAACGTGGCCAACTGGAAAGCTACAGAAATGCTTTGAAGGCAACAAGAAGGTTATATTTACCAAAAATGCTTTGTTTTTAGTAAAAAGTATTAAAGTGCAATAAACAGCAGATCTCTTACTGCAACTTCTCCTGGTTTTTTCTCTGTACTTACAATCTTTTTCTTGAGTTCATGTTCTGTGTTGTTGGCTTCAGTTTTCTGTTTTGCCATCTCTTTCTCCAGACCAGCTTTCTCAGCTGTCCGAGCAGCCAGCTGAGCTCCAAGCTCACCTTTCTCCTTCCTCAGATCAATGTTGTTCTTGCTCAGTTTGTTGTAGCCCTGCTCCAGCTCCTGCAGAACACATGAAGAAGAATCGGCATCATCGAACATTATTACATGCTAGGAAAAAAATGATAAGCAGGTCATTCACATAAGTAGAAGAAAAAGCTAAACATGTTTGTGTTCTTGGAGTCATGTTTACTACAAAATTTTACATAGCTCTTTGAAATTGTGCATTTGCAGGTAAAAATTATTTATAAGCATGCAGTCATGAAGGCGGCAACAAAATAAACCAAAACAGTTACTATAGAAGAAATCACAGACCTCAACCCGTTTCTCCTCTGCAGACTTCTCTGGTTGTCCATAGATGAGGAAGAGCACCAGGCTGACGATAATGAGAGACTGGATGAGGGATGAAAAGAAGAAAACAATCCTCATGTAGTAGCCGCAGCTCTTTCCTTTGTTCCTGTACAGGGGCTGCCTGGACTCTGGGCCCAGTTTGGCCCGGGAGTAGCTGGAGCTGTACATGGCTGCTGGTGGTGAAGTGGTTGCAGCCAACAGAAATTATTTGTCTGAAAAAACTTTTCCTTCTGTCGAGATCTTCTCTGGAGAGGAAAACCCAGCTGAAGTTTATCAGCTGAAGGAGCTAAAATAAATCAAATAAAGCCAAGCTTTCTGTTTGTCCTTTAGAGGTTTGTAGAGATGCAGAGAAATTCAGGCAGAAATGTGGTTAACAGGGACCCTAAGGTGTGTGAAGGAGACATGTTTATAAAGGGTGCTGGAGGCAGACCTCTAGTCCTTCCTGGCTGTCCCCTCCTCTCTTCTTCCTGCCTCAACAGAGCATAAACACTGAAAAACTTTCCATTTTACTGTCACAGAATATCAAATAAAATGTTTTTAAGACATAGAAAGGTACACTGTCTAGGTTTTTATTTCCCTGCAGATGTTTGAGTTTAATAAAATGTGAGTAAAACTTAGACTAATTTAAACTCAGACAATTTCGTTGTACCGCCCAGTAGAATGACAATAAAGATTATTCTATTCTCTATTCTATTCTAAGAGACTGCAAATGATTATTATTTAGCTAAAGGTTATTAGAAAAAGAATATTTTCTACCATACCTACACAGAGCCTAGTTTTACCACAGTCTTGGCTTTATTGTAAACAGAACGGTGAACAGAATACGTACCTTCATCTCTGACCTTTCACCTCATAGCTACTCTCCTCCATGTCACTTTGAATTACCCAAATTGGTATTGGTATTGGTAATTGGATTGAGCCATAAAAAACATTTTATCTCAGACAGATGGCCTTCTGAGTCTTCAAAATATCATTGTTTGTATGACTTTAAAGGGTTCAGAAGAAGTGTATTTGCCTACTTATCTTTAAGTATTTCTTATTTAACTGATATGTATTAACATGCGTATGAAAGGGACGTACTGTATGTGGTTATTATGCATGTTTTCTGTGAATATACTGCCCATTTTAAATCATGATGTCCTTCTTTTGCACATTAATATTATGCACCATTGTTTCTGTTTTACAATGAACTTTGTTGTATGTTTTTTGTGCTATTTTCTATGTATTTATTGTTAGTTTCTTTGTTTGAAGTATTGTCTGTCCTTGTTTTGCAGCATTGTCCCCCCTTCTAAGACAAGACAGGGGACAAATAAATTATCTTATGTTATTTAAAGATTCAGAAAGGCTTTAAAATGCCATATTAGCAATAACTTCAAATTTTAATAAATGTGTTAAACTTTGAAATGTAAACTTGTCATTTTCTTGAATAAAATACCTGTTTGAAACATACTAATTTTATATATAAACTGGAAGTTTTTTGTAACGTGCCTTAAGACGAATTGGCGCTATTGAATAAACTTAAGTGATGAAGTTCATTCAGTAGGAAGGAAAGAGGCCTTCCTTCAGACAGATTTTGACTTTCATCCATACAGTTTAACTTAGCTTATCAAAGCTACATACATGTATCCATTTCATTAAGGAGCTGTGATGCCTTCTCTGATGTTTTTTTACTGCACCCTGCTTGAGTTGTTTTACAACATACATCACTTTTGGGCAGAACTGGATTTTGTTATAACAGATCAAATATTACTGACTAGACGTGTGATGTCATTTATGGTGCCTGAAAATATTTTAATCTTTAATTCACCTGTGATAAAACATTAACTGTGTTTATAATTACAGGTAACTTACGCCATGTTTGTTCTTGAAAACAAAAGCAAGTCATTGTTTTGAGCTCATTCAGAGGTAGTACAGTTTGGATATTGTTAAATGTTAATAGAAACCAGATTGCATTGATTTGCAATTGATTTTCTCATTTTATTTCATCATCCAAAAAAATTTTCACAACTGAAACTGAATGTTTAGCATCATTAGGTTCTCAGGTGGTACTGATTTAAAAAAGATGCATCTTTGTCATGGAAATAGTCTGGTTTCCTCTAGAACAATTGTCAGTGATAAAACTACCAGATCAATGTACAGCATCTGCTTTCCATCACCTATAAGGCCTGGACTGAGCTACAATTTGACAGTTTCTAGATACATATTTGCATCCTCCAAACTGGAGGAAGGTTCTACAAAGACTCTGACATAAGCAACATACATGTTGACCAAGTGGTTTCTGTTTGTAGCCATTCATAGGTTTTCATGAAGTGGACATTTCAGCTCAATTCAATTCAAATTCAATTCAAAAATACTTTATTAATCCCAAAGAGAAATTAAATGTTGTTGTAGCTTATATTATGCAGGTTTCTTCAAAGAGCCATTGTAGATGCTGATGGCTGTGGGCAGGAAGGATCTCCTGTAGCAGCCTGTCTTACAGAAGCTTCTGACTGAAGACACTCAGTCTCACGAAGAGGATGCTCAGGGTTCTCCATAATATTTTTCATTTTATGAAGAATCCTTCTTTGCACAATGATCTCCAGAGGTTCCAGATGAGTCCCCAGAACAGAGCCAGCCTTCTTTATCAGCTTGTTGAGCTTTTTTAAGTCCCTGGCTCTGATGCAGCTTCCCCAGCAGATGATGGAGAAGACATTACACTCTCCACAACAGACTTATAGAAGATATGCAGCATCTTGCTGCAAACACTGAAGGTCCTAAGCTTCCTCAAAAAGTACAGTCTACTCTGTCCCTTCTTGTAGACGGCTTCACAGTTGCATCTCCACTCCAGTCTGTTGTCCAGGTGAACACCGAGATATTTTAAATCCTCCACCACCTCCACTTCTTCTCCCATGATGGAAATAGTTTTTGACTTATTCCTGTTTCTCTTAAAATCTACAATCATCTCCTTTGTTTTATTCACGTTCAAGATGAGAGGATTGTTTCCACACCATCCCACAAAGCGGTCCACCACCTTCCTGTACTCATCTTGTCCATCTCTGATCCACCCCACAACTGCAAAATCATCCGAGTATTTCTGCAGGTGACAGGAGTCTGTCTTGTACTGGAAGTCTGAGGTGTACAGAGGGAAGAGGAATGGTGAGAGTACAGTCCCCTGTGGTACTCCTGTGCTGCTGACTACCTGGTTAGACTCACAACCCTTCAGTCTCACAAACTGTGGTCTGTTTGTCAGGTAGTCTTTGATCCAGGAGATTATTGAGGCCTACACCTGAGTCTTATGGAGTTTCTGACAAAGCAAATCAGGTTGGTAGCTCACTGGATATTTTACTTGTAGAGTTAATTTAAATTGTTTAATTTAAATCTTGGTTTGGCTTTCTGTAATGGACAGGTTTTAGGCATAGTAAATACATTTTATATACTCTTGAGCGCTGGGAACACCATTTTAGAAGATTGAATAAAAGCCACACCTATCCATTCCAATAACCAGTAATTTAATAAATCTTTGGGTTCGATATGTTGTTAGAACACCAAAGGCCTGATCATCAAAAGGTTTGCGTGAGAAAACATGTGCAAACCTCCCTCAATGATCTTTTAAGGCTATGTACGAAGCACATTCATGTTGTATTACATTTTTATGGTCCCTTGGTTTGCAATGTTTGGGTCAAGCAAGTTATTTCCCTCAATTCAAATCACTTGTCACAGAAACAAAGCAGAAAGCTCTCACAGTGTGTGTGTGTGTGTGTGTGTGTGTGTGTGGTGGGAGGGGATAAAGCTGTTTAGAGCTGTATATCGATGTAAGTCTGACAGTGACTGTCAGCTTTTCTAGGTTTTATAATTGATATTTGTATGTTTTTAAATGTTTTTATTGTTGTTTTGTAGCACTTTGAGATACTTATATAAATGCAATTTATTATTACTATTATTATAATAATTCCTATAATTATTATTACCTCCAACTCCATGGCTTCGAACTTCATCTTTCTTTTACGGCCGCTCTGACAGTCTCCATGTTGACACATGCAATTTCCTTATGTTAATAGAGCGGTCCAAACCGCTTTTGCAATTTTTATCCATTGCGCACACAATCTTTGTACATCATGCGCAACACACCCACTTATTACACTTTTGTTTTGCACAAGCAATTAGCGCTCCTTTTGAATCTTAGAAGACCAGGCCCTAAGTGTCGTTCAAGTTTCACCCGGCTCACTGTTAATTTGAGTTGAAATTTCAGAATTTGAAGGTTGTCTTCTTTTATTAGACCTGCCTTTTTGTGCAACGCATCGGTACCACCAGCTGTTAAACAAACCCTCAACATGATGCTGCTATTACCGTGCTTGATAGTTGGTAGAGTGTTCATAGGTCTGAAGGCCTGAACTTGACTCCCTCAAACGTGCTTCTTTTTAAGTGACTAGCTCAATCCTTGCCTTGTATGACTGTAAAACTTTTCCCAAGTCAAAGGTGGATGCCTTCAGAAGGTATTTGGATTGTATATGTGGGCAAATGCAAATTTCAGTCATGTTTGAAGGTGTTGGTTTTGCCAAAGGGGCTACATTTGCTTGGCTTCTATCTCTCTCCATGCTGATTTTAAATCCACCTCACTGTGGGCAGAGATGCTGGTGTTTCAGCATCTCCCAGTTTATGATGGGCATCAGCCTTGGTGTTTTCTGGATTAATCCTAAACTTTAGTAAATATTTCTCTTCATCTGAGGGGCAGTTAGGGCCAGATAGATGAAACTTGGCTTCCAACAGGAAATTACCTCAAACAACAGATCAAAACTTCTTTTGGAATGGATTAGGTATATTATAGTACTTAAATAAAGTCTTGGGAGAACAGAGTAGTGAATGTTTTTAATAAAGAATGTAAATATATTTCAGTAATCTTCCATTTGTGAGGCTCAGATATCTAAAGAAAACAGGAAACATTACCTATCTGTGCCATTTTTAAATATAGTAGCCACAGAATTCCTCACCCTATTCCCTGGTGAAGGACGAACAATGTATAACAGGTTGAGGAGTAAAGCAGAAAATGCCAAACAAATACAGAAAAGTTCCCACCACATCCTGTCCTGAGCTAGTGCGGAAAGGAGTCATGGCAGAGGAGGATTGAGCGAACAGAAACAATAGGTAGCTGTCACTCTTCAGAGTTGAGGGAATAACAAAATCTCCCTCCAGGCGCTCTCAATCCCCCTGAGCTGTTATCAGAGGAAATGACGTGGGGCAAGCCGTGGTCTGCTTGGAAGAGTGTGAAAGGCTAAAGGTTCTCCGAGCGCCAGGCTTTCCTGTCCAACTATGTATCTCTGACAACCTTCCTTCAATGGAGACTCATTTATAAAGATATGTTGGAACAGCAGAGCATTCAGGACTGATAACCTGAACAAAAGCAGGAAACCGAACAGTTGGATAATGACACCTTTTGAGATAACCAACCAGACAGGAAGAGATATCTCAACCACTGAAGTATTATTCATGCAATTGTTAGATAAGAGACACATATAAACTATCTGACTATGAGACGACACCACTGTCATTAGTCTGATCCAGGATAATGACGAGTCTGCACACAGAGAGGTGGTGGATCATCTGGTCCATTGGTGCGTCTAGATCCACCTGGAGCTTAACCCGCTTAACACAGATGATGATAGTGGACTCCTAGAGAACACACCCCAGACTGCCTCCCCTCACCCTCCTCAACATTGTGTCTGCTGTTAATCACTTCTGGTTTATAGGAACCACCCAGAGCTGGTCCAACCACATAGACATTTCTTTCCCAAAACTGCAAAAAAACAGGAATTCAAATGCTTCGGCTTCTAAAGCAAACCCAGTTTAAATACCTTAGGTCTGGTTTTAAACAGTATAATAAAAGTATAAAAGTATAATCATTTAAAGGCAAAATAATGCACTGAAAAGGACTTTTTTTATTTTAGAATGAGTGTGATTTATCTATTAGAGACTCAAAATCTGAAATGATGAACATGAGAAAAATCAAGTTTTAATGTGATAAACCGAAACTAAAGCTGGTTATCTAACTATAAATTAATATAAAAAGTTATTTAGTTTTCCAGACATTCTTATTGTCACTGTTTAGATAATGGAATAAGACAAGTCTGGAAATTCAACTTTCTTTTCATACCTTTTAACACTACTTAGGAATCCTGCAAAATGTGATGAGAAAGATAAGGACATAATAGTCTAGTCTAGAATAGTTAATAATAGACGATGGTGCATATACCCTGGTAGTTCAGGATAGCATTTGTGGTATACAATAAGTTAGTTACCCAGGATAAGGGGAAGAGGTTTTCTGGGCATATCCCCCTGGAAGGAGACCCTGGAGAAGACCCAGAACTCGCTGGAGGGACTATATATATATCCCGGCTGGCCTGGGAACGCCTTGGGATCTCCCAGAGCTGGAGTGTGTCACCAGGGAGAGGGATGTCTTGGTTTCCCTCCTAGGCCTGTCACCTCCGTGACCTGATCTTTGATAAGTGGAAGACAGACAGACAGACGGACAGACGGATGGATGGGGAACTCGGAATTAAAGCTTTAAAGCTAAAACAATTAGTGGCTCAAGCTAGTTACGGTGAAGGTATCCAAAAGAAAACTACTAGACAGAAAACTGCAGTGGATGATACTTAAAGTGCTGGTGGCTAAGTTAGCAGGTGAAGTCTGTTGAGAACCTGCTAGCAACAAAAAGCTTAGCACTCTTAGGCAATCTAAGTCCAATTAAAAATAATTGCAATGTAATTTTCCAATATGACAAATACATTTTGTACATTTTTGTTTTTTCTCCAATATGGCTGCATGGTGGTGCACAGCAAGGTGGCTTCAAATTGATATCTAAGGGTAGGAAGCATCATACAGCACCAGGCAAACAAGATGGTTACAAATACCTTGCAAGCAGTTGCATCTACCAAACACCAGAACTAATGTGAGAAAGGCTTTTAAATGACAAAACTTTGTTGCTTTTCCACAAAAGGCAGACAAAGGTACTGACAGAGCGCATTAAAAGAAGCTAACATTTTTCTGTCCAACCACATATGACAACTAATGTCATAAAATTCTTGTCAGAGGTTTGCATACACATTTCATCAGCATGAATGTCAGGTTCATTTGGGGCCTTTAATTAGTTTTTTTTTTTTTTTGAGAGTAACACAATTAACAGCCGCAATGACGTTTGAATGAATTGTGGATTAGAAACAAATCCCTCAGAATTATTCATACAGAAAGACAAATCCGGGAGGAGCTCAGAGGAGTGCCGCTGCTCCTCCACATCGAGAGGAGCCAGTTGAAGTGGCTCAGGCATCTATACCGGATGTCTCCTGGATAAAGTGAGTTGTAGAGAAACCATATGCTGGATATTAGTCAACTCTTATCAGAAATGGTTCGACTCATTTTAATCAATTGGCTTCCTGACGAGCCTGGTAAAATAATTTTTAATAAGGTGGAGGTCACAGCCCTTCCAGAAACTTATTGTTAGTCTGCGTCATCCATCTTGAACCTGTTTGGATGCATGTTTGGGATCATTGTCCTGTGGGAACATCCAATGGTTTCCAAGTTTCATCTTTCTAGCTGCAGATTTGAGGTACAGATGAAGAATTTGGTGGCAATCTTCCTAGAACCCAGGTAGGTACCAGGAAGTAATACATTAAAATGACCTCTAGTAATTTTGATAAGAACAGTTAGTGGGTCAAATATCCTGCCAGAAATATGCAAATACTCAACAAAAATTGTCTGGTTTCTCTGCAGCTTATTAAGGGACATTTGACAATGCATATATGTTTAAACCTCAAGAGTTTGAAACCTTTGTGGATTGGAGCTAATTCAAATTTGTGCGCCTGCTTCTTCTATTTAAAATCACTGTAACTGCATGTTGCTAAAAAGGCCAGTTTAAAGAATTCATTAAAATGTTGAGATAAAAGAGGATGTAAACAGCTGAGCGGCACTGTCGGCCCAGTTTCCTTGTTTGAGGCAAAGATATGAATGTGACAATAAAGTCCTGAAAGGAACGAGATTATCTGAATAGATTTTTCACTTATTTGTTCTGTCATGGGTCACATGTTAAACTCTATCAGTCTTTAAGCAACGTATGATGCAACACTTCAACAACTTACAAAAACAAAATTTTATTTTAAACTAATCTGTATCATTTTTTATTGTAGAGCATTTTTGATCTTTACCATTTTAATAATAGTCTTAATGTTGCTACTTGGAAAGTTCAGTTTTCTCAGCTGGTGCTCCATGTTTGAAGTTTGAGGACCACTAAAGGAGAAAAATATGATCAAAATCTTCAGCTTTTACATTTAGGAAATATAAAATACATACTGTTACCAGATAACAGTAGATGGTGGACCTGTCTGAGCTGGATGTATCTCAAGATAAAATCTGCTGCCATCTCCTGGTCCAAGTAACTAAACAATTCAGCAGACGTGTTCAGTTAGAACATGACAAATGGGATTAAATGCACTTTTTAATTACCCAGAAATAACCTTCAGTAAAAGCTTGTCTGTGCAGTTTCTTAACGAGAGAAGCTGGATGTGCAGTAAAACCATCACAAGAATCAAAAACATCAAACTGGCAACATCAACATTACTACACAGTCCCAATGTGTGTGACATACAAGCGATAAAGTGAATAAAACTGGCCTCATTATAAACCATAAGTTCAAAACTAAAGCTGATAGATGTCACCAATAAAATCAGTTTTTTTTTCTTATACAGTGAAATACAATTAAATTCATGTTTGATGGATATATCTGTTAAGTAATTTATAATTGGCTGGATTTTCTACTTTAAGATGATCAAAAACATCAATGTGATGTAAAGCAGGGGGAGAGAGGTGTTTGATCCCCTGTTGACTGAGCTTCCTTTGAATACACGCGCATTTTAACTCTGGCTACCTCAATCAATCATTCAATCAATTACAGCTGAGCTCATGAGGATGATCATAACATGAGGGATGAGCCCTTTAATAGCTTAACATTTGCTCACCCTGTTAATAGAGTGTCATATTCACGCATATTAATGGAAAATTGTGTGTAGGGAAAAAGTGTGGTAGAAAAAAGAATAACTGCAGCCTTCATTGATAGTGAAGCAAAGCCCATTCAAGAAAATGGGGAAGAATCATAAGGTGTGGACTGCAGCTGGAGTCGGTGCTTTGTGAGCCACCACTGATCCAGAGATGTTGTCAGAACCATCTTACCTGCGGTGAGAAAATATATATTTGGTCCAAAATGTTCCCATCAGAATAAAATCATTTTGCAGTTCATTTAAACATCAAGGGCCCAAACTTTAGAGATGTTGATTTCATTGTCCCGATTATTCGGCACCTGCCCATCCTGCCAAAGCAACAATACCTGCGCCATTGACCACGGCATCACTGGGCTTGATTGGGCACCAAAGTGGCCTGATTTAAACTCTGTCAATAATTTATGGAGATGGAGATGAGTTGAAGGCAGCTATTAAAGCAACCTGGTTCCTGAACACCTCAGCAGAGCCACAGACTCACAAGCACTGAAAGATCTTGTACCTTCTTCAAAAGATAGGAAACAAAGGAGCAGCTAAAGAAGAATGACATTAAGGTAGCTGTAATCTCCAGACCTCAGTCAGAAGGACCTGATGAGGGAGATGTAGCTTTGAGTTTCCAAGAGGCAGACAAGAGTCTTTCTGCAAAGAGATGTGAACCAAAAATTATCCAAACCTGCTGACCAACTGAAAGAAACATCTTCTTATTTTACCTAAAGTTTTCTAAGTCACATTTTGTTGGATGATCAAATACATTCACTTGATGAAACACAAATTAGTCTGTAACTTTTATGTAATGTGTTTTTAAAGAAATAAAGACTCGTTTGTAAATGATCAAACTTCCAAAATCAGAGGATCAAACTCTTATTTTCCCCCACTGTGTGATCTGAAAGGAAAAAGGCAAATATGGGAGAGATCTTAACAAAACTTGATGCTTTATCTGCTACATCTTCCATTATTAAATAGGTTATTTTTTATTTACTTTAACTCTCACCATCTACTCCCTCGTTATGAGGACAGTTCAGGTAGTTTTCCATCAAATAACAGAATAAATTTGTTACAATCAGCAACTTATTGAAACCCTTATTTCCCAAATAATCTCAAAACAGTTGTTCAAAACCAAAGAAAAAAGATAACAGTAACATTGTGCCTTCAGATTAAAAAAAACAAAAACATTTCTGCAAACTTGCAGCATGTGTGGCTTTCACAGATAAGCATGGCCTTTTTTATCTGTCTGTTTTACACTGATGCCTCTGTGTCCGGGGCGTCGTCCCCCTCCAGCAGGCTGTAGGATGTGTGACTCTGGAAAGGTCTCTGAAGAGGATGAGCTAGCAGTTTGGCCATGCAGTTGTGCAGCTCGATGGCGGGTCCACTCAGGGACACCTCAAAGCGATAACATGTGCCTTTCGAATCCAGGTTACAAAAGGAAGTATAGTTGTCCTGGAAAATCAAGTAAAACAAAACTCACTGGCAGCCAAAGTCTAAGGAAAACGTTAAAAGACCTTCAGAAAGCTTAAAGAACTACTGGTCAGGATGACTTTAAGAGATCTCAAGAAAGTCTGGCTAAATGTAATGAAATGAAATAACTGTAGCCAGTTTTGCAGTACTGTAGTCCTGACAATTTATTTGTCTCACATTTTATTAATGTTTGAATAAGTGACGTGAATTCTGGTTCACTCTGAAAAATACTGCCACCACATCCTGAAAACTGAGTCACAGGAAGTGCCACGCTGTTATAGTTAAACTAATGTTAAACTTAGAGAAGACTCATTAGGATGAACATACGCAATACATTTATTTTTAGTGACCATACAGATACAGAGAGGTAACTTCTAACTTTAATGCTTCTTCAGCGACAAACAACCCTTAAACATTTCAGTTGGGTAGAAACAGTGAAGTGCAGAACACAGTTAAACATGCAAGCTTCCTTTACAGTCTGGAAAATAGGCAACTCGGATTGAAATCCTTTCCACATCTAGATGACAATGATTCACTGTCTGGCTGTTTGTCCATCACCCTTTGGCCCCTCCATCCAGCAATACACCCACCAATCACATCGCTCCATTCATTCATCCATCCATCCAATCCCTCTATTCGCTTGCCCATCATCCATGCATGCATCCATTCATCCATCAAATCTGCCCTCGACTAAAATATCTGAAGTGAATCCATAGTAAACCTTTATACTTGCAAACAAGTCCAGAGTAACAACTGTCTAAAGAAGCATGGAATAGAGAAACTGTGAAGGAACCCAGTAGAAAGCATGGACGTACCCTCCAGCTGGCCTCATCTCCTTGTTCCTCCATCCCGTTGTGTAAAAGAACCACATCAAAGAAGAAATAGGGGCATTGCAGCATTTTCTGAAGCAGGGAAAAAGAACATGAAAAAAGACTATTAGTCCAATGGTAAACTCAAGTAGAGCACTGTGACTTAACAGTCGGATAAAACGCACTCACATTAAGAGCTTCTGAAGGGTTGAACTGCATGGGTCCAGCATGACGGCTGTAGATGAGTACAGTCCGCACCACATATGGAGGAGGGATGGTCTGAACGTTCTCCATCAATGGCAGCTCAATCTTCTGACGACTACAAAGACCACAGGAGCAAAGATTTTGAATTGGGAAACATTTCTACATTTTTTCTTTGTGTTTTAAGCAAAATTTAAACAGAGCTTACATGACATTAAGAAGATCTTCCAGGTCTGAATATAGAAGTTAAGGGTAATCTGATTTTGCTTTTAAAACCATTTGGTTAATGCTTAGTATTTAATGAAAGGATACTGAAGGACTCGCAGACATTGGTTTCCAAGTCGTACAGGCAGCTGCACAGCTCTCTGGGATCAGATGTGAAGCCAGACAGCTGGGACAAAAATACATGATAAGAATTTCTATTAAGCTGACAAATAAAAACAAATACGCAAAAAGAACATATACAAGCTGGGTTCTTTCTCTTGATAAGTGTGGGAAAAGACGATATATTATGAAAAAATAATTGTATTTCCAGACTTTGACATTCTTTAGAACAGGGTTTCCCAAACATTTCAGCCTGGAAGCCCCAAAATAACAGTGCCAGACACTGGTGACGTCCTACAAATACTTATAATTATTCCACATTATATTTATTTATTTATTTAATAAATAATACAGAATGAAATAATTACATGTATTTTTAAATGAATTTATTTTTAAATGACTATTACATTTTGGCATTTAAAAAGGTATAGTTTATTAGTTAAAGGGACAGAATTATTTAATTGTGCATTTATAATAAATTATTTGATAATGTATTAAATAAATAGTTCATTTAATTATTAGTTTTATGCATTTCATTAAATAATTATTTATTTAATTTTGTCCATTTTGGCCCTCTATACGACCTCAGAGATCACATCATAATGATTCTGAATAGAATCTCACGACCCCCACTTTGTGTCTCGCAAGCTTGGGGTCATTAGGGGGTCCCGACCCCCACTTTGGGAACCCCAGACTCTAGATGCTTTCTTTCTTTCTTTCTTTCATTCTTTCTTTCTTGCAGTGATTAAACGTTTCGTGTACACACCCACAGAGCATCATCGTTGATGACAACCAATGCGAACTCATGCCGTTTGTCGATCTTGTGTTTTGTTCTCACAAACATCTCGATCATCTTCTGGGATATGTTCAAGGCATTTGTTTTAGATCTAGGCAGAAAGACAATCAACTGATGCAACATTATGCTCTAAAGACATGCCGTTGAAACAGGGAAGATCTACAATGCGGTTACGTACCCGTTGAAAGACTCCAGCTTCGGTAAGGACATTTCTTCAGAAAGATCTAAGCAGATTATCTGTAAAGAGGGAAACAAGGCAAGGAGGTGAAGCAGTCATACATTCATCTACAATCACAATTATAAGAAAGTACACCCTCTTTCAATGCTATGGCCTTATGTATCTGGACATAATACAAATGATCTACTCTTATCTTGTTCAACAAAACCTCAAAACAACATGATGCTGTTCTTTTTCGGAGATTCTTTTGTAAATTTACTGGAGTTCTTGAGGTATTTTCATCTTGCGATTTGCGTCAAGATTCAGCCACCAAACAGAGGAACTCACATTTGCCTCAAGAATAAATCAGTACACACAAAAGTTAATGCTCAACTCATCGACTTCAAAGTTCCCAGTTCCCATGGCTGCAAAACCAGCACAATTTTTTACCCGCCACCATTGTGCTTGACTACTGTAATCGAGTATTTTTACTTCATTATGAGCAACATCTCAACTTTGCTCTCATCAACCCTATGGTTATTGTTGCAGAAGTCTTGTGGTTTATTTAGATGCAACTTTGTCCTTCAACCCTTTCAAAACAAGCCATATTTGTTTGATCCTTTCCTAATTCTACTGTCACTGTAAGGTTAATGTACGCTTATAAACATCTAACTGAGCTCCTGAGAAGGAGCTCCTGGCTTTTAAAATAACGTGATCTGACCTTAGCTTGGTCTGGCTTGAATGTCCACTATTTGGAAGATTGCTAGCTGTGCTATTGGCAGTAAGAATTTCTTCTTAAGGTCACAGCTGATTACTTTCCACCTTGGCACTGTTAACACACAGTAGCTCTTTCTAGGCTTGAAGTGAGATTTAAATAATTTTATAAATTATTTAATTTTATAAAGTCGAGGAAAGATCACAGGATTTTCAATAGACCCATAAAACCTGAGCTCAAAGAGGGTCTACTTTTTAATCACTTTAATACTTCCTGAAGAAAAAAATGTAATGTGGACCTACCACTTTCTCTGGGCAGTTGACTCTGGGAACTCTAAGTTGGTACTCTGCTGGTGGAGGAATGGACGTGCTGAGCATGGGCTGTTGCTGTGGGGGCTTTGGTCTTTCTTTGACTGTCACGGCAGCTGTGGACAGTTGTACCGTGGTGCTGGTTACAGCTCCTGAACCAGCAGCTCCAGCAGAAACAGCCACAGGGGGCGCTACAGCCTGTGAGGAAGCCGCAGAAGCCGATGTGGTGATGGAGCTAAGAGAACTATCGCTGGTCGAGGCTTCACCTTCGCCCTCCACGCGGTTCCCCACAGCAGACTGAGAAATGTTCTGGTTTCCGTTGCTTCCAAGGCTGCCTGTGCTGCTGCGTCGATCCTCAGCACCTTCAGGGTTGGAGCGTGTCCGAGGTCGCAACTCTACTGGACGTTCCTCTCCGTCAGCTGGGCCTGGCTCTGGGGTCTCCATGGAAACACAGGATGCTGATAAAGAAGAAGTGATGAGTTAAGTCTGCTTGAATACCTGTAGAGTGAGAATTTAAATCCAAGTACAAACTAAAACATAAAGCCCTTACCTCAATACAGGGACATTTGAGTGAATTAAAACATCATGGAAGAATACATTTATTTCACCAATTAAATTAAACAAATCAAACTCATATATTGAACAGATTCAGTACACACAGAGTGATATATTTCAAGCTTTTATTACTTTTACGTTTTGACGGTTATGGCTTACCGCTAATGAAACCCTCAATTTAACATCGAGGCCATCTGCTTGTGGCTCTGGTGAGGTGTTAAGGAATCAAGCATAGTGTCATTAAACCAGGTTTTGGTCCTTTTGGGAGTGTGGGCAGTTGTTTTACCCCTTACTTGCCAAGAAAGGCAGTCAAAACCACCAATGACTTGTACATAGGTACAAGTCAGCTTTTTGGTTTGAGGGAGTGATGTACTGATGGCATATGGTTTGTGCGACCAGCCATTGTAAACAAGACTTAGAAATTATTTCTGTTGAGAAGTGTAAAATATAAAATTTAAATTTGGCATTTGCTCAGCCAACAACAGGGTTCAGCCAGCTACACTGAGTCTGCCATTAATGTGTTTGAAAAGAATGGTATGGGGAGACCTCAGATGCAGATATTATGCCTTGTGCCAACATCAATGTCACATGACATCCCTGTTATCCTGCTTTGCTGGCTTGACTTTTAAAAGGGTGAAGTATTTCAAATCTTGCTGGAGTCCCTCGCCAGATCTTTGTCCCTCTCCATGCATC
Source organism: Crenichthys baileyi (assembly GCA_036173005.1). Lineage (NCBI taxonomy): Eukaryota > Metazoa > Chordata > Actinopteri > Cyprinodontiformes > Goodeidae > Crenichthys > Crenichthys baileyi. Next base: position 311,817 of record JAHHUM010000631.1, read on the forward strand.
TTTGGAGTCGGTGAAGTTGTGCCAGAAACATTTGGATCACTTTATTTATGAAAGCTCACAGATCAACGGGATATCCACTTCAGATTTATGAATGGCCAGAGGGATATCAGGATGCTCAAACCTGCTCAACTTTGCTGGTGTATTGCAAAACGTTTGGTGAAAGACGCCGTTTTATTTCACTTTTTCCTTCCACTCAACTTTCCATTAAAATTAGCCAGTGCACAACCAGGATCTAAGCAATGACCTTTTCATGCTTGCCCCTCTTGTTAAGGCTGTCACTGACAGTTTGCTGGACAACTATCAGGTCAGTAGTCTCCCCAATGATTGTCTAGGTCATAATGTAACATATTTGTATTGATAATCCTTGATATCTGGAAATATCCGAATGAACATAGATTATCCTGGGTTTTATTAGCTGTAACCCCTATTAGTCAAAATTTAAATAATTAAACACTTAAAATAAATCAATCTAAAGGCTGGATAAATACCAGATTGTTATCTAATATTTGTCCTCCTAATACTCGCTCACATTTCTAACTTTTAGGTGCACCTTATGTAACCAAAAACTGAAAGTGCAGCTTATTTTGCCCATTCACTGCACAATCCTGCAGTGCAGACTAGATCTGCCGCTGTCTTTCCTTAGTGAACATGCAACCAACTTTACCTTAAAATGCCCACAGTGATCTCAGGTGCTAAACAAACCCTTTGTACCGAAAAGGCAGGTTGAACAGGATGAATCTTGATAACATAACAAGTTTAACTGTTAGCATTAGTTAGCTTTTTTTTACACAAAAAAACAACCAAATTGAAAAATAGGAATAGAAAAATAGAAAAAGAATACTTACGTTATTAATAAGTACGAAACGTCTGTAATTTATATACAAAAAGACTCATTTATAGTGCTAAATAATCACACGACAAGCTAACGTTTGTTTTGAACTGGCAACTTCCTGTTCGGAAATGATGCTACCGGAACCTCCGGTCCTCAAAGCATTATGGGTAATGAGGTATTTATGTTACGACGTTCCCCTTGGTTGACCTACAATAAAATAATCTAATGACGATGAGAATAATGATAATTATTATAATAAAGTAAAAGCCTAATTACCTTGGTTTCATGATGGAGTTCAAACAAATAATACGGTCTCTACTTTTCTGCCTGTGAAATATTGAAGATCTCCACTAAAATAAGAATCTTTGAATACTAATAATATTAATATTTTACTAGTTGACATGTTGTTTCAGTGTGTTTTTTCCTGAAAATATTCTTCATAATATTTTTACTTTTTGTATTTATTCCATTTTTTTTTTTTTTTTTTTTGTATTTTTAATTTTCAGTGCTCCTTACTGCATAGTTGCACTGTTGTCAAAACATGTTTCTGCAATTTTGTCTTCCAAAGAAACCGCCAAATGTATTGGTACCCATGGCAAAGATGTATAAAGAATCCTAAAATCATATTTTGCTATTGTAGGATAATCTTATACTGAAAAAGTATACCCTTTAATTTGAGTACACCTATTCATTGAGTGAAAATCCCATATTAAGATTTTTTTTTTTTTTACAAAATCACAGGTGCCACACTTATTGATATCCCCTCATTATTCTGCTGAATGAACAGGTGATGAACCATTTTCTAATATCTATCAGAAGCCACCAGAATTTCACTTAAAATATCCTGGTACTTCAAAAACTTTATAATGCCTTGCACGCTTGGTTCCTGGGACCTTTGGAAGAAAAATAGGCCCACAGCATCACAAATCCTCCACCATACTTAACAGTGGGATTGTGGGATTTTTCCAAATGTAAATTTTCTGTTTTACTCAGGATCTAACTGAATTTTTGTTGTCAAAAAGCTAAATCTAAGTCTCATCCGACCAAAGCACAAAGTTCTAGTTAAAGTTCCAGTAGAGATTGCCAAATTGTGCATGTTTACATTTGTGAAGGGAATGAGAAGACTCTTTCACTGACATGCCTCCCAAACAACCAATAAACATGTATAGATAGAGACTAATGGTTACTAATGAGAGATGCTGACCCCTGCTGGTATTCTTTATCCCACTTTGAGTTTTTATTGCTCTGACTGAACAAATATAGACAAAAATGCCTATATTTATTTAATAAAAATGTATTATTTGTTATTGAAAACAATCGAATCTCAATCTGGATTCCTCCTCATGATGAGTGGCTGATTGACCAGTATAATGATTCTGATATTTGAAGGGATACATTAACATAACTAAAACTCTAGTCTTGGTTTTTTACATTTAGGGTCTTTTATGCTTAGGAATTTCTATTTTACATGAAATAATAGTAGTTTAACTAAACTTTAGAGACAAATATTTTTCTGTCTGCATTATTGCTTTTGACACTGGTTATTTTCAATAAGCGCAAGTAATCTGCTTTAACCCTTGTGTGGTGTTCGGGCCTGTGGGACCCATTTTCATTATTTACTGAAGGAAAAATGATACAATTAATGTAAATTAATTGTAAATTTGTTTCCACTCATATCATGATTTTATTTAAGTGTTTGATTGCGAGGCATTAAAAATCACAAAACGCAACGGGTCCACCAGACCCAGAAACATTGGCTGAGTAAAAACAATATGAACACCACACAAGGGTTAAAAACAAGAAACCTCTGTATTTAAGATTAAGCCAGTAATTTCTAACCTACTTGACTTCTGACGTCTTACAGAACGTACAGTGAGTAACGTCAATGTGGCATCATATTTAAGTTAAAAATGGCTCACACCAGTGTTGTCCAACTCCAGTCCTCAGGGGGCTGTGTTGTGCATGTTTTCGATGTATCCCTGCTCCAACACAGCTGATTCAAATGGTACATGAATTATATGTCAAGTTCTGCAGGGGGCTGTAATGAGCCATTCATTTGATTCAGGTATGCTGATCTGGAGAAACATCTAAAACATGCACGACTCGAGGACTGAGACTCAGTAAATAATTGTTTTCCCCTCTAACCTTCTCTCACAGTTTAATTTACAGTGCCTTAATGTATCCACAGCCTTTGAATCTGGTCACATATTGTAACACTACAACCACAAACTTCAGTTTACTTTATTTTGATTTTATAAAAGACCAAATTAAAGTGGTGCATAATTATGAAGTTGAGGGAGAATGATGGATGTTTTTCTTTTCTTTTCTTTTTACAGATAAAAAGTCTGAAAAGTCTGGCATGCATTTACGGTATATTTAGCCCCGTTTGTTTTGATACGCCTAAATAAAATCCAGTGAAACAATTGCCTTAAGAAGTCTCCTAATTGATAAATAAAGAGCACCTTTGTTTAGTTTCATGTCAGTATAAATACAGCTGTACTGTGAAGGCATCAGAGGTATTTTATAGAACATTATTGACCAGACAGCACCATGAAGACTAAGCAACGCAGCAGACAGGTCACAACGAAGATTTTAAAACGTTTAAAGCAGAGTTAGATTATAAAATAATATCCCAAGCCTCAAAAAATTCTCAGAGCTCTGTTCAATCCACCATCTGACAATGGACAGAGTATGGCATACCCACCAAGACGTGGGCATTCAGCTAAACTGATAATCAAAGAGAGTGTTTATCAGAAAAGCAGGCAAGAGGCCCAGGGTACCTCTGAGGGAGCTGCAGAGATCCAAAGCTCAGGTGGAGAATCTCTTGACAGGACAGCTATATGGCATAGAAATTTATTTAAAAAATATCTATTGATTTACAAAGAAGCCATAAACGCTGCATATTACATTGAACGTATGATCATGAATTAAACCTGTTACAGGCTCCAAAAGACTTGAGACTGGTCCTGGGCGGAGGTTCCCCTTCCAGCAGGAGAACGACCCCAAACATACAAACTAAACTGGAATGATTTACATAAAAGCATATTCATGGGGTAGAATGGCTCAGACTTGAATGCAACAAGACTTGAAAATGTATTTTTCTAGATTCTCTCTATCTAATCTGACTGGTTCTGAGTTACTTTGTAAAGAATACAAATCATCTAACCTATAAGGATGTTTTGGTTTTCTGCATTAAACTTTAAACTCTGTGGCTGCACCAGTAAGCCACCACTTGTAGACAGATACTTCATACTGAATGGAATACATCTGTAGTATTTCCTGAAGAAACAATCTAAATATTTAGTTTTATGCATTTTTGGGTATTAAACACATTTCTAAATACCCAGACAGGAGCTGACACTGCTGGTCACAACGTGCATGGAAACTAACTGCGGACAAAACAGGAAAGGACACAAAGTGAAGGGGAATGGGTGTGGATGTCTCTCTGAGTGTTTACCACTGACTTCATTCATCACAGTTAACAGTGTTGGACCGACATGCAACAGGAGAACAATCTACTGCCTTCACTCAGGGATTGACCCCTGGTCCATTACTGCACAAAACAGCAGGACTGAGAGGAAAATCTCCAAGATTTTGTCCAAAGTTTAGGTTTGTTATAAACTGAGTCTTGGCTACAGACATAAAGAACAAGAATCATGGAGGTAAGTTATGCTGAATTGGTTGTTTAGTTTTAAATGCAATCCGACTTGCAGAAAAGACATTTCATTTCACTTTAATAAATGCTTGGTAAATGTCCTCCGAATTGTTTTAAATTAATTACAAAGTTAAGACCAGTCCATAAGGTTACTGGGTTTTCTTTAAACTTGTGGCAGGATGTCTGAAAGATAATTGCTGTGGAACCGAGGAATTGGTAAATATTTTCCTCAGCATCTTTTCAAAATCAGCTACAGTACCATGTCACCACTAATCTGGTAAACAAAACAAAAAATTCACAACATGCTGTGATAGCCTATGACATTGATCAGGAAAGCTTGAAAGTCACGGTTCAGGAATTTGATGCATGTTGACCTCTCTTGTCTGCAGGAAAATATGTTGCAGTTCAAGCCACTAAAATATGCATGTGTTAAATATTGCTATAATCCAAGTAGATTTTTATTTGGACTTTACAAGCAAAATAAAATGCATTCTGTTAAAATATGAAGTTGTATTTTATTGGGATTTATTCAAAAATCTTTGGTAAAACAATAGATGGGGGGGATCTACAAATATTTGCTGGACAGGAAGTTTGATCTCAGGATGTTTTTGGTTTCCTCCTTTTCCGCCTCGAACAATAGCTAAACAGTTTGATGTCGGCTTCATGACAGACCTTTAACTCAAAACAAAAACATGCAAAAACCTTTTAGATTTAGCGCTATTGGCTAAAAAGTAAAATCATGGGGGGACAAAAATCATTATATAAAGAAGAAACGCTACAAAAACATGGGAGTATTTAAGGCCTTTTCTATCTGGGATTCTGTAGGATTCCAGAAGAAGCAGATGTAACAGCCTTGATACCGCCTCCCTGTTTAACAAGGATGTGCTGAACCATGGTGACTTTGTAACCTTTGACCCTGAAGCCTCTGAGCCTCTGATTGGCCATGAGCCCACGCCAGCAGAGGTGGCTCAGTGTGAAGCAGAAGTCAGCAGCCTGCTAAGCATCATCGCTGAACTGAACAAGAAGATGGGGTCGCTAAAGGCTCCGAGGTGAGTAAAGTTCATGAATATAGGATAAATGGAAAAACCTCACATTGAAGAGATGCTTTCAGAGATAATGCACTATTTAGTCTATGACTTGTCTGAAGGGTTTACTCTTCCAGTGAACCAGGAGACATGAGACCACCACGTCCATCCAGACCTCTGGTTCCTCCAGACCTTCTGTCTCACCGGCTGCTCAGAAGCAGCCCAGAGAGCAGCTCTGCTTCTATCGTCACATCTAAACATCCAGTGACTGACCAAGGTGGGCATGAGTAACAGTGTTCATACGGTATGAGGAACAAATAAATCAAGCTCTCTATCCTTGTTGACTAAACTACACGAAAATCCAAATGATGAAAAACAGAAAATATAAGAATTTTAGGTAATGCAAGCAATGCAACAATTTCTCATATGGCAGTCCAGTTTGACTGATCGCTGTTGACTCAGTTTGAAGGTAGTTACAAAATAAACAATTGACATTTTTTAAACACAGGAAACAATTTTGTCTGTATTTATGCCAACATACTGTATCTGGAAGTTGTGCACCTAGGCCAGGGTTTGGCAACCTTCATCATCCAAAGAGCCATTTTGATCTCAGTCCTGAATAAACCTTGGAAACATAAAAAAAAAAAAACATTTTGAAAAATATTCACACTTTTATCGTTTTGTGCTCTACTCTGTGATTGACCAACATGACATAGTGCATCATTGTGAAGTGAAAAGAAAAGGGAACATCCATGAACAGGTCGCTAGGGCAGGGTAACACGCACCCACTCATACCCAAAGGCAACTTATAGAGACCAATTAACCTAACAGTCATGTTGTTGGACTACGGGAGGCTGGAGTACCTGGAGGACCTATTCATGTGTCAGAATGGCCCAGTCAAAGACCAGACCTAAATCCAATGGAGTATCTGTAGCAAGAACTGAAAAGTGTTGTTTACAGACGCTCATCATCCAATCTGACTGAGATGGTTTGCATAGAAGAATGGAGGAAAAAAATCACTCTTTAGATGCGCAAAGTGGCTAGAGACACACCCCAAAAGGTCTGCACTGGTTATAAGAGAGAGAGTATTTGTACATGAGGGCTGAACACTACTGTAATCCACATTTTTCAGATTTCTCTTGTAAAACACTTAAAAAACCATATATACTGTTCCTTACACTTCATAATTATAACAAATGAAGGTGATAAAGTCCAGGTAGGTAGAACAATGCAAAACTACTGATGTAAAGAAAATAGGTTGTGCACTTACAAAACCAAAGCACATGGTATGAGGCCAAAAATGAACATATTCCATGTTCTTTTTGTGTCATAATAAAACAATTCTGGTAGATATTGTATAAAAATTGATTACATTTGTCTTTCCTGTTGTATGTATATATAACAACATCCCTGTGTCATTTCTGATAAAAGTTATTAAAAGCTGCTGTGGTGGAGCCAAAGATTCATAGCTGCTCTGAACCTTTATATTTCACCCACTAGGGGGCGGTGTCGTCGTCTGGACACAACTGCAGGAGGTTTTATCATCAGTGGAGGACTCCATCAACTTCAGGAGGACCTGGGCTGCTCCAATCACAGCCTCTGATCTAAACAAAGACACAGAGCACCTGAGAGCTGCTCAGGAGAACTGGACTAAAGCCACCCAGGTGATAAACTGCAGGCGAACAGCTCATGCCTGATATGTATGTTAAAATATTTGTTATTACGGCTGTAAATTTCAGCAAACACAATTTAGAGGACGCTTTACTTGATTTATTACAAGAGAAATGTATAAACTGTAAAGCAGTGAATTTTATAAATATGTTCCACTGGTTGCAGATGCTGGAGGAGATGGAGAGAGACTTTGGGATTTCATGTTCTTTGGGAATACCAAAGGACCAGAACCTGGAGGACTTACTGGATCTGGGAAAACATGAGTGTGTCCCTAGGAACAACGTGCAGAGTCACAACGAAGAGCTGCACAGAGCTCAAAGCAATGCTTACTCTCTGGAAGAGGAGAAAAGCAAGGTGGGAAAAATGTGTTTGAATTTAATATGGCTTGTTTAATTGTTCTAACTCTGCAATGTTTAGTAGTTCAACTCAAACTATAATAGACCAGAAACAGAATAAATGCAGGTGTTTTATTTTTTGTGCTCCAGCTCGTTGGTCTTCACAAGGCCTGGAGGTCTAACAGATATTCTCCTTCATACCGGCCTCCTTCAGGGGCTCTTAGTCCAGACCGACCACCTCCTTGCTACCCTGGTTCACCTTTACTCCACAGAAGAACGTCCCGAGCTACAACACCACTGTCTTTGGCTGGGGATGAGTCTCCACTGGGCTCCGTCACTTCAAGCAGCCCGTGTCCCAGCCCCATCAGCCAGGAGTCAGAGACAGAGCGACTGAACAGGTGAGCCCAAGCTCAGGATTAACCAGTAACTGACCAGAGCACAGCGCTGAAGTGTGGCTGTAAACAGGCACTGGAAGACAACTTGGTTGGTCTTGTAGAAACATGTGAATATGTGTTTCACATGTAGAAATTAAACTGTATTAACATGCGAACAATGTTGGAAAACCTTCCACACTAATCAACTCAACATGTTACTACATGGTTTAATTTCCACATGTTAAACACATGTGGGAATACCTTCCACATGTGAAATGTTTTTCCACTTGTTTCACATGTGAAAATGATATTGTGGAGTAACATGTGAGCACTTGTTTCACAGCTGAAAATTAAGTTGTGACACCTATGTGGTTTTCCCAAATGAGGAAGTCATGGATAACTAATTGAATGCTTTTAGACACTATAATCAACTTACACTTAAGGTAAAATATGAATAAAAAAGCTCCAGTTAGACTTATTTTACAGGCGTTGTTAGAGGTGCAAATTATTTTTTCTCTGGTTATTATGTTAAAAACTGTTACATTCTGTTCCACCATTAAAGGAATGTTCTCAAAATTAATGTTTCAGTGCTTTTATCCATCTTTACCAGAGATGTTAATAGGTGTAGAGAGCACTGTGTGAGTTTTATATTGTTCATGTTAAAGAGATTATGTATTTATCGTATCTTCAGAAATTGGATAATTGAGTGGTACGCACATACGCCATGAGCTGTAGAGGATGTTGGTGTTGATTCTTTACATTTTTTGCTATTAAGTGTGTTTTGATGCAGGCTGTTTGTTTTACGTGTTAAAAAAAACAGACAAAGCAAATAAGTTAAGTCGATGTAAATGGCCAGTATCATTTGTTCACTCACAGAGCAAGATGTTACTATTGGCACAATAAAGTATCTATTCTAAGCCAAAGATAATTAAACACACATCAGTCTAAAAATATTAATCTTTACCCTTGAAATGTTGCTGAAGTTTAGACTCAACATGTTCATTAAAGTAGCCTTTTCCTCTTTTGAGGTTATATTGTTTGCATGATTAAAAGTAGAGATGCACCAATATAAAATTCTGGGCCGATACAGATATTACTATTGCTGTTATGGCCGATATCTGATTTTACCAATATTATATATATTACATATATTTCCCTAACCTTTCGACACTGTGAGAACAGTGGTTATTACGTAGTATCAGCCCAGTTTTACTTATGGGGACGATACCAATATGTTAAAATATGACTAACATTGGCTGATAACAATGTTAATGCCAACATATACTGTAGTGCCTCCCTATTTAAAAACATTACCTCCACCCATCCTCCTTCCTGTTATCACAGATGCATTGAGAGGCTGAAGGCCAGAAACGAACGTCTGACTGTGGCTCTGGAGCGAAGGAAGGCGGATTCGGAGCATACCAGTATGAAACTGAACAGACTGGAGTCTGACTGCTCCGCCCTGCAGATGGCTCTGAGATACTGGTATTTATAAGCCACACATTAACATATAAACTTGTCTGCCCAAATATTCAGAGTGTTAAAGACTTGTTAAAATGAGTCAAAATGAGCTGAGCGGCAGTCTGAAATTATTAAGCAGGTCCTTCTCATCAAAAGAGGTTGTGTTCTGCCTTCTTTGACTGACAGTGAGGAGTGTGAGGAGGCCTACGGGGAGCTGATGTTGCTTTATGAAGCCAAGATGCAGCAAAGCTTCCCTATGCAGACACACTCAGCAGGTGATCACCAAGTGTTTTACAAAGAACAGGTATAAATAATGTCCACACATTAAACAGAGTCTGAATCATGCAATTTCCTCCAACCAGACCCAATGTGTGACATACAGATGGACGATCCATCAGTTCAGAACCCGGAGTTGGTAACTGAGGAGTTATCCACTTCCTTCTCTACAGCTGGGATCACAGAGGAGACACAAAGTCATATGAGGCAGAGGTGACATTTGTTAGCATATAGAAATATGGAGGGATGAATAGATTAACAAGTTCATGTCTGTTGGTGCCACAGAACTACAGAACTAGCAGATCGGGAAGCAACTCTCCGACAACAAATTGAGCAACTGAAGAGGGAACGGGCAGCCATTTGTCTACCAAAACCAGGTCCAGGAGCAGAGGTCAACCTGAGCTCAGAAACTGGTCAACAAGCTGGTACCAGATGGGGCCACATGATGAAGGATAACACCAGGCCTCATGAGAGCAAGAGGGAGAAAGCGTCGCTGTTTTACGAACTGATCTCAGTCAGGGTAGGAGCTACTCGACTTTTTGATATGCAGATCCAAAACAAAAAAGATTTCCTTCTTCTTCTTTTGTTTTTTTTTTTACAAAAGTCAGGGTTTTTTTTTCATCAGCTGTAGAAACAAACAAAACTGCATAATACAGTACAACCTCGGCTTTAAGTTTCAAAACCCACTGGAGTTTATTATAATATAATAAAATTTTCCAAACTGCAACAAAAATCTTCCTCAAAATCCAGATGTGAACTCCAGTTTCTAAGACAAATTAAATTGAGCATTAAATCATGCATCTTACTAAGGCAGCAAAAGGGAGAAAAAAGGAAAATTAGGTCTACAACCTGATTAGTACCAGATCTGGAGTAGTTATTGGCGATCATTTTATTTTAGTCTAGATACTATCAGTTTTCAGCAGCCAGCAGTTTTTACTATAGTTTTTAGTTGTGTTATTTAGTGCAAACTATACTATTCCTTGTTTATTTCCTTGTTTATCATTGATGATTGACTGTCTTTGTTCAGGAGGAGATGTCAGATCTTCGAGCTTTAATCCGCCTAAAGGAGAAAGAGCTGCGATGTCTCGAATGGAGTGTAATGGGACAGAAGTCCCAGGAAGGAGCTAGAGCTTTCATCCCGGAAAATCTCAGAGAGGAGGCAGAGGATCGGAAGACTGAACAGGTATCAAACACTTCCACACCAGCGAAGTTGACTTCTTTTCTTCAAATATGAGCAAATAATATAAAGTCAAGGTGAAAGGACCAAGAGGGAGCAGGGGGCCAGGCTCATGGGAGAGTCCTAATTCAAATCTGGCTGTCCCACCTGGGAAATCACATCTACCAAAGCAGAATCCCTGCAGGCCGAGTCAGATATTTTAGTTCCTCAAGGTCTTCTGCTCGGCCGTCATGTCCCTGCAGCAGGAAGTCACACCACACCTCTCAACTCTGTCTTCCAAACGACAGAAAAAACTGCACGAGTGACTAAAATTCAGGACTTACGCATGCCCTGAGTCCTATCTTTGGATGTCTACTGGATATGATTTAGATAACTGAATTTAAGATAAACTTGTGAATTGGTAGACCATATAAAAAAACTGGAACAAAACTAAATTATATTAGTTTACAGGCAGTTTGGTTGCCTTAACGTTGTTATTGTATTGCAGTAGAAGGCAGTCAGAAAATGTTATTTTTGATATACTGAATTGCAGTTTTTAAAGAGTACTGGAATATACCCAACCATCCCTTGTTGGATGCAATGAGTCAGGAGGAAACCCAAGCATCCCCCTTCTCTCATCACTCTCCAGATAATTCTGAGGGACCCCAGGGATTTGTCAGGCAAGAAGGGATGCATAATCCCTCCAGTGTAATCTGGGTCCATCCCAGGGTCTTCTACCAGTGAGGCATATCAGGATAACCTCCCAACGGAGTTGCCTAGGAGGCATCCTGATCAGATGCTAGTACCACCTCAACTGACTCCTTTCGATGCTAAAGAGATACTCCAATCTGAGCTCCACCTGGGAAATGGAGCTCCCCACCTTGTGTCTTGATAGTTGGAACACATTCTTCAGTCCCCCTTTCCTTAAACTAGCTCAGCGAGCTCTGATGGACTCACTTTCCCCAAAGTCCTTTGACTCTGCCTCTTCTGCTGAGAGAATAGTGACAGAATTTAGGAGATTCACAAATTGATCCTTCAACTACCTGACAATATCCTAAGTCCAGGTCCAAAGATCCCCTCCTAAACCAAACTTAGTCAGGAATGGTCCAGATTTTTCCCTTCTAACTCGCTGGACAGTTTTCCTGAACTTCTTTCAGGCCAACTAAAACTCCATCTCCAGAGTCTCTGACTATTCTTGCCTATCCCAAATGTGTCTTTCTGCAGCCACAGTCCTTCTGGCCATCCATTACCCCTGTTTCAGTCATTTTAAGAGTCCCGAGAACCTCTGTGTCAGCTGTTTCTGGAACCGATAAACTTCAAGCCACAGTTCCTGCAAGCTGCATCTGTACTGGATGCCTTTAACATGGCCCATTTGGATTCCGTTTCAGAGGATGTGGTATGTGATCAGAATGTCACCAGTCTGCAAGATGGTCCTGTTGTCTCATAGAAAAAATTTCTGAATCTCAGCTGGGGCATTTTTGGATGCAGTTTGCATGGTCTCCTCTGTGTCTCCTCTGTGCATGCATAGGTTCTCTCCAGATACTTTCAAAGGGAAATCAATTTTGTTGTAGCTCATATTATGCAGGTTTATTCAAAGAGCTGTTTTAGGTGCTGATGGCTCTAGGCATAAAGGATCTCCTGCAGCGGTCTGTCTTACAGCAGATCTGAAGAAGCCTCTGACTGAAGACACTCTGTTGTTGTACAACAGTCTGATGAAGAGGATGCTCAGGGTTCTCCATAATCTTATGAGTTTTTCAAAACAAATCCTCAAACAGCTTTATTGAACCTAGTTTTTCATTATAATTATATTTCAGAGGTTTGGTGAGAATGCTGCTAAGGCTGTTTGCGATGGCGAAATCACAAGTTCTCTGACCCGGCCCATTCTGAAAGAGCTGCAGGTGGTCCTACAGAGGTGAGAACAAATGCTTCTGACCAGTGTTTAAATTTACTCTTCATGCTGTGATTTTTTGTGTTGTATGAATAGAATAGAATAGAAAAAGAGACTGAAACTGTTGTCCCTTGTTTTTTGCAAAAATCTCAAACTCAGTCAGATTGGATTGAATGCATTTAACTGCATCTATCGTTGTCGTTGTCTCCCGCTTTATCCGGGACCGGGTCGCGGGGGCACCAGACTTAGTAGAGACGCCCAGACTTCTCTCTCCAGCATGTCCTGGGCCATCCCCCGGACATCCAATACAGATGCCTGAGGCACCTGAACTGACTCCTCTCAACATAGAGGAGCAGGGGCTCTACTCCGAGCACCTCCCGAATTTCCGAGATCTTCGCCCTATCTCTGCTGTGTTCCTGGACTTAATGTTGCTGCTTGTTCACTAACAAACCTCTGAGGCCTTCACCAGATATAAACTGAGTTATACCAGTGAACTTTATAACTTGGTGATGTCTGAAGACAACTGGTTACACTGCATTTTATTTAGAGACATCAGAGTAAAGGGGGTTGAAGGCTATTTCACACCACACTTTTCAGATTTCTATTTGTAAATAAATGTTGAAGCTATATATTCATTTTCTTCCACCAGACAATTCTGCACTATTTGGTTTGGTCTATCAAAAAAATCCCAATGAAATACATTGAATTTTATGACAAATTGTGAAAATAGCTCAATACTTTCGCATAGCACTGTCTGTGGAGTTTGAGGAGAGTATTGTTTAGAGTGATGTTGAAAGTCCCAGAAGAGGCGATATGCAATGATGGTTGGTTTTGTTCTGTTGCTTGGTAACAGACTTTAACATAAAGAACCGAGTTATTTTTCTCTGTGTGCTGCTTTAGAGACCTTCCTCTCTCTCTTCTGACCTTGAGGGATAAATACTTTATTTAAAATGACAATCCTAGTCAGGAAAATAACTCTTTAAATACAGGGGTTGGACAATGAAACTGAAACACCTGTCATTGTAGTGTGGGAGGTTTCATAACTAAATTGGACCAGCCTGGAAAGCCAGTCTTCATTGATTGCACATTGCACCAGTAAGAGCAGAGTGTGAAGGTTCAATTAGCAGGGTAAGAGCACAGTTTTGCTCAAAATATTGAAATGCACGCAACATTATGGGTGACATACCAGAATTCAAAAGAGGACAAATTGTTGGTGAACGTCTTGCTGGCGCATCTGTGACCAAGACAACAAGTCTTTGTGATGTATCAAGAGCCACGGTATCCAGGGTAATGTCAGCATACCACCAAGAAGGACGAACCACATCCAATAGGATTAACTGTGGACGCAAGAGGAAGCTGTCTGAAAGGGATGTTCGGGTGCTAACCCGGATTGTATCCAAAAAAACATAAAACCACGGCTGCCCAAATCACGGCAGAATTAAATGTGCACCTCAACTCTCCTGTTTCCACCAGAACTGTCCGTCAGGAGCTCCACAGGGTCAATATACACGGCCGGGCTGCTATAGCCAAACCTTTGGTCACTCATGCCAATGCCAAACGTCGGTTTCAATAGTGCAAGGAGTGCAAATCTTGGGCTGTGGACAATGTGAAACACGTATTGTTCTCTGATGAGTCCACCTTTAGTGTTTTCCCCACATCTGGGAAAGTTACGGTGTGGAGAAGCCCCAAAGAAGCGTACCACCCAGACTGTTGCATGCCCAGAGTGAAGCATGGGGGTGGATCAGTGATGGTTTGGGCTGCCATATCATGGCATTCCCTTGGTCCAATACTTGTGCTAGATGGGCGCGTCACTGCCGAGGACTACCGAACCATTCTTGAGGACCATGTGCATCCAATGGTTCAAACATTGTATCCTGAAGGCGGTGCCGTGTATCAGGATGACAATGCACCAAAACACACAGCAAGACTGGTGAAAGATTGGTTTGATGAACATGAAAGTGAAGTTGAACCTCTCCCATGGCCTGCACAGTCACCAGATCTAAATATTATTGAGCCACTTTGGGGTGTTTTGGAGGAGCGAGTCAGGAAATGTTTTCCTCCACCAGTATCACGTAGTGACCTGGCCACTATCCTGCAAGAAGAATGGCTTAAAATCCCTCTGACCACTGTGCAGTACTTGTATATGTCATTCCCAAGACGAATTGACGCTGTATTGGCCGCAAAAGAAGGCCCTACACCATACTAATAAATTATTGTGGTCTACAACCAGGTGTTTCAGTTTCATTGTCCAACCCCTGTAGTGTTATTGTGTGTTATTCTTGTCTGTAAACATCTTTTGTCAATTGAGTTACCTTCACTTGTTTTCTTTATTTGCCAGGGAACAAGTCCTGAAGAGGAGGCTGGCCATGGTCCACGACTCCCTGAGCACAGCTCTCTCAGACAGCTCCCTCCACAGGAAGGATAACGCTGAGCAGATTGCTTGCCTCACACAAGCGCACAGGTAAATATCGACAGCACAAACACTACTCTGATGGCTGTAACCACCACTTTAAGCAAACTAATCAAGATGTCAATGGTTATTTTCTTTTTAGTAAAGCCTTGAGTTCCTACAGGCAGATTCGCAGGAAGTATCGGGAACAGTTGTGGAGGCTGGAGCAGAAGGTTGCAGCCATGATGGAGAGTCAACACAGCCAGAGTGAAACAGCCAAAGCTGCAGGGGAAGGATCGGAGTTGAGGAGGGAAGAGACTGTTTTATAAGACAAAGATAGCTCAGTTAAAGAATCAGTCATAGTGAAGAAGCTCTTCACATCAGCTGGTTGTGCAAATCTGATGTATAAATCATGCTTTTCCAAAAACAGTGTTCTTATATTTTGCAGATGTAAGTACTTGCAGTATCCCTATAAATATTTGCAATACTAAGGCTAGTCTCAAATTAAATTATTAATTATTGCAAATAACCATCTTTACAAATCTGAGGTGCCAAACTCATTCCTGTGGATTCTTTGAACAACTCTTCTCACAAGCTCACACCACAGGTTTTCTGCAGGATTTAGGTGTGAGGACTGTGAGGGCCACTGAAGATGGCTGATTTTGTGTCTGGTGAACCATTTCTCTTTTGATTTTCCATCCATCCTGCTAAAACGACACAATGACAACCCTTTTTAGAGTCCACCAGATTTTAATTTAATCTTCTCATATTTCAAATTCTTCCTGACATCACTAAGCCTAACAATGGTTCTAAGCCGTTTGGGAGAGAAACCAGCAGAGTTTAGGAACTCTATATGTTTGGTTTTTGGATGGCATCAGTATCAGCTTTACTGGCAAAGTTTTCTATGCATAAACAAGGAATCTGACTTCGGTTTCAAGCACTCACAGCATACAGAAATTATGTATAAATATACAAACTTTAGAGGAAATAAAATAAAGGATCAAAGAAACAGTATGTACTTAAATATGTATGTACATTATTTTTTTAAATATAGATAAAAAGACAGAGAAAAGAAGAAAGGCAGTTTGTGTTAGTGCAAATGTGCTTATTTAGTTTCACAGCAGAGTAGCTGACTAATCAGGCTGTGATGTGTTCATTGTGATCATCAGAGAAACAGCCTGGGGGAAGAAACTGTATCTTTGTGCCTGTTTTTTGTAAATAGTGCTCTGTAGCGCCGCCCTGAAGGTAAAACAGTTTGTGTCCAGCATGTGTGGCATCTGCAGAGACGTTAGCTGCCTTTTTCCTCAAGACCTGTACAAGTCCTGGATGGAGGGAAGGTCAGCCCCGATGATCTTCTCTGCAGACCTAATTGTTTGTTGGAGTTTGGACCTGTCCTGTTTTGTGGATGAGCCAAACCACACAGATATGGATGTGCACAAAAGGATGTGCACAAAACAGGCTGAGTGATAGCAGTGTAGAAGATGATCAGCAGCTCCTGTGGAAGGTTGAACTTCTTGAGTTGCCTCAGGAAGTACAGTCTCTGCTGAGCCTTCTTCCAAACAGTGTCTATATGTGAGGACCAGTTCAGGCCCCAAGAAAGGGTGGTTCCTTGGAACAGTGTTGTTGAGTATAGTGACCGCACCCTGCTGACGGTCAGACACCTCGGAGCTCCTCCGGTACTTGGTCCTAATGAAGCGATCACACACTCTATCTAAAGACTCTTAAAGGAACGACTCTCAACCAGTTTCTAACTTTTAGCTCTTTTTATTCTAAGTTAAGGCAGAGGAATGATTACAGAGATCAGCGCTGAGGCTCCCGTCTCGGACTGTCGCCGTCTGTTAGAGTATGACGAAGAGCCCCGATAGAAGGTCACATACAGTTTTATATCTGGCAATCCAGTGCAATGGATGTGCTCTCCCTCAGTGATTATCAGTAGACTATGTGTCATCATTGTGGTGTCTATCTGTTAGATTGTGTAGTAGCGGGTGTCCATCCTTAATCTAAGTGTGCTGTAGCTTTCTAATCAACCCAGTATACCGGCTGCTCCACTATCTACCCCAGTGCCCCAGCTTCAGGTCATTTATGACAATCCTTGGGTCATCTGTCCTTGTACTGTGTGTCTATGAGCATTCTTATCCTATTGTAACAGAAGGGAAACATTAGAATTTATACTTTACTTCACTATAGTATTAAAGGGAAAAAACAGCTATGAGCCTATTAATAAAGGTTATTCCTAACAGACCAGTCAATCCACCTCCTATCTGAATGCAGACTTGTCATAGTCCTGGATTAGATCCATGACAGTGGTGTCATCTGTGAACTACAGGAGTTTCACAGACTGCTCCACTGAGGTGCATTTGTGCACTAAGAGAAGAGGAGTGGGGAGAGGGCCATGGTGCTGAGGGTTCTTGTACGGGAGAAGATACTCCTAAACCTCACCCGCTGCCGCAGGTCAGTCAGGAAAATGGTGATCGACTGACAGGTGGAGGCTGGCACTTTGGCTGGTGAGCTTTTGGTGGAGGATGTCTGGGTTGAAAGTGTTGAAGACCAACCTGAAGTCCTCAAACACGGTCCTGGCATGAATTGTAGTCCCAGGTTGAGTGCATCATCTGTCTGTCTGTCCTTAGCTTTCTAAGGAGGTGTTGCCATTGCTGATACTTCTTTAGAATAGGCTCTGTGTGTCATGATTTGCTTGTGTTTGGGGTTTTGAGTTTGTGTTATATTTACTTTGTCTGCTCTGCCAGGTTCTGCACTTGCTTTATTTCAGTTTATCCAGGTTTATTATATTTAGTCAGCAGTTAAGGGGAAACTGGCGGACCGTTTAAACAACCCTACTGCCCCTAGACTTAGCCTGCCTGCTTCTCGAATTCTTGACCGACACATTCAGAATATTTCAGCCCTAATTGATTCCGGGAGCGAGCAAAATCTTATCGATCTGAGTTTGGTCACAGAAGCTCAGATCGAGACTGAACCGTTACCTTCACCTCAGTTAGTTTCTGCTTTGGACGGGCACACCTTACAACAGGTTACTCACCGTACCAAACCACTAACCCTTTTATTGTCTGGCAACCATAGAGAAGAGATATCATATTCATCTTCCCCATTGCTCTTAACTCTATGGTTTTAGGATTTCCATGGCTACAGAAACATAACCCCCATATTAACTGGTCTGAGTGCCGAGTAGAGTCTTGGTCCACGCGCTGTCTCTCTTCATGCCTCCAGTCAGCCGTTCCCCCACAACCTACGGACATGGGGGTGGATGAAAGTAAGGTTACAGATCTTTCTCTAGTTCCCACTGAATACCACGATCTAAAACAAGTATTTAGTAAGGTTAAGGCGTTGACTTTGCCCCCTCACAGACCTTATGACTGTTCCATCGATTTACTTCCCGATGCCCCGCTGCCTACAAGTAGGCTGTACCACATTTCAGAACCTGAACGCAAGACTATGGAAGACTACTTTGACGAGTCTTTAGTGGCTGGAATTATTCGCCGTTCTTCTTCTCCCCTAGGCACGGGTTTTTTCTTTGTAAGTAAAAAGGATGGTTCCCTTCGCCCAGGTATCGATTATAGGGGTCTAAACCAAATAACCGTTAAAAACAAATACCCACTTCCACTCCTTTCTTCAGCCTTTGAACCAGGTCATGGTGCCAAAATATTTACCAAACTCGACTTAAGGAATGCCTACCATTTAGTCAGGATCCGCCAGGGGGACGAATTGAAGACTGCATTTAAAACACCCCTTTGACATTTTGAGTATTTGGTGATGCCTTTTGGGCTTTGCAATGCACCTGCAGTTTTCCAGTCGCTCATCATCGATGTGCTCAGAGATTTTTTGAACGTTTTTGTTTTTGTCTATCTTACGATATTCAAATCTATTCAAGGGACATTGAGGAACACCGTCAGCATGTACGCTTGGTGCTTCAAAGACTGCTGGAGAATCGTTTGTTCATAAAAGCTGAAAAATGTGACTTTCATAAGGACTCAGTAACCTTCTTGGGGTTTATTTTGGAGGGTGGACAGGTTCGCTCGGACCCAGAGAAGATAAAGGCAGTCCTCGAGTGGCCTGTTCCGAACTCCCGCAAACAGCTCCAGCGCTTTCTTGGGTTTGCAAACTTCTAATGGAGATTCATCAGGAACTTCAGCCTGTTGGTTGCCCCGCTTACTGCTCTCACCTCAACGAAGACTGTATTCTCTTGGACTCAGGAAGCAGATAGAGCCTTTGTTGCATTGAAGGAGAGATTCTCTCAGACTCCCATTCTGATTCACCCTGATTCCTCCAGGCAATTTATTCTGGAAGTGGACGCTTCTGAGACGGGGGTAGGCACCGTACTCCCTCAACAGTCCACCACAGATGGTAAGCTCCATCCCTGCGCTTATTTCTCCAGACGACTCTCCAACACGGAGAGAAATTATGATGTAGGAGACAGGGAGCTTTTAGCCATAAAGCTGGCCTTGGAGGAATGGCGGCATTGGCTTGAGGGAGCAAATCACCCTGTATTAGTTTGGACTGATCATAAGAACTTGGCATACTTACAGTCAGCAAGAAGACTGAATCCACGCCAGTCACGTTGGTCTCTTTCCTTTTCTCGCCTTGACTTATCTATTTCCAACAGACCTGGTACTAAGAACCAGAAGCCAGATGCCTTGTCCCGTCGTACTCCAGATAGCTTTGTTAAAGAAGCTGAACCTATTATTCCTTCTCACGGGACTGTTGGTGCCTTATCTTGGGAGATTGAGAACCTTGTGAATCAGGCTCAGCGCCATGAACCAGACCCTGGCACTGGTCCCCCAAATAGAATTTATGTTCCTTCCTCTGTTCGGTTCCGGCTGATTTGTTGGTTTCACACTGCCAAATTCTCTGGGCATCCTGGGGTCAGCCGGACCATCTCACCCTTTTCCAGGAGATTTTGGTGGCCATCCCTCCATAGTGACATCAAGGAGTACGTTCTAGCTTATCCCATATGTGCCAGACAGAAAACCAGTAATCAACCCCCTTCAGCTCTACTCCAACCACTCAGTGTGCCTAAACGCCCTTGGTCTCACATCGCCTTGGACTTTGTTACCGGTTTGCCGATCTCCAAAAGGTATGTCTACAATTCTCACAATTCTAGATCGTTTTTCAAAAGCTTGTCATCTTGTTCCTTTGAAAAAACTCCCGTCATAAAACAGCTCAACTTTTAGTTCAGCATTTTTTTCGCCTCCATGGCATCCCTCAGGAGATCTTATCGGATAGAGGACCTCAGTTCACCTCCCGTGTTTGGAAACAGTTTTGTTCTGACCTAGGGGCTAAACCCACATTGACATCAGGTCATCATCCACAATCCAACGGACAGACGGAGCGCATGAACCGGCAGATGGAGTCGATTCTGTCTATCCGCTTCAGATCCTCTAGACTGGAGCACTCACCTGCCTTGGGCCGAATATGCCATAAATTCTCATGTTTCGGCTGCTACTGGACTATCACCTTTTGAGGCTTCTGTAGGTTATCAACCACCTTTATTCCAGGCCGACGAAAAGGACATTGCTATTGCCTCCGTTCGCCTCCACGTCCACCGTTGTAAAAGGTTCTGTTCCACGGCTTCTCAGGCTCTCCTCCGTTCCGTGGATCAGAATAAGAAGTATGCTGACCGCAAATGGAGGCCGGCCCCAGTATATCAACCCGTCCAAAAGGTCTGGTTGTCCTCTAAGGACATACCGTTAAAAGCGGTTTCTAAAAAACTTTCTCCCCGCTTTATTGGTCCATATACTATTGAGTCCATCATCAGTCCTTCTGCCCTTCGCCTTAGTCTGCCTCCTAGCCTACGTGTGCACCCTGTTTTTCATGTTTCCCAGGTTAAACCTATCTTTTCCAGTGCTTCTTCCAGTTGTTTTAAACTGTTTATTTATCGCTCCGCCTGCAGATATGGGTCAATTTAGGCAGACAGCTAGCTTCATGTAGCCATTACCTGGCCTGAAGAATAACACACATCCACCCTACTTTAATTCCATGTTCTCTTGTCCGTCCTACTTTGAAGAGTGCCTTAGAAAAATGAGCTTCTCTTTCACGTAATATTCATACCCTAGGAGAGAGCCTTAGGCACCTGAATTAACATAAAAAGTAATGTATACTTGAAAGAAAATCCTGGTATTGCAGATTTTTTGTATTTATTTAAAAGAAAATCATTGTTTCTTTAAAGTTTCCACTGAATAAATATAGTCAAATTAAGAAATATATTTTAATACATTTTTCTGTCTTTAATTATGCTACTGCAATTAAAGGTGAATTTATCTTTAAAAAAATACTTTCCAACAAGTAGGGAGGTACTGTAACAGTGTACTTTAAGCGTACTTTGTATTTTGATCAGTAAATGAAGAAAAAAACAGCAGCATAACAAAGAGAGCTCTCTGTTTAAAATCTTTGCGAAATAGCAAAGTTCAAACATATACACTCATCCTCCTTTTGAGTAAAATTGTTATGATTTCACGAAGTTGCACAGTTTAATTAAAGACTGAACCAGCAGATGATCGGAGCTGGGTGACAGCGGACAAGTTCGTTTTCCCATAAAAACCATCCCTCCAACGCCACCGCTGGGCCAACCGAGCTGTGCTGACAGTAACAAAGCTCAGAAAAGGAAGGGGTGGGGCCCGGCACATTGGCTGATCTTCACACGAAATGTTAAGACAAGCCCATTTGTCTTCTTTGCACCTCCATGGTCTCACGTTCTTTGCCTTTCACGCTTGACGGCTCAGTTAAAAGGTCAACGCAACTAAACTGCAGAAAAAAGAAAAACTTTTTCCCATTGCAAATTATATGTAAGCCAAGGAACATTTACTAGTGTACAAAGAAAATCAGGTGCTCCATAATAAATTATAAATTAGTTTAAAAAAAAAAAAGTTAAATCTGTGGTCTTCAAATATTTAACAGAGAAAAGACTGAATTCTGCAGACAAATGGAAATGTCAAAGTTTTAAGGCCAAATGGAAGATTTGCAGTAAAAAATAATAAATATATAAAATATAAAAGCTAAAAAGCTTGTGCTTATCTTTAGGTGCAACCAATGTGACTGAATTTGCCTAATCTTTTGCAAGTGAAGCAACCTTTTCTAAGCACATCTTCCTTGCCTTCTCCTCATCCCATCGATCATCACCTCTTTCCCTCTCACTCAGTTGTCCATTTTCCAATATTTCTTCTCAATTTCCTGCCCCACCATCTTCTCCCACCTCATCTCTCACCCATCAGTCCCCCCCCCCTTGGTCGACCCTGCACCCTGACCTTCCCGCTGCAGCTGTGACCGGCGGTCAGGAGGTTAAGGCAAAGGTTGAGTGTCACACCCACAGGGTCACAGCAATGCTTAGCTGATGTGTCAGGCTTTGAATTGAAGCTTCAGAGTGGCAGACGAGGTGGCGAGCCCTCTGACGCCCTGACTGTTGCCTGAGATTGCCCTTTCCTGAGCGGAGGTCAACGCAGAGGGCCTTTCCTCCCTCTCATCCCATACCTCCAGGTCACCAACACTATTGTTGTAAAAGCTGCCATTAGAGCGCATGATGCAATTATCATTCAATTTTATGTTGCCACTCTCAAAGATCTATGTTAAGCTCCTCAGTTCATCAAAGGCTTGTGGAAAACATGGCTGCTGTAACCTCTGGGTGACTCTTGAGTCAAAGGCGAAACAATAACGATAAAATGTCGTTGGGTGGAAGAAACTTCCTGTTGTTTGAACTGATTAAAGTGGCCAGTAAAAGAAATAAAATGTATCATCCAAGACGTGCAGAAGAAACATTCATTCAACCCAGATGACAAGTTTTCTGTGTTTTAAGATCATAAAAAGATTGTTTATGTATAAGCCTGAGATGCAAAAAAATTGTAGGGGACCAAAGTTTATACATAGCTTTTTTACTTAAAGCGTTGCGCAAACTTGAACTCTTTGTCACTTTAATTATATCCTTAAACGTACATGTATTTTATTGGAATTTTATATGAAATCAGTACAAAAAGTATTGTATAAAGGATTTAACAGAAGAAAAACAATACATGGTTTTCAAAATGTTTTACAAATACAAACCGCAAAACCATGGACGTACATTTGCATTCTTACCCTTTTACCTTTAAACCCTCCCATAAAATCCAGCACAGCCAACTACCTTCAGAAGTCCCCTAATTACTTCTTAGTTCACCTCTGTTTAACTGAATCTCAGTGTTAATCCAACTGTTCTGTGAAGGCCTCAGATGTTTGTTAGAGAACATTTTAGAACAAACAGCACCATGAAGACCAAGGAACACAGCAGACAGGTCAGGGATACATTTTGGGAGAAGCTTAAAGCAGAGTTAGGTTGCAAAATAATATTCCAAGCTATAAACATCTCACAGAGCACTGAGATTCATCATCTGAAAAGAGCACCATATGTTTCGAACCTGAAAAGGCATGGTTATTTTTCAAAACCAGGGGTATCCCAAGTCGAGTCTTCAAGAGCTACCATCCTGCAACTTTTAAATGCATCACTGCTCCAACATACCTAAATAAAATGTCTGAATACCCTCATCAGCATGTCATTCAGCTCTGCAGACGCCAGGTAAAGAGCCATTCATTTGATTTAGGTGTGGTAGAAGAGAAGTGATGCATCTAAAACCTGCAGGACAGTAGCTCTCCAGGACTGGAGTTGGATCTAGACTGACAGGCTACACAAAGAGAGCACTTATCAGAGAAACAGCAAAGAGGTCTATGGTAACTTTGGAGGAGCTGCAACAATCCACAGCTAAGCTGGAAAACCCTGTTGACAGAACATCTATTAGTCGTACAAACTGGAAATCTGCCCTTTGTGGAACAATGGTAAAACGCAAACCATTGTTGAAATAAAACCATAAGAGGTCCTGATTGCAGTTTGCAACAAGCCATTTAGGGGACACAACAAACATAGGGAAAAAGGTACTCTGGTCAGATGAATCACATGAAAGACTAACGCTGCACAAATCATTGAAAACTATTTTAAGCAGGGTGGTTGCCGAATCATACTTTGGGAAAGGTTTTCCTTAGCAGGAACAGGGAAGCTGGTCATAGCTGATAGGAGGATGGATGGAGCAAAATACAGGGCGATCTTGGAAGAAAACCTGCTAGAGGCTGCAGAAGACTTGAGACTGTGAGCAGAGGTTCCCCTTCCACCATGACAACAACCAAAGAGGCCTACAGTGAACATTAAAGCACCGGCAGGAATTTCTAGCAAGTCCTTGCTGTGTAGTACTGTATATGTGAGAGCAATTCTCTCTATCATTCACATGTCTGGGCTGTGTGGAGGAAAGATGGAAGCCTTTTCTTAAGAGGAATAACATCTAAAGTTAGCAAAAACACCAAAGTTTTGGAAATAACTGCTTTTGGTGCAAAAATAACATTGCACATCAACAAAAGAACAACACACCAACAGTGAAGCATGGTGGTGGCGGAATCATGCTTTGGGGCTGTTTTTCTTCAGCTCAACCTCGGGTCTTAGTTATGTTTGACCTGTCCAGGGTATAGAATAGAATAGAAATGATCCTTTTGTGTCCCTCAGTGGGGAAATTCAGGTGTATCAGCAGCAAAGTGACAAAGTAATAACAGACTGTACATTAGGGTCACATTAACGACATAACAAAAAACAGTATAGTCATGGAAAATAGCCCACTCAGGTTCTTAGAAATGTGCAACTTAGTAAGATAATTTACCCCTCCTCTTTGACCCTGCAAGGAAAAGCAGCCATAGACGATGGATGGATGGTTGACCTTATTTCAGCCTGGAGGGTTGTTATTTTTTCAAGTTAAAACCTTACAAGCCTTCTTCTTGTACGATTCTTTCATTATGAAAAACAGCAGATGGGTATAATAGCATATTTTCCTTCTTCATCAGACACAACAAAGATTTAAAACATTTGATCCTCAATTCAAATGTCTTTTTACATGCTAAAAGGTCCTCTTTAAGGTTTGCCCTGACTGAGTTGCAGTTGACATGCTGAAAAGCATTTAAAAATATAGAAGACAACATTCTGTAAAAATCTCATCTGTTTTCCTTTGAGCTCCATATTTCAGGACTCGTTCGCCCCTCGCATGCAACGGTCTCTGCAGGAGTTTGTGGACAGCAGACTTTTATAGAGCATGGGAAAAATACCCTCACCATTATTAGATATTGGCCGTGGCTGTCAATCACTGTGGGGGTGGACGCCTGCAGACACACACTGAGGAGGAGGAGATGAGTTGAAGGGGGTGACCTTTTGGTTTTAGGTCAACTCATTTGCTCTCTGCATTTATCTCTTATTTTAATAAGTAGTCCCTCTGTAAGCTGTATCAAGAGATCACTGCCTGAAACTGTCCTCTCTCCAAGCCATCAGCTCACCTGTCACAGCCACTCTACATCCCCGCTCATCCACTCTACGCTGCCTCTCTGACCCGATCACCCCTCCCTCTGGAGCTTTCCAACACAAGTCGGCCAAAGCAGGGGTCAGGAGGGTGCAAAGGGGTGCTAGAGAGGCATGGAAAATGCACAAAAAAAAGCTTTGACCTCAATCAAATAGTCGGGCACATCCGCTTTGTGCTCTCGCCCACTCAGATAATGAGAGCAAACAGCTCAGGCCGGGTAGACACAGGGAGCAGAGGATAAAGAGTAAAACCATGTTGCCTTTAAGTCCATGTAAGGTGATTGTCATGCTTGGTGCAGGATGGCTTGCATGCGTGACAGTTACTGAGAAAGTTGTTGATAGTCATCAGCTTAAAAATAGTATTTTTCAAATCTAGACAAGTGATAATCAACAAAGCAGCTCAGCAACATGCCAAAAGAGATGCTGTAAAGAAAGCTGTTTGGCGAAAATATAATCATTTTGACATTCGATCAAGTTCCACTATTAGGTTACAAAAAGCTTCATGCCCAGGATAAGTGAGAAAACACTCAAGGCTGTTTAACATCCACTAAAAGATAAAGAATTAGATTGCTGCAGTATAAAATACTGGTCAATATAAGAGAAAATACAAATTAAATACAGAATAAAAAAACGTTGAATTGTAATACCCAGACAATTCTTATTTTTAACTGAAAATGACTCGAGATTAAATAAATGGTAAGAACAGACTCATTAAAACAAGCATAAAACATCCTCATAAAAACAGAACTAGCATTAAAAGTGTGAAGCTTTCAACAAAGGTCTATACACTTGTGTGAGCCGTTGGCCACTGACTCCACCTGCAGCTCCCAACTCAATTTGTCATCAATAATATTTATACTGTGGCACCAGCTCAACAGTTTGATTATTTATTGTTACTAAAGAGATCATTGTAGGCCTTTTAAATAGTCCCTCACTACCAGGCGATGTTTAGAGTTCTCACCGCTGAGGAGTGACACATTGACAGAGTCGTCTGCAAATCTGATAATGTGGTGTCCAGTGTGATGGCTCTGGCAGTCATTTATATATAAAACAAATAAAAGAGGGGAAAGGACTCAGCCCTGGGGGGTATCAGTAGAAGAAAGGAGGGACTCAGATGAAACACCATTTACTCTGACCCATTGAGTCCTCAACGTTAAAGAAAATCCATCACCCAGGACTTAAAACTGATAATGTTAAATGAGTTGTTTAGTTTGTGTGCTCAAGTTCAAATTCCGGGGAAAAACCCATAAACCACCAATGGCTCTCTCTATCCGGTGGGTAGCAATTTTATTCTGCTGTAGTAGTTGACGAGCTATAATAAATAATAATAAATGCATCTGAAGGATGAATTCTTCATCTATCCCAAAGAATGATTCAATCACACTTTTAAGGAAATAAGGAGAATATAATTTTTCAGAAATGACTTATGTTCACCATCAGTTACATAACACATAATCAAGGGTTAGCTATCTTTATGACTAATTGCTCTAAGAGTCAATTTACTAATCATTTATTTGGTTAATGATGATGATTTTTCTGCTTTCAGCTACCGAAAACACAAGATTTATGATTATAATATTACATCAGACCAATAAAAACATTTTTAATACAGAAACATGGGCTTCATGCAAAGTATGTTTAAGACCTGCTTACAGGTTGTTATTTTTAAAAGGTACTTTGAATCTAACAAAGAGCCTCATCAGAACACATATTCTAATTTAGTGAATATGGCTGTATTAGTCTGAATAATAACAAATCGTTCCTATATCTGATTGAAAATTAATCCTAGCTCTAAGAAATAAATTATATACCTGAGTTCTCTCAGAGAGCTCCTAACTTAGCCTAATCATTTCTGCCAATAGTTTTTGGATTAAGAGTGATTCAGTTCGCTGCTGAAAGCGACTCTGAAGGAGGAGACGACAGAAAGGCCTATCTTGGTGAGGAGGTGTGGTTGACCCCGTTGCTAGGGGTGACGCTGTCTTCTAAGAGCCGTGATTGGTTGTTTCAAAAAACAAATAAATAAAACAGACGCACTCGTAATAATGGAGAGAAATTATCATAAAATTTAGATTGGATTAAGAAATGTTCAAGTCATGATGATAAAACTTAGCAAAATTAAATTAATTGCCACACAGGATCAAAATGTTTGAACCTTATTTACATGCTCTTAATTATTTTTGATTTGCTTATTGTTATGTTTACTTGCCATGCTGGTCAGTTTGTCTACTTCATCTATTTCACACTCACCTGTCAGCATTTTACTGCTGGTGGAGGAGAAGAGAGTGTTGAAAGGTAGATTTGGTCCCAGGATCAGGTGCTAACAAAGAAGGCAGATCATATTTAAATTCTATATTTAAAAACATTTTTTTTTCACTGTTTATTCATGGTTATTTATTTCATTTTTATTTATATATTCTTCCTAATATTACCTTACTAGAGGCGCACCTTTACCCTGTCCTACTGCTGAAACTATTTCATGTCTCCCTGGGGGAATGATAAAGTTTATCTTATCTCTACATTAATAATTGTTATAGACGTTTATGTGTTCATTTACTCGGCTGTTTCGGAGGTGGATCCCCACGCGATCAAGCCAGTAGTGTTTATTAATTTACTGTTGTTCATTGTTCATAGAATATCTCTGTCTTTCCTCCTTCTCTGCATCAGACACTCTTAGGCTTACTAAAAGTCCTTCTCACTGTTCTTAACATTTGTTCGCTTTAGGAGCTCTCTTGAGGCCTAAGATGCTTTGTGACTCACTTTTATCTTACTGAGGTAAAATTCTAAGAAAAATCTTAAAATCAGAGAAAGTCTAAGATATTTCTTAAAATGCGAGCTACGAGCTAATTTTAGTTTTAGGATTGTTTGTGAATATGGGGTCTGATCTTTTAAGTGTATAGTCCTTAATGATTCTTCAGTAAGGAAAACAAAACATTTCAGGTAAATAAAGACTGATTCATTGTTAGATAAATCTATGGGATTGATTGACTGACTGCTATAACAGTAGTATAATTTATATAGCAAAAATATAAGAAAGATGGAAGAACTGGAGAACTAGATTTTTTCCCCCACCATTTTCGTTAAACTTCAAGGAGCGCCAGAATGTAAACAAACTATCGTTGTAGATAAAACTGTCTCCTGGCTGGAGCTTTTTTACATTCAAGGTTTGACAAAATGTCTTTATTTGACTTAATAAAAAGACAGATTTCCATTCCAGTGTTTTTAATTTATTATTCACAATTTTTAGGTAAACTAATCATGGATTAAAAGATTTTCTAAATCTCTAAATTAGCTAAATAAGATAATTCACAGGTGAGACACTCATATTCACAAGCATTAAACCAACACTTATTTTTACTTCAGGTTTAGGGAAAACTTTATATTTTAAAGGCTCAGGGCACCATCAGTGTAGGAAAATATGTTGGTTTGGCTAAATCTTAAACAGATTTTGAGAACATTTTGAAGGGCCTTGATCAAAGCAGTTCTTGTGGGTGAACGGGCAGATTTCTGGGAATGCTACAGTGCCTTACAAAGAAAACTAGAGGAAATCTGTACATTTAAAAGGAGGCATTTTTACTTGACATTTATCAGTATTAGTTTAAATTAAGTTAATTAGAGGTTTTAAATGACATTACCAGCATATTTTGGTTTTACACTGAACCTAAATTCAAACATTGTTGAAGTTAAATAACCCCCTGTGATAACAGAGCCAACCTTCTGCTTGCAGGTTAGGAAGGTAAACTTACAGAAAAACCCAACAACCCACAGAGAAGAAGACTAAATGAGGTCACTCATCTCAGCGTGAGAGCAGTAGATTACAGATAGGAGGTGTTCAGAAGGGGAAAGATGGCAGGAGGAGTGGCCTCGACCTAATTCTGTTAAAGCATTTGAGTCTTGTTCACTGAGCTGATTAGGTTAATTTTCTGTCATCCTAAGCACCTTATGTGACCTACAGGCAATGTCTGGTGCAACAAAGGCAACACACTGGGAGCAACAGATTGGATGCAGATTTACAGGAGAGAAGAGAGACTGATAAGGAACAAAGGAAAACTGTTGTCGCTGCACAGACAGTTGAGTCCTTGTCTGAAAATGTGGGAGAAAGATTTACGTTCAATGGGAAACATTGCAAGCGTGTTTTAAAGTACAACACTGGAACATAAATCTCCTCAACCTTCAGGGAAAATTCCGTGTGCAATCAGAGTTTTATTTCTAAATCCATTTCCATATGTTTCGTTGAAGGAATCACAGCTTTGAGATCACAGGTATCATAGAGATGATGTTAAGTTTGAGGCGTTGCATTAAGACATGAAGACAATGTCTAAAAGCAGAGCTGCCCCGCAAACATCAATAAAAACCTTAAATCTTCAGATCTCACTGAGTCTTTGATATTCTGAGCTTGGCAGTTAGGTGCAGAAACTGAAACATTTTTAAAATCATGCAATAGGTCTTTGCTCCAGCTGTATTTTTGGCATAAACTACAACCCAGAAGACAAAAATAGAAATATCCTTTAGTGTCCCTCAGTGTGGAAAATCAGGTATACCAGCAGAAAAATAAAAGGCAAATGGCAGCATACAGATTCATCGCAGGTCCAAAAATTAAAATGCATTTAAGAAACAGATATAAAATATCAGTGAATAACTGTGAATACATTTTTTATTTATTTTTAAACTTTATTTAACAGGGTGGGTCATTTGATAACTAATTCTCATTTAAAATGAATACCTGGCCAAGAAGCAGCCTAAGGCAAATAGAAATTAAGAACACAAACGCAAACGCATGTGAGAGACTACAGCCCACTTGCTGCCATCTTGGCTTGGAATTAAAAGCTAATTTCAGTTTCATACAGTGCCTTGTGAAAGTATTCACACCATGAAACGTTTTCATAAGTTGTCGTTACAACCTGAAACTTGAATGTATTTTATGGGACTTTATGATCATAAACTACCTTGTGTTGGTCTGTCACATAAAGTAAAGAAAAAAATGATGGTTTTCCAAATGCTTGTACAAATGAAAATCTGAACATTCCCTGCAATTATAGTGGGATGCCCTTTGTGGTATGTCTCCACCAGCTTTGCACATCTAGAAACTAATATTTTTGCAAATTTTTGTTGGAAAATGATATCCCAGTCAGATCAGCAGAAAGTATCTGGGAAAAGCAGATGCTCTGCTACAGATTCTCAATTTCATTTAGTTCTGGACTTTGACTGGGCCATAACGAATTAATATGCTTTGACCAGGCTTTCAGCACCAGCCTGGAATGTGAGCAGCTCTGGTACCTGCTGCAATCAGAAGCTAGAGAGGAGATAGCCGCACACCAGAGAACTTCTCCACAGACGGGGAGCGTTGTAGATGGCCATTTAGGCTCAGGCTGCTGACATCATCATGTATAATACAGCAAATACTTATTCACCTCATTTACATTTTCCTTATACAGGGGTTGGACAATGAAACTGAAAACCCTGTCCCTTTTTATTTTGGGGGGAAAAAGGTTTCAGGGCAAATTGGACCCCCTGGTAGCCAGTTCTTCATTGATTGCACATTGCACCAGAAAGGAGCAGAGTGTAAAGGGTTAAAATTAGCCGGGGTAAAGCACAGTTTTCCCTCAAAATTTTTAAAATTTGTAAAAAACTTTTATGGTGACATACCCAAGGTTCAAAAAGGAAAAAAAATTGTTGGTGCACGTTTTTGCTGGCGCATCTGTGACCAAGACAGCAAGTCTTTTTGATGTATCAAAGGCCACGGTATCCAGGGTAATGTCAGCATACCCCCAAAGGGAAGGACGAACCACATCCAACAGGATTAACTTGGGGACGCAAACAGGAAGCTGTCTGAAAAGGGGGAAATGTTCGGGGTGCAAACCCATTTTTCCCAAAAAAAACCAAAACCCCCACGGCCCCCAAATCACGGCAAAATTTAAAAGTGCACCTCAACCTCCCCCTTTTTCCCCCCAAAACTGTCCGTCGGAAGCTCCACGGGGTCAATATACACGGCCCGGGGCTGCTATAGCCAAAACCTTTTTGGTCACTCATCCCCAATGCCAAAACGTGGGTTTTTCAAGGGTTTTAAAGGGAACGCAAATTTTTGGGGTTTTGGAACAAGGGAAAACATGTTTTTTCTCTGATGAGTCCCCCTTTACTGGTTTCCCCCACCCGAGAGATTTTGGTGGGGAGAAGCCCCAAAAGAAGCGTACCACCCAGACTGTTGCATCCCAGAGTGAAGCAGGGGGGTGGATCATTGATGGTCTGGGCTGCCTATCATGGCATTCCCTTTGGGCCCCAATACTTGGCTAGGGGGGCCGCGTCAATTTCCAAGGACTCCCAAACCCAAAATTCTTGGGGACCATTTTGGCATCCAATGGTTTCAAACATTGTTTTCCTAAAAGGTTTTTGGGGGGCCGTGTATCAGGATGACAATGCACCCCTACACACAGCAAGACGGGTGAAAGTTTGGGTTTTGTTTGAAATGAAAGTTAAATTTGGAACATCTCCCATGCCCCCCCCTTTGCACAGTCACCAGATCAAAATATTATTGAGCCACTTTGGGGTTTTTGGAGGAGCGAGTCAGGAAAAACGTTTTCCCTCCACCAAAACCGATAGTGACCGGGCCCACTATCCTGCAAGAAGAATGGTTTAAAAACCCCTCTGACCCCCTGTGCAGGACTTGTATATTTCATTCCCAAGACGAAATTGACGCTGTATTTGCCGCAAAAGGGAAGGCCCCCAAAACACCATACTAATCAATTATTGTGGTCTAAAACCAGGTGTTTCAGTTTCATTTTCCAACCCCTGTATGTATATAGTGTTTAGATTATTGTACTGTATGTTGTCTAGAGTGTGTATTTATGTGTATATATTTTTTAAACTTTTCTTCAAATGTTTATTTTTGAAATAATTTTACAGTATGTAAATAATGTTAAAATTCCTCTGTACTATTTTTCCTTCCTTACTAGAGGTTCACCTTTATCCTGTCCTGCTGCTGAAACTATACAATTCCACCCAAGGGGAATGATAAAACTATCTAATCTCTATAATAATCATTGTATGATTGTTATAGAAGTTTATACCGCCTATAACATTCCCCTAACAATAGCTGTCATCTCAACGCTCTTCCATAAAAGCCAGATTTGTACAACTAATAATTTTACTGCCAATACATTTACCTGAGCTGTGGATCTCTGCAGCTCTTCCAGAGATTTTTATGATTAATTTGTAAGAGTTCATGGGTGTTAATACCTTTACAGCTCTTTCTGAAATCTCTTAAATGCAGTAAAGGCATTCAGGGAAAGTTCTGCTGTTACTGTAAACAACTCAATCAACTGCTCAGCAAACAGTGAAGACAAGATATCTGATTTAAATGACAACGAGAAGGGAAGTTTCCCACCACCTCCTGCAGGTTTGAGTATTAGTGAAGGGCAAGTATTGATTGGACACCGTGTGTTGCTGTGGAGTCACCCCAGCAGATGTGTTTCCTCACCCTGTTCCACCGCCTTGTTTGTTTTAGATTGCTCTGCCATTCGCTGGAGGTCAAAGGCCTGAGGATGGGTTGGGTGGTGTCAGGGGGAAGAGAGAGGAGAGATGATTTTTCTGCCGGCCTTGGGGCCAAAGGCCAGCGGGTCTAATGAGGAAGGAGCACAAAGTCATGTGCTGTTGGTTGTTCACCCAGAGTTACTCTTCAGGGTTAAATTTTAACCCCACTTTTTAAATTCTTGTGCATTTTAACTAAACTCACTCTGTGTGAGGAATAAACATGAACATGCTTCTCCCTACTGGAACTGGTTATATTTATCGAACCTACTGCAAAAAGTGAGAACATAAAGCAGGTTAATTATTGCAACTTAATATGAATGATTTCTTTGTGTCTGTGACAATCAAAGCCTAGAAACAAGACTTTTCTGTGAACACCTTCACTTCCATTGAATAAAACCCAGCAAATAATAAAAACACTACCTGCAGTGGAGAATATGGAGAAAAGAACACATAATAAAAGTTGTTTTTTTTGTCTCAACAGCTTTCAAAAAAAAAAAAAATGTAACAAGAAACTTTTTGCTCTCATATTCCTGTGCAACAGAAGTGAGATGAGTTTTCCTGGTGAAGTCAATAAAGTCTAATCCTTAGGAGTGTGCAACCCCTAAGTTACATTTGGTGAGAGATGAAACCTGCTAAAATCTGCAAACAAGCAGCTCCCAGCACAACCCAGCCTCCAAGCTAGGCTCAAAGTA
Organism: Crenichthys baileyi; assembly: GCA_036173005.1. Taxonomy (NCBI): domain Eukaryota; kingdom Metazoa; phylum Chordata; class Actinopteri; order Cyprinodontiformes; family Goodeidae; genus Crenichthys; species Crenichthys baileyi. Next base: position 345,455 of record JAHHUM010000631.1, read on the forward strand.
AAGTCAAGTCCATCTGACAAAAAAACGGAACCAGCCATAGTGTAGGTGAGGAAGAGGGTCGACTTTGACCAGCAGTTAGATGTATGTGGAGACATTAGTCCAATTACTCCCACAGCAGTCATGTCTTATGAACCAATCAGGCTCAAAATCTATCGTAAATTTTTCAATGGATGATTTCTTCATGGGGCTGCATGGAGGCGCAGTTGGTTGCACTGCTGCCTTGCGTCAAGAAGGTCCTGAGTACGACTCGCAGCTGAGGGTATTTCTGGATGGAGTGTGCACGTTCTCCCCGTGAATGCGTGGGTTCTCTCCGGGTACTCCGGCTTCCTCCCACAGTCCAAAAAACATGAGTGTTAGGTGAATTGGTCTCCAGCTTTCCCACAACTCACCATGGAAGAAGAGGTAGAAAATGAGTGACTGATTTCTTCATCTTTCCACTGAGAGATCTCTATTAGCGCCCTTGAACTTTTTCAGTTTGTCACAAGATGCAGTTTAAGATAATGTGATACATCAACATAAAGTACATACTATTTGTAAAGTGTGGGAAAAAGTTTCATATTTCTTTAAAAAAAATCTAAGAAGTGTGGTGTAAGTATGTGTTACGCAGCTTTTAGTCTTATACCCTCGAATAAATTCCAGTGCCACTGACTGCCTTCAGAAGTTACCAAATTAGTAAAAGGATCCAGTTGCGTATAATTTAATTTCAGTCAAAACAGCAACAACAGCTTCAGAGGTTTGTTAGATTATTTAGTGAACAAACAGCAGTATGAAGACTAAAGAACACAGCAGATAGGTCAGGGATAAAGCTGTGAAGTCATGGTGGTGGCATTATCATTCTGTGGGCATGTTTCCCCTCAGTTGCACAATGGAGCTGCTCAGAGTTGATGGAAAGATGAATAGAGCTAAAAACAGGATACAATACTAGATGATAACCATTTGAGGCAGAAAAAGAGTTCATGGAGGTTTACCTTCCAGCAGGACAACCAACCCTAAACGTACCGCCTCAGCTGCAATGGAATGATAGCTCACCCATATTAAAACAATTAGTCTCAAATGTATCAGTAGTTTGGCAGTCTTTCAGAAACCCAAGTCTAGTTCTGTTTCCCACTTTATTCTGAGAGGATGAAGTGGGGGAGTTGTGTAAATGTACAGAATCAGCTGTTGTTTCTGCTCATGATGTTACTCCACCTTCATCAATCTTGGTCTAAAAGACAGTTGGGTTTCAGCTGCGTTGGCATCCACTTATTTTGTTTTTTGTGACCTCTGCCCCCGCCTGCATACAGATAATTTTTTCTTGCTTATTTCTGTTATTGTGGATTATATTTTTATTTCCATGACAGATATTTATTTTAATTAGACATTTTAATTTATATCTCATCCTGCAGTTGCTGAAAGCTCCTGCTTTTTTGCTTTATTAACTGGAAAAATGTCCAATGAAAAACTGGGGCCAGGGTAATGTTTTTCATAATATGTCAACCTTAAGTATGTTGACCTTTCACTGTTGCCTTTTTTCACCTGGTTAATAAGGCATATGTAGTTCATACCAACAACTATGCCGATTTTTTTTTTTATTGTTTGTGAGTCTAAATATATGGTGCTTTCTCCATATTCCTTAGTGATGTCAGTGTTACAAACCAAAGGAGATGTTCAGAGATAAGTTTGGGACGATTCAGATGTTTGTGCAGGTATGTAACGCTGTGTTCAGGTTAACATGCAGGTTACCCTGCTGCACTGCTGAGTGGGTGGAGAATGTACAGACTCCACCGCAGTCGACTTCCCGCTGAGAGCAGCTGCATTCCTGACCTGCAGTTCAAAGAGCAAACACACACACACACACACACACAAAGAGACCTACAGATATGTAAGCTCCACATGTTCTGCTGTTACAAAGGCAGGAATGTGCACCGACTCTCCTGCTTTAGCTTCACACAGCAAACGAGCCAAATGACAAATACACATGACGACTCAGAAGTCAAAAATTTGACTCAGTTACTCATTTGGTCTAATGTAAAAAAAATAAAAGACCCTGAGGCAGCCAGAATAACTTTTACTAGACTTTTACTTGTTTGGTTTTTGTTGAAATAAGTTTAAATGAACTTTAAAAAGAGAAATGCAGTAATTAGACATTCGTCTGTTCACGGTTATCATCAGTTGATTTAAAATAATAAGCAATGAAATGTCAAAGGATTAATCAAGGTCCTTGTGACATTTTTTATGGGTCACCATTATTGACCTTATTTATTGTTATTCATTAGCTAAATCTTTTAAACATGGAATAAAACTAGACTGGGGATTTAAATTGGGACTGCAGCACAAAATGTGTGGTGAAAAACATCTGCTACATTTCTTCTGTTTATTTTTCACTTTTTGTCACAATGTTTATGTCAAAGATTATCAGATTAAAAAAAACATTATATAAACATTGTCTCAATAGTCAGCATCTTTGCTTTTGTTCCATATTCCTGATTTTATAAGAATGAATGATTACGTCTGCATTGTTCCCTGGAGAGTTAAAATTCAAGAAATTCTCTACGGCCTGCATAATATGCACTTTTTTGACAAGGCAATGAGCCAAAAAAAAAAGTTTAATCAAAGAAATAAAATCTGATAAATGCATAAATACATGTGAAGACCCTTTGACGACATACATTTAGCAGTTTAGTTGCGATCTAAAACCTGTTCTATAAAATAAGAGCAGCACAAAGGTCCGACCTCTTTTAACACACGTACAGAGTAAAGCTTAAAGGAAAGCACTAATTCAACTTACAGCGGCTTAGCATGGTTCCCTGTTAACCTCTTAGTCAAACAAAAGGTCTAACCATGCTCAAAGAGCCCTGCTGTGAAAGATGTGGGTTAAAGTTACCAAATGCTCACATTACAAGACTGCAGGAAGGAAAAAACAAACGACAACAACAAAAAAAGAGTGAAATCCTTTCCTTTCCTGCCAGCCTTTTAATCAACAGCCAACTCTCTGGCTATTTGGCTTTTGTGAGAGAAAACTAGTTCTTTGGAAACCCACAGGGATTGCATGTCTTGTAAAAACATATGATGAACAGTCACTTTTTGGTGAACATAGAGGCTCTTTAAACAAGGCATGCTTGGAAGCAGCAGTGAATAACTCAGATTATCTGCAATTCCTTTTTCTCTAGGTTTGGAGGCTGTTATTGGAAATCTTGGATGGAGGCACTGATTCCTTATTCTGACCACCTCTTTTCACATGACAAAGCTGTTGGTGAAGCGGAGAAAACAGAGCAGGAATACCACAGAATAACCCTCCTTCATCCTCAGCAACACCAGCATTGATGTTTAATGGGAATCAAACAGATTATCAAAGTATGATAACCAAAAATACCAGTTTCAGGGTATTCTGTTTTTTACACAAAAAGTTTAAAACAGAAAACACATATCATGACCTGATTGGTTTTAATAAAAACAGAAAAGCAACAATAAGCTGTACTGCTGCTAAAAATAAAATAAGATGTTGAATTATATATTTCTAATAATGCTCCTACATATCTTCAGACTCCAGACTTTTCAGCGCCTAAAGTTGATTTAAAATGTTAAATACTGAAGTTTACTATGAAATTATGGCAGATATTGCGACAGTGGGCATGATTAGGTAAGTAGGTAGGAAGAAGGAAAGGAAAGAATTAAGGAAGAAAGGAAGGAAGGATTCTGTACAGCTGAAAAATGCAAATAATTTTTTTGATTATGCAACAAAAATATGTAAACTATTACTTTAAAGCTTTTGAGTTCGGCATTAAAAGCATTTTGGGGATCTGACTTTGGGAACTTTATTACCAGTAATGAATAGCGATAAAGATAACTTATAGGTTAAGCAGCCCTGTTAAGCAGCCCGAAGACCTTTTTTGCTTGTCAGTTGCCAGATTCAATGCTTTGATGACAGACACATGACTTCTACTGGACCGCACAAGCACATGCCTCATCCTTCAGCACACAAGACTGGATTTAGAGGTCAGAGGGGTGTCAGTCCCTGCACTCTTCTGTAGGAGAAATTAACTCCCGTGTGAAACTACTGTTTGATCCCTTTTTTCATTAGCTGCTGCAGTCTAAGTGTCTTTACCACTTAAATATTATTACAATTTAAGTCTTGCTGAAGAATCTCCACTGTTGCTCTGGTTCTATGTTATTGGCTGTTTCTGTCCCAGTCTCGAGTCTTTTAAAGCCTCTAGTTTTCTTCCAGGATTACCAAGAAAAGCATTGCTACAGCATGATGCTGCCACCACCGTGTTTCACAATGATGGCGGTGTGTTCAGGGTGATATGCAAATGTTAGTTTTTTTCCACTCATGTTTTGCATGTAGGCCAAAAAAGCCAAAAAGTTCAAATTTTGTTGAAATTTGTAGTTGGAACTTGACAAAAGGGGTATGAATACTTTTGTGAGATACTTTATATCATATTGACTCCTTTGAGATTGTGTGTTTAAAAACAAATGCCACCTGACTGGCAACATCCTTCACATGGACCTGTAAGTGTGAGCGGCAGGTGTGAAAAGCAGCCAGCAGAGTATCATATAACCTTTTGACAAGTTGCTCAACAACAACAGACGCTCCCTGTTATTATTGGGTCAACAGAGCCAGGGGAGGTCCTTGGGATTAGAGCAGAGGGGAAAACATGAGGCGACGGTTGTACGCTGCCCCACCCCTACACCCTTGCCCCCTCCTCTTTGTCTTACGGCAGTGCTGAGATTGACTCCCCCCGTGTTCCCAGGATGGCCCGGGGGTCAGTGGGGGAACGCAGGCAGCGAGTCAGGCGGCCCAGCATTCTTTCTCAATGTGTGTGTGGGTTTGGCTGCAGCCCACTCTGTGCTCTTTGACTCTACTGGCCTTATAAGGCATACAGAGCCATGGCAACAGCAGGGCTTGAATAGCAGTGTCAAATCCCTCAGCACACAGACACACGCTCACGCTCCCTAAAGGAGGGAGCGAAGCAGAGGAAGAGGAGGCTATCTCTGGGCTGCTCTCAGCTGCAGAGTCTGGCTCGAACAGAAAAGGGGCGCTGTGTTTTTCCTGCCCTGGTGGGGCTAATTTATTCCTGTCTGGGCCAGGCGGAAAGACGAAAAGGACGAGCAGAACAGTGAAGAGTCCAAAAGTAAACCCTTAGTCCCTGACAGAGAAGCAGGGAGGTTCTGGCCTCTGGATGTAACTGTGAGATGGACAAGCTCTGACAAAAACAAGAAAGCAGAGACATGACTTTAGGAAAGAAGAGCAGACTGTGACTGAGGAGATTTCTCAACTCAGCCCTTGTTTTTGCTTGTTTTTTCTTCGACATTTGATCCTCTGACCCCATTGACTTTGAAGGAGCAGAAGAAAACAGTGTTTCGTCACAGAGGGCAGAGCAGGAGGACGTCTTTGGTGAACTTTCCTGCTGCAGAAACTAGCTGAGTCAGAAAAGGCATTTGTTAACTAAAAGCGTAAAAATAGTTTCCAAAAACAGCATGTGAAAAGTAATGAAATATATATATTTTTTCATTGGCTTTGCATTTCTGAAAAAGCCTCAACAAGTCAAGAGTGCGTCTGGACTGGAACTGCTCAGATCAGAAGATAGCACCTCAGCACGGCAGGAACTGGTTGGACAAGTTTATTAGATGAAGGAAAGGGCAGGGTAGTTTAACCCTGCCTGAAGGAGAACTGTTTTATTTTTTTCCTCACCTGCCGGTCTGTACTGCGCTTAACGAGAAGAGAGGAGGGTATTTTTTTTAGATCTGTGTCTTTTTTCATCATGCTGAAGGGGAGGTGAGGCATTTCTTCATAGCAGAGGTCGGAGAAAGCGAGTGAGAGGGAAGGAGAAAGAGTCAAAGTGTAATTTATTGTTTCCTGTGAAAAGAGCAGAGCTGCACCCTTTACTCCTGCCTGAACTCTGAACCACTTAATGTGTGTCTGAAGTTTTTCTCAGAGCTCGAGAGCCATTGATCAGAGGTCAGGGCTGAACACAAGAGGAGAGAGAGGAAGAGAGCAGAGGGATTAAACAAAGCAGAGGACAAATATTGCAGAGGAAAGACCTCCGGGTCAGGACAGCCAGACGGCAAAGGGGAGAAAGGTCAACGCAGGAGAGTCGCGGACAACTTTGTGTCCGACTTTCAGATCTTTCAGGACAAAGTTATTCAAATCCAAACCAGGTGTCCCAGTCTTGGAGTCTGTAATCAGTCCTGTAAACTTTGAGGGGGCAGCGTGAAGCTCGATTGAGACAGCGAAAGGTCCTTGTATGATCCTCTCACAGAGCGGCGTGTCTTTGAGAATATGGCCATGGTGAGCGGGGGATGGGGCAACCCCAACGGGGACACTAACGGACTGGGAGAGAAGGCTTACCTGAGGAGGGAGGAGGACAACGACTCGCCCCAGGCCGGCAGCAGCGACGTGGACATTGGGGACGAGGACAAGACCTGCGTGGTGGACTGCGTGGTGTGCGGGGACAAGTCCAGCGGGAAGCACTACGGCGTGTTCACCTGCGAGGGCTGCAAGAGCTTCTTCAAGAGGAGCATCAGGAGGAACCTCAACTACTCATGCAGGTAGGAGCTGCTGGAAAATCCATCATTTATTCTGTTAAAATAAATTAAAAAAGAAAGTTAATTTTCTGTTTTAGCCTTAATGTGAAGACTACGTTACTTTTGCATAAATGTCCGGTTAGAGCACTTTCCTTAGAAAAGCTGCTGTAAATATGATGTAAAACTGTTAAACTTACTTTAATTTGGTGTTTTTAATACAAATGAAATTAATAAACCAGAAAAGTAAAGATAATGTTTTTATATTTGTTATATATTCAATCACATCTAAAATGGAGTCAAGAGACAAATACATTTCTCACTAAGGAATGATATCTTCAAATCTTAGCTTCATCTCACAAACAGCCTTGAGACAAAGCAACAAAAGGAGCACAAATGAAGCCCTGAAGGTTTGTCATGTGAGGATGGATCGCCTCAGAAGGTCAACATTCCCATTATTCTTCACAGCAGCTACATTAAGGCTGCAGCTCAGCCTTCTGCTCTTACCAACTCCTCTCTCAGCCACCAGATTCAGCTGTTTATTCCACAGAAAAAGTGCATTAACTCTGAATGTTTTTTTTTTTTACATCTGGGCTTCAAAAGGGCTCCCTGTAAAATGTTGGCAGAGCTCGACTGGCTGTAAAAAGCAACACAAGGGTGTGTAACGCTGATGATTTACAAAGGTCACAGTCTGTGTAGCTTTGCAGCCAGTTCATGTAGTTCACTCATAACAGAGAGGAGAGAGAGAGGAGGAAGCAAGCATACATTTCAAACTGAGATTTTAAAAACTGCAAGAGCAGGTTTGGGTCTATGTATAAAGAAAAAGCTGGATGTATTTAATATGTTTGTTCCTCATGTGCAGATCAAACCGAGAATGCCAAATTGACCAGCATCATCGCAACCAGTGCCAATACTGCCGTCTGAAAAAGTGTTTCCGTGTCGGGATGCGAAAAGAAGGTATTTTGTCACATTACAACCACAAACTTCAATGTATTTTGCCTGGATTTTATGTCATAGACCAACACAAAGTAGTGAATAACTGGGAAGTGGGGACAAAACTCAATCCAAAGTGAAGGCACCGTCTCCACTGTGAGACATGGTGGTGACAGCATCATGTTGTAGGGATGCTTTTCTTCAGCAGGGACACGGAAACTGGTCAGAGTGGGAATATTAGTGGAGCTAAATGCATGGCAATACTGGAGGAAAACCTGTTAGAGGCTGTTAAATACTTGAGACTGGTGTGGAGGTTCACTTCCCAGGAGGACAAACTACCCTAAACACGAAGTAGAAAGTGTGCATTCTTTGTCATTCTGGTTTATTATACATTAATTTGTGTTGATCTATTTACCAAACATTGTAATAAAACTGACTGAAGTTTGTATTTGTTACATCACAGTGAAAAGTACAGAGGGTATGAATAGTTTGTGCAAAGCAGTGTACATCTGCACTGCAAGACGTTATAAATCTAGCAATGTTTTAATGTTAAAGAATGACATAAAATATATATAAATCACATTTGTGTTCATGCTAATAAACATTTCCTTTAAATTGATTTGATTGAAGGTTGTAAAATTAATTGTTTTAGAGGTTTTGTTAAAAACATTGCTGTTATTTTTGGTTTCATCAGGTACTGTGTAATTACTTTGTGTAATTACTCTTCAAATACAAGTGGGTTGTTTAGATTTTGTTTAATATAAACAAAATGAGGCTCAGAGAAATTTAAATCCTAGTGTGAAAGGACTAATGCTAAGATAGGAGCCCATATACAGAGAATCCTGCTAAATGAGGAGAAACTCCCATTGACATTTGCCAGTGATTTAAGGACAGTATTTATACTGTCAACTGGAGCATGTTTTCACTCTGCAGCCTGAATCCCTGCAGCAACGGTCCTGCAGGGCGACTGAAGGCAGCTGCCTTTGATCCTTACATCAGGAAAAACAAGAAACTCAATGATTCCACGCATGCATTCAGCTCTGTGCCACTCTGTTGCCACAGATTTGTCCCCAAAATGAGCTAATAAGACACCTAAGAATGAGGCCATGGGTCACAAATAACAGAAATGTATATATTGGATCTTTAACTCGTCACATAGTCAGAATAAATTCAGTTTATAAAACTCTAGATGTACCCGAGCTTTAAGTGTAATCTAAGTTTGTGGTGCTTTGCCATAAATAGTCCACATAGGGATAGCAGCTTACCAATGGCTACACTGAACAGTTATTAATGAACTATGCTGACTTTTTTTTGTGACATTACAAGCATAACTTGGGAATATTTTAATGGGCTTTAAAAAAAAAGTAAAAGTACTCCTGGATCAGTGCTTCTTTGTTCTCTTTGTGTCTCTGCTCTGTTCTCTCTAACCCCCAGTCGTTCGTGGCAGATGGCTGCTCACACTGAGCCTGGTTCTGCTGGAGGTTTCTTCCTGTTAAAAGGGAGTTTTTCCTCTCCACTGTCGCTACATGCATGCTCAGTATGAGGGATTGCTGCAAAGTCAAGTATTTAGCTCTATCCAGTTAACTCTAACCAGCTGCAGAAAAGCTTCCTCCCATGATGATGCTACCACCACCATGTTTTACTGAGAGGAGGGGTTAAAGTGTTTTCCGCTACACATTAAGTTTTGCATGTAAGCCAGAAAATGTAATTTTGGATTCATCTGAGCAGATCATCTTCATCAGGTTATTGTGTCTCCCACATGGCTTTGAACAAACTGAAACTGTCCTTCAGATGTCCTATTGATGTCTTTCAACAATGCTATTCTTCATGCCACTTTTGTAGGAGGACTGCGTCTCAGTCGGATATCGTCTTGTGATCCAAAGGTTGTTGGTTTGATTTCAGCTTCCTCTAGCCTGGGCAAGGCACTTAGCCGATCTGCGTAACAGTGTGTGCATGTTTTTGACTTAAGACTGGGTGAATGTGGCTCTAGTGTAAAGCGCTTCGAGTGGTCAGTATGGCTAAAAAAGTTCCAAATAAATTCAGTCCATTCATTTATGAAGGTCAGATTTATGGACTACATTACTAATTGTTGTCCATCCAACAGATTTTTTCTGAGGTGTGAATCTCTGCAGCTCCTCCAGAGTTATCATGGACATTGCAAATGATTCTAATCCTCATTCAGCCTGTTAGTTTATGTGAACAGTCACATCTTTCTATTATAGGATGATTCATTGACTGGGCTCCATGAGGTGTTCAAAGTTTGGGAATTTAGAAAACCAGCATCGTATTCCTTCTACTTCACAATTATGCACCAGTTTGTGTTGTTCTATCACATAAAATGAACATAAAAGACTATGAATACTTTTACAACCAATGATATATGTGTAAGTACAATAAAGATGGTGAATTTTTAATAAATCAATGTTTGGTCTCACTGCCCTCTATATATCTGCTATCTAAAATAACTTCCCACAAATGAATTAATGTAAAAATTAATACTTTCTGCAATCATCTACAAGAAACCTCTCATTGACTTTAATATTCCCTTACCTAATTAGTAATCTTATTACAGAAAAAGAATGTTTTTATTGAGCAAAGAAAAAATTAAGTTTAATTTCACATTTTCTTTTGTTTCGATCGATTTTAACTGTTGTAAAGTCTGTTTATTTATCATCAACAGCATAGTTAGAGAATAAAAAATCCAGATGTTTTTGTTTCTCTTTAACCTAAGGCAATGTTTTTCTTTTTATACCCACATTTGAGTTATTCTGTCGTGCTTCCCTACAGCTGTGCAGCGGGGTCGGATCCCTCCTTCTCACTCAGGTATCAGTCCAAACTCCTTGTCTGGAGGGGCTGGAGGTCCGGGTCCAGGTCCCATCGGGGCAGACTACTTCAATGGCCAGGCGGTGTCGGAGCTCATTTCCCAGCTGCTTCGGGCCGAGCCGTACTCCAACAGCCGCTACGGTGCCCTTTACACCCAGGCGCAGATGCAGGCGACAGCCAGCGGGGCGTCCGTCATGGGCATCGACAGCATCTGTGAGCTGGCCGCCCGCCTCCTCTTCAGCACCATAGAGTGGGCCAGAAACATCCCATACTTCCCAGAACTCCCAGTCTCAGAGCAGGTCAATTCAATATTTTACACAAAGTCTCTTTACACCTTAAGTTAAAGCTTTGTCACACAAACAAGGATTAAAAGATGAAAAGCAAAACGAAGCAAAATTCAGAAAGATTAATTTTGACAACTTGGATTGTTGTACAATAGTGAACTTAAGAAATTCTACTAAATTAAAAATTGATATGTACATGATATGTAACCTTTACATATAGATATAATTTCATATTGTTATTCTAAGCAGAAAAGTTCTTACACTTAAAGTACAAAGTAGTTTGCGATGAGTCTGAGGTACAAAATAAACTAATAAAAGCAAAATATCTACACATATTAATTAGGAAAAAGAAAAAACCATTAGAACAGAAAATAAAAGACTAAAACATTTCAAAAAGTAAATCAAACGCATCTGCAAAAAACGTAGTTGTACAAAATAGAAAAAACTAGACACATGAAAACATCCCAGGTAAAAAAGTTACTACACATTTTTCTCATGTAAAACTTCCTAGAGTTTTCAGTCCTTTGCTTTCATTTAAAGTTCTCTCTGAAATTATGGCAGAAGTATCAGGACCAGAATCATCTTCATTCACCTCTTTTTACAAAAGAGGAAGACAAATTATTATTTATATTTCTTTCTCAGGCAGGATTTACATGTGAACGCTACAAAAACAACCAACAGGAAGAAAGGAAGGAAGGACACAAATAAGGGAGAAAGGTAGGATAGAAGGAAGAGAAGTAGCATTCAATGAATTAAAGAAGAAAGAACACTAAGAAAGCATAAAGGCACAAGGAAGGATGATAAAAGCAAGGCTCCCAAAACAAGGGACACAAGGCAGAAAGGAAAGACACAGGAAACGGCAAAGGAAGAACACAAACAATAAAGAAAGAATTGACATGGAGGAGGAAGGACACTAGGAAGGGCGGAAAACATAAAAGAAGGACATAGGGAATACATACAGGTAGGACACAAGGAGGCACATAGCGAGAAACAAAGAAACAGGGAAGAAAAGTAGTAAGGGCACAAGAAAGGAAGCCTATGAAGGAGAAGAGGGAGAGGACATAGAGAAGGAGGTACATAAGATAGAACAGAACATTTAGACCAAGGATTAGGGAATAAAGCACAGATATGTCTCCTTATTCTTATTTCCATTTTATACTCATACTCTTCAGATCTAGAAAACACCATAACCAAATTTGCCTACTTTTCCAAACTCTACAGAAGCCCTGTGGACAGGTTTTATAAAACAAATTCGAAAAATGGCAAAATACCACAAATCAAATTTACTTTTCGGAAACCAAACGTAGAGATGCACCAATCAGGCGGCTAAAGATTGAAATCAGCCATTTTACCCTTCATTGGCTGTAATCTTTTTTTAAAATTATTATTCATTAAATGCATCAAATATTACAACTCCCACAACTTTAAGTCAACTAACAGAATTCACTTTGATGTACTTTTTTTATTTAACAGAAGTTATTTATATTTAACAGAAGTTATTTAATACTGCAGGGCAGAGGATTGATGTATATCCCGTAATGTATATCCTATAATTTCTTCACATTCTGTTGAATCCAGTTCAAATGAATAGCTAAAGAAAACACATGTACAAAGTAAAATTATTATTTGGACCAACAAATCTTTCCATCTCACCTCACAGGTGGCGCTGCTGAGACTGAGCTGGAGCGAACTGTTCATCCTGAACGCTGCTCAGTCTGCTCTGCCGCTTCACATGGCTCCTCTACTGGCAGCGGCCGGCTTCCACTCATCCCCCATGTCTGCCGAGCGGGTGGTGTCCTTCATGGACCAGGTCAGGGTTTTCCAGGACCAGGTGGACAAGCTGAACCGGCTGCAGGTGGACTCTGCCGAGTACAGCTGCCTCAAAGCCATCGCCCTTTTTTCTCCAGGTAGGTTTAATAGGTGGTTGGAAGCTTGCTGTAAATGGATATCTTTGCTGTGATCTGACTCCAGGCTCCAGGTCTTTAAGGGAAACCAAAACAAATCAGTCCTTTTGAAGTTTTAGGCAGGGTTCAGATGTCGCAGAAACAAAACTCAGCCAGCTGCAGGTGACTGTTGATTTGGGGTTTGACCTTTGACTGTAGTGAATAGAAGGAAACAATAGAAACCCTCCTTTAAAGCATTGCTCTGACATGTGTGTCAACAAGCTATTAAGTAGATCATTGCAAAAGCTGACATCAGAGGAAAGGAGTATATCCTCCTTTAAAGCTTATAAAATGCATTTTTAGTCTTTAACTGTTTAAAATAAGTCATGCACAAAGAAATCAGTTGTTGACTGGTTTTCAGATTGCTCACGAGATGGCTCAAAGTTAGCTATTTTAGGTTTCAGAAAGGTGAAAGGAAGTCACATGAAGCACAAAGATGCAAGACACAATTAAATAGCAATTGTGTTTTCTACAACATGTTGAGACATACCTGTAGTTTATTCAAGCTACGAGAGTGAGCAAGACTTTCAGCAGATAACTGCAAGGATGCACGAAGTATGCCAATATTTCATCTTTCTGAATCTTTATCTCGAAAAGAGTTTAGGTAAATATCTGCATTTTCCAGAGAAAACACAGAAAATGTGTTTTCGCTAAATAAGATACTAAAGACTGTTTAAAATGCCAGCTCCTATACTTTCTCTTTACCTTAAAACAGTGAGTCCCTGTTTTACAGCAACTCCTCTCTGAAACATGCATCCAGATGTCAAATTTTCTCCTAATATAAATAAAATAATAACAGCTCAAGACCAGGAAGGCTGATACAAAATATTTCAATGCTTTTCTTTTACCTTGCTACATTATAGTCCTTCACTGGAGAAATCAGCAGCTAGAGCTAAAAAGCTTTTCAAAAACAGGCGATTAGAAATCAACCAAAAATGTTTTTGTTTGATGTTGTTAACCTTGAAATAAAGTGCATGAATGACATTGTTTTCAAGGATTGTGTGGCTGTGGGTGTTTTTTAGATTTTTAGATCAGATTTTGCTGATAGATTAATTCTGTCATCTTTATAGAAAGTCTGATTCGTCATTCATCTCTTATAAGCATCTGCTGGGGAGTAAAGAATATTCTTCTGGAAGTGACGGTGCCAATGATCTTCTCTAGTGCCTGGAAAGGAAGCATGTGAATATGCTTTTTTGGTCAACAAAAAATTTCTTCCTGATACATGACAGTCAAACGACATTATTTTAGATGTGCAAACATATTCAGTCATTTTTCTTTATATAATGCTTTTCTACTAGTTTTTCAAGCTACCGGAAGGTCATTCAAAGTCTTAATTTGGACTTTAGCTGCTTCTGTACTTATTTTCTTCCCAGTAACCAGATCATTTTCAGGTGATTGCATTTTGTTTCTAAGCTGCTGAACTCTGACCTTTTAATCATCCAGGTTTTAAAATCCACATGAACTTAAAGAAAGAGCCAGTGTCTGGTACACATAACAGAAAAAAAGCCATTTTCAGTCCTGTTGGCACTTTGTTCCCAACAGGATATCAAAGAAATAAGTTGTTTGTATATATTTAGGTAAATCTATGAGTAACCATAAAGATGAGACAGTTTGGTGCATAGAACAGTATTTCAGCACCAAGGTGATAAAACAAAAACTGATGATCAACTGAAAGTATGTGGGATCTTTAAGGTTCTGTTGCAGCTTTTACTGCAATGTTTTCCGTTTTCTCAGAGAAGTCGTTTTCAGATATTGTTTATTATGGCTGCATGATGTTAGGAAGACATGAAAACGAAATAATACAGCTGAATATTGACATCAACCAATATTTTCCTCACTTTTTTATATTATCAAAATGTAACAGTAACTCTCTGCAAGCTTTAAAATTTCATACACATTTATTTTAGGTGTGGGCTTGTATTGCATTGAGAGTCCACCCGAATGGCCAAACAGAGTGTGAATGCATGGCAATTGAAATAGGCTGCCAATAATTGCATCCAAGCAGTCCTTTCCAATTGCAATGACATTTGGATATATTGTGCATCTGTTTTTGTGCTTTTGGTCTGATACTTCTTAGTTTTTTATTCACCTATTCACTTAATTTTTTTAAATATACACTGCAAAACACTTAATATGAGTTAAAAACTGTATAATTCCAAAGAAAGGAGCTCAGTAATCTTGGATAGTTTGTGACCCTCAACACTCCATCTGGTTCTTCGGAAGCAAAATCTAAAGACATTTGTGGTGACCTAAAACTTTTGCACAGCACTGTACATCAGATCAGTTTAATAAGCCGCATGTGTAAAACACTAGAATGACCAGACTGATGGTTTCTGTTTTTCTTACCTTACAGATGCATGTGGCTTGACAGACCCCGCCCACGTGGAGTCCCTGCAGGAGAAGGCCCAGGTCGCCCTGACCGAGTACGAGAGGCTGACCTACCCCAGCCAGCCTCAGCGCTTCGGACGCTTGCTACTGCGCCTCCCTGCTCTGCGTGCCGTGCCGGCGAACCTCATCTCCCAGCTCTTCTTCATGAGGCTGGTGGGCAAGACGCCCATCGAGACGTTGATCCGAGATATGCAGCTATCAGGGAGCTCCATCAGTTGGCCCTACGCTGCGGGACAGTAAACAACCCCCCTGGGTTTCAGAGAGAGACAGACTGAGATCAGACTTTAAGGAGGCATCATCATGAATGCAGATTATGGTTTTCAGATCCTAATTAGGGGGGACATCTTCCCACTCCATCCCGATGAAGTTAGGCTGGAATGACAGTTCATGGAATGTTGTGTTATTATCCTGATGTAGTATTTGTTTGCAGCACTTGTCAGTTGTGTTCCCGCCTCTGGCTGATCTTGCTTCGCCTTACTCTGATTGAACAGGGCGTTCATTAAACTGCTCCCTCACATGAGGCCATGTGCCTCTTCTACCTCCTCCCATTTGACCCCCCAGTGTGACCCAGGCACTGTGTGTTCTCCCCCTGTTGTCCAGTCTAAATTAAGCCATGGCAGCCATGAGGACTGCAACAAACGGGTCAAAGCTGGGACATGTTGTAGGGATCATACAGAAGCGCTCACATGTATGTCATAAACCCAGGAGCTGAATGAAGGAACTGTAACATGGGTGATGCATTTTTGTTGTCCTCAACTGTGTAAATACAAGTCTGTTACAGTGCTGTGAAAAACGTTTTTACCCCTTTACAGATTTATTTTGTTTTTGGGCTGTTTGAGTTCATCCCACAACAGTTCAGTCTTATTTAAGTCCAGACTTTGACTAGGCCACTTCAAAACCTTCGTTTTCTTTTTATGTTGTTATTTTTTTAGTAATTCAGAGGTCGACCTACTGGTGTGTTTTGAAACCCTGCCCTGTTCCATAACCTAAGTGCTCTTGAGCTTAAGATCACAAACTGTTGGCCTGACATTCCCCTTCAGGGTTTTCTGGTTGAGAGCAGAATTCATGGTTTCATCAATCATGGCATGTGATCCCCTTCCGGAAGTAGCAACGCAGTCCCAGACCATCACACTACCACCACCATGTTTGACTATCTAAGATGTTCTGTTTCTGAAACACTGTTAGTTTAATGACAGATGTAACGGGTCGCACATCTTTCAATAAGCTCCACTTTTTTCTTGTCAGTCCACAGAATATTTTCCCAAAAGTCTTGGGAAACATCGAGATGTTTTTCAGCAAATTTGAGACGGGTCTTTGTGTTCTTTTTGATTAGCAGTAGTTTTTTGCTTCAGAACTCTTCCATGGATGCCGTTTTTGCCCAGTCCCTCTTTTATGTTGAATCATTAAAACTAATCGTTAGTGAGGTGAGTGCTTTAGATATTGTTCTGGAGTGTTTTGAAGCCTCCTGGAGGAGTTTTTGAAGTATGTCTCTTAGGAAAGCTGTTCCTGGGGAGGTTCACCGCTGTTCCATGTTTTCTTCATTTGTGGTTAATGTCTCTCGCTGTGGTTTTCTAGAGACCAAAAGACTTAGAAATGGCTTCTTAACCCTTTCTAGACTGAAAGATGGCAAAAGATTTGTTCTTATCATTTAATTAGATCAGGGCATGATATGTTGCTTTTTGAGATCCTTAAGCCTACTTCATGTTGTCAGACATGTTCCATTTCAGTGATTTCTTGATCCTACAGATCTGAAAGCAATCATGCCTGGGCATAGCTAGTGAAACTGAACTCCGTTTAGGGAAAAACTTGGTTAATCACAGTTAAATCATGATTAAACAGATTTTTCCACATATGACCAGGTTGGTTTGGATAGCAATTGTCCTTAATAATGTTTTTATTTAAAAAAACGCTTTTTGTTTTTCTTCAGGTTATCTTTAGCTGAAATTAAAATGTGTCGGTTGATCTGAAAGATTTATATGTGAAGAAAAAAACAACATATCTGCAAGGAGGAACATTCTGTTCACAGCACTGTATAAACATGGAAGGGGTTAGTTCAACTTTTTTTTTGGCAAATGCATGAGAATGTTTTGTAAGATGGGGACCTATCGTGTTTCTCCACAATGCTGCAGAGGTTGCCACCGTGGAGCAATGACCCGAATGTATTAAAACGCTCCCTGGTTGATCAGACAGTCACATCCCTGTGGAACTTTATTACCTCATGTTTTCTACATCAGACAGAGATTGTTTGGTGAACTTACTTATGTATCAATGATAAAGGGATCAACCAAGGCATCATCTTTAGAAATCAAACAGAACTATTTTCCTGAAGAGTGATCTCTCCATCGGACTTCACCTGAATTATCTTTGGAGATCCTTTAAACTTCACGTGGGATGACACTAAAAGGTTGGCTCAAGTGAATCTTGATTTTTATGATGAATTGTTGCTACCTAGATGCTGTTTCCTTTGCTTTTATAAGTGTTAAAGAAGTTGATCTTTTTTTCTTTCGCAGTTTAAATCGAACTTTAAAGAGAGGACAGCCATCCTCTGATAATTATGTGATGATGTAAGGTACTTTGATGTTTAGGCGTGATAGTAAGATCCAGGTACTTCATAGTTCATGAGTGTAAAGACTGTGAACTGCAGCTCAGTGAAAATAACTATTTTGCCAAAATAATTGATAAAATGTTGATATAAAACTTGGTTTTGGTGTGACTTATTTTTCCTGTTATGTGATAAACAGTGGTCCCTGATGCAACAGTTTGTGTTTATTTGTTAGAATTTTGACTTTGGTGATTTAACTGTGGCAGTAGCTTTACATGTAAAAGTATCATGTTTCTATGATCACCCCAAAACTAAAAACTGCAAAAGATGTTTGTATGGCTGACTCATTTTTTGCATCCCAATAAATAAAAGTATACACTTCCAATACCCACCTTCATTGGGTGCAGACTTTAACTTCATTTCTAGAAGTTACTTTAAAATTCTTCACAGAGCCAGAGGCCTAGTCAAAACATCTTATTATTACCACATGTTGCAGCCTAGGATCTCCAAAATATGAGATGCGTATGGCCTCACTAGCTGTTTATCCAAATTTTAGAGAGCACCTAAAGTTCCTCATAAATGGTGACGGAAACAAAGCTTCATTAAATCTTATTTAACTAAATTAGAAACTTAGAACGTTTTAAAATAATACATAGTTAATTATAACTTTGAATATTCACAGATTTTACAAAAAGCTCCAGGTTAATCAGATCCAAAATAATAGTTCGACAAATACCACTTCAACAAAAGTGGATTACTTTGGTTTTTATTTTCTTATTAAGAACGTTTAGCGCCACCCAATGTCTGATTTCAGCAAGACAAGTCAGCAGTGGTTGTAAAATGCAAACTGTTACATTTAACTGCATGTGTAGCTCAGGCATTACTCATTGGCTGGATGAAAATTAAGCAGCCCCTGCCTGACCCAATAAGGCACCCTTTCAGTTGGGTCGTGGCGGTTCTGGTGCTGAAACGTGACAGATTAAGGCAGGTTCCAAATGTTGGGTTCACCACCACTTCCTTTTTACTTTAAAGTAATTCTGGAGAACTCAAAATTAGGCC
Source organism: Crenichthys baileyi (assembly GCA_036173005.1). Lineage (NCBI taxonomy): Eukaryota > Metazoa > Chordata > Actinopteri > Cyprinodontiformes > Goodeidae > Crenichthys > Crenichthys baileyi. The sequence continues at coordinate 363,928 of JAHHUM010000631.1, forward strand.
ATAAAAAACATCTCCTTAGGCTTCATAGGGACTGACAAAGTACTGTTAAATTTAGGTTTTTGTTAATTTTGATAATATTTCGAACGTTAATTTCCGGGTTTACTGATCTGTAGTTTTGGAGAAGAATTTATGTTGCTCATCTTTGATTTTTAGCCTTTATATTTGTTTGTCTCACTTAAGTCAGCTCATCGATTCTTTCAGTAATTTTTTGCTGATTTGTCAATTTTACTCTTAATTCTAAATAAATTCTAACCCTAATAAAAAGGAAATCTCCTGATTCTTATTCAAATGTGTGATAAAAACATCTGCCTGAACAAGATGCATCATTCAGATTTATTTTTGATACATTTTTAGACTAACTGGTTTATGAACATTAATATAATTTAAATAAGCTCATATACTGCTACGCTGGTCTGCCAGAAAATACATTCTCATTTTCACAGGATGGATTAGGGAAGATAGCAAAACTTTTAGTTTGATGTTTCAAACTGTCTGCAGAACGAATCCTTGAACTAAGAACACAGAGCTGCCAGCGCTCAATAAATTAATAAACACAAAGAGCATATAAAGCAGGGAGGCAGAACCTCTCACTCCCCCTACAGAAGGTTGAAGTCAAATAATGACTTCAGTGGACTTCAGCTCTTCGAGAGTCCTGTTGAATTGGTGACAGTCAGTTCTGGCAGAATCTAGTAAAACGATCTGTGTTTCTGGGAAATAAAATCCAGATACAGTAAGATACGATGATGAAGAATAAGCCATGTGGTGTAAAATTTTGTTTACTAGAGCTCTGAACAAATGCAATAATCTTATATTATTATAATTGTGATGTTCAGCTTCAAAACTTTGACTGCATCTCTGCAGAACCCAAACAGCCTGTGTTTCTGCTTACTTACAAATTGGCAAGATCTGCCCAGTAATTATTTTCCTGCAGCTTCTTCCTGGCTTATGGAGATCAACACACACCTGCCTTCTTTCTATGCCATGTTCTCTAGTATTTCCCTTTTTGAAGAGTGGCTAAGAAAAATGGACCTTTGTGTATGACATGTATACTACGTCCCAGGAAAACAAGATCTCATAGAATGCATATTAAATGTTCCGACACTGCGCTCAAATAAACAAATTCTATCAATTGTAAGAAACGCCTCAATTACATTTATTTTATAGTTGCCGTTAGAGAGAAAATCTTGTTTTATTTAAAAACAAGGTCATAAAAGTAAATGAAGTTGGTTTCACTGCAAAGATTATTGCCTCAACATCTGAAGGCTTATCAGTGGACTCCATCTCCTCCTAATACTTTGTTCTGATACCTGAATACAATCTATGGCATCAAAGTAACTGGCTGAGGCAACACAAAACTGCACATCATCTAAAATACTTAGCATTTTGTGTACGGTAGTGAGATGTCAAGAACTGTGAAATTGTTAGAATGACTTACCACTAGAGGGCAGCATCAATCCCATTGGTCTCATTTGCTGGATCACTGGAGATCCATGATGCAGAAAGTCACCCTGCTCTCTCTGCTGGACCTCCGCTGTACAAGAAGAGTGGCTGATTTCTCCAAACCACCAGAGAAGCAAAACAGTGACATTTTGTTGAGAATTAGATGTTTATTAGGTGCTAAATTAATACTTCGTAGACCACATAATTTATGCAGGTGTACAGTTACAAAAACAGTATTTTATGACGGCGATGATGAAAATAAATGTCTTACAAAAATAAATGGCTCAAAAACGGTTTTTAAAAAGACAATAGAAATCTTCATAAAAATGAAAATGCAAAACAAATCAAAGGCAATTTTAAAATCTACAGCAGATCTTTTTGCATTTAACTGAAAAATTAGAACAACACTACAGCAGATAAAATGAAGAACATAATTGAGGCAGGTTTATAGTGGGGTACTCATGATAGAGAATATAAAACCAGTTTGATTAATTTTAATAACCAGATTTTAAATGACAATGATTAAAAGGTCCCATATCTTGTATATATAATAATGCTCTACAATCTTATTGACTGATATAACATGTAGTCTCAGTTTTTTCTTGATATGTAGTATGAAATGGAGTCCTTTAAAGTATGTACAGTACAATACAGTTTACCACACTCGTCAGTTTATTCACTTTTTGGTTTCATCACATTTATGAGTCAATTAAAAAAAACCTTAGAGCAGATAAAAACAAAAACAGTTCAATGTACCCACAGGTCGGCAGTCCTCTGATGGTTAAGGTGGCTGCAAATACTGACACCAGCGAGAAAAAAGCTTAACTGAAGCACAAAGATTACACCGCTGCATGTTTTCTGCAAAACAATCCCTGTTAGCAGTTTAACCCATGACTGCACCCTCAGAATGGTGTTAATACAGGTGACTAAAGATCAGGTAAGTTTAAAACGACCTCTCTCACCGGCGGTATGTGGTCTCCACAGTGCAAACACTGAGACGTGTTTATATCAGGAGAGGCTAGAGCTGTCGACACTGCTTTTATTTTACTCTAATAAATTGGTGAACACAGGTTAGTGGTCAGAAAACGAAGGTTATGTTACATATGTGTTCCCTGTACATCTGTGCTTTGTACTGAGTGCAGTATGGGTCTGCATGAGCCTGGGTGTATGCTGTAACTTTGGCCTCAGAATGTTGAGGTCTCTAAAGTATTATGGAGTGTATCTTGACCAATTGACTGAGAGGTTTTTGCAGTGTGGCCCACCAGGAGGCGAGCTGGAACAGAGTGGACCCTTCAGTGGTTCTTGTCATAGTTCTTCACCATTCGCTTGATGTGAAACAGTTTGTGTCTCAGCCTGCGGCACTCCTTCTTCTTAGACTGGTATTCTGGTGTCTGTAGAGCACAGCAGGGATATATGGAAATGTTTGTTAAAAATACAAGTCTATGGCGAGCTGAAATCTACAAAAAAATAGTACACAAAGCAATTTGTAACTATTAAGAACCACATATCAACTTGATGATGCCCTATATAACTCCCAGGCATGTTATGTAGACCAGTTCAGTACACAATATATTCTTTGAAAGTCTGCCTACCTGCTTCAGATCCTTCAGCTGATTATATTCCTCTGCAACAGTCTAAGAGACAATAACAAAAGGGCATGTGTTGTGATCATGTTAACAGATTCTTGTCTTTCATGCTCTAGAGCTTCTGCGGTGCTAAGAATCCCTAGATAATAAAGCAACAAAGATGAAGAAATAAAGAGCCACGATATTCCAGCAACATCCTAAAACACTAGGTTAGCATATTACACATGCCAAATTATATTTTATTGGTATTTGTTCGCAGACCAGCACACAGTGACATATACTTGCGAAGGGGAAGGAGAAAAATACAACATTTTTAACATTTTTCCACACAAAAATCTAGAAACTGTGGCATTCATATGTATTCAGCCCTGTAGAACCTGCCTTTGCAGTGCTTACAAGAAAGACATATCCTGTAAACACTGCAATGTTCCAGCTTTTGCACGTCTGCAGGCTGAAAGTTTTGCCCATTCTTCTTTGGAAATCAGTTCAAACTTAGATCAGAAAGAGAGAATCTGTGAACATCAGTCTTCAAGTGTGGACTTTTGTAACATCTGAATGTGCGTAGATTTAAACGTGGGATGTCCTAATCCAGTCCTCACCACTGATCGAAAACTGTTGCCTTGCGGTTCTGGCTGTTGAGTTACAGATGCTGTCCGGCCTAAAGGTGAGCAAGTCTAAAACCGACTTGCTTTAGTATTGCTCTGTGTTTAGCTTCTTTCAACTTCCCATCAAATCTGACCAGCTTCCCTGTCCCTGATCAAGAAAAGGATCCCCACTGCATGATGCTGCCACCATCTTCCACTTCTTCAAAACTAGAGATATTGTTTAAAACCTAACTCTGCCCTAAACGTCTCCACAACTTTACTGTTTTTCTTGGTCTTCATGATGCCGTTTGTTAATGTTGCCTAACAAACCTCTGTGACCTTCACAGAGCAGCTGAATGTCCTAATCCAGTCCAAACTGGACTCAAACTGTATCTCAACTTGCCCCTCACCATAGACCCAATGGGGGTAGGGTCTCGATTGTTGTTCTGTGTTCTGGGGGGGGCAAATAACAGGAAGACTGCATTATTATAAAGTTTTGATAAGCTGGTCAAAAAAGTGTCACAACTGCAGCAACTTCAGCATCCTTCATCTCTACAAAATGGTGCACAAAATATTATAGTTCAGTTGTTGTTTTTTAACTTGTTTTCAGTTGTAATGCGGGAGGATCATCTCTAAGCTTTATTTCTCACTCTTACGCTCCAAAGTTTCATTTTGCAAACAACTAGCAGACGAACAACATGCCCGTCTCCTTTTAAATCTTCAGACCAAAGGAAATTCATTCCTTTATTTGCAGGATAACATTTCAGCCTGATGTGATGTGTAATACAGAGTCTGCAAACCGTTTTCAAACGTTTTGAAAGCGAGAGGTATAACATATTCATCAAACCTGGTATTTAGCAGAGCTCTCATCAAGAGTGTCCAGCTGCCGGCTGAGTTTGTTCAGCCGATCATTGATGTCGTCCATCTCGGCACATAGGCGCTTGTACTCCCGAAGGTCTGCATCAAACTCTCTCTTGTATTCGTGCCTCTGAGCATCTGAAGTTATGTCAGGGTACACACTGAAGGGAAAACCAGACAGGGAAGATCGTGGTGCAAGGGGGGCAAAAAACCGATGAAGAGGTGAAAGACGACAGAAAAAGATCAGAACCAGACACAAACTTCGCTAAGATTGATATAATGCAGCCCTAAAAATTAAGATCTTCAATCTTAATAGAGAAATCTTTGTATCCTGGGAATTCACAATTCAGATATAAATTGTTTTCAGAGATATTTGTGGAACTTCAGATGCAACAAAAAAAATTAAAATTGCACCAGTATTGTTATTTCACTTTTATAGCTTTTTAGAAAAAATAATTGGACCTGATAAAATTGGAATCAGCAGGTTCGGCCAGAAATCGGTACAGGCCAGCGAAAGTCTGATTGGTGCATCTCAACATTTTACCTTTGTCCCACATTTCTCCTACTAAAAACAAACACATGCCTCAGGGGATTAACTGAGGAATACAGACTGAAACTTTTTCCTGTCGTGTTGTGAAGGCATTCATCATGTTTTTGTTCCACACAATGCTCAAAGGAGATTTTTAAAACCAAAATATGTCCTGGCTGCATCAAATTATTGTCACATAAGCTTGTTTTCCAAAGCTTATCTGTATTCATTCATATCAGAGAATGTGGGTCTGGTCCTGAGGGAGAAACTGTACTTCACTGTAATCTACATGCTCAGTTCTTAGCTAATGACATTTTTATCTTTAATCCTGGCAGTGAGTCAGAAGCTCAAAGGTAGCTCTGTTACAGAAACTTAGTTCTCACCTCTCCCATTCTTCCATGTCAAGTTCATTGCCCGTTTCTCCTCCTGTCGTGTACTCCGTTTCATATTGGGACTCATCCATGTCTGGGTTACGCCTGCGCCTCTTGCCCCGGTTAGCAGAGGGTCTGCGACCCTCTGACGGGCTGGAGCTGGTCCTGCCACCGTGGGAAAACACTTCAGAAGGCCGGCTGGTCGTTTTTTCTGAGTATCTGTCGGAAAATTATGAAATGATAATCGGTTAGGTATGACAGTTTAAGCTACCAGAAAAGAAGCTTGGGAACTTCAGAGTAAAGCACAGATTTAGAGTTACTCAATTACTGAATGCACTGTCCAACAGATTCCTTGATTACTAGATAATCTGATCATCAGCACGTGTGACCACTTAGCAAGAGCTAGAGCTTTGGCAGTTTGCATAAAGAAATATTTTAAAACAATACCAAGATGGAAAGAGATGAGAAAAGACCATAGAAAAGCAGTTGTTGTTTTCTATTAATCTGGGACATGTAATCAAATTGAAACTATCTGAAGTCCATTTAGCCATAAAAAAGACTTACAAGTGGAAAACATTTAAGTAGGTTAAAAAACTTTCCAGGATTCCCATCAAATTCAGTAGAAATCAGACTATTCAATGCTGATAGAAATTCCAAAAATCCCAGGAGCTCCATCCCAGCCTCTACAGGCCTCAGCTGGCTTGGTAAATATTAAAGTTCATGACAGACCAACTAAAAAAGCACTGAACTAGCAGGGCTTGTTTGGAAAGCTCATCAGGAGGAACGATTCAGGTTTGCAAAGCTGCATCTGAATGAACCAAAGGATCTCTGGAGCAACATCAATGAGCTTCTTTTGCACATTGCAGTCACCGAGGCAGGCATGAACTATTCTGTTATTCAAATTATACAAGTGTCAAATGTGAGGCCATCTGTCTAAAAGCTGAGGCTTGGTCTAAACTATCTCATGAAAGCAACGTTGAAAAGAAGAGTTGGCCAGTTTTCCTCCAAGTCAGGCTGCTTCCACATATGAGGCAGTGGGTGCTACGCTCGCTGTGGGGCTAGGTCCACAAGCAGAGGAGAGGAGCACAGAGGAGGGCACACCAAGGGTGACAATATGTTAATGATGGCACCAGTTGTTGAAAAGTATTGCCAATCACCGTCATGTAGTACTTGCTGATGCCAGAGTAAAATGATTGTAAAGAAAGACAATTGTACTAACAGTTTTGTAATATAAAAGCTTTCATAAAATTTCTATCACCTTTTAAACAAACCTTTTACTCCTAAACTGTTAGATATGTTTTTTCAACTCATAGCTTTAATATGGTGTCAAAAGCTGCAGATTACCTAAAATATTCTATAATATTGCTAAAGTATTGGGTCACACCGCCAAATCAATGCATTCTGGTGTTACAATCACTTCCATGGTTGCAGGTGTATGAAGTTTGGTGTGGAGAAACTTGACTGGTCTGCAGAGTCCTAACCTCAACCTTCTTCAACACCTTTGGGATGAATTACAGCAGCTGCTTCAATTCTGATTTTGTCATCTAACTATGAACACACTCCTAAACCTTGAGGAAGATGTTTACAGAATAGTTAAAGTTGCTGATGCTGGAAATGGTGGATCCATCAACAAATTGGTACCTTATAGATTTAAGTCCTACTCTGCTATCTGGCAACACACACAATGTTGGACTTTATCTTGGTGCACAGGAACCACCATCCGCTATGGAGAAGTAGCTTTATACAGAAAACTATTGGCTGTATTCATGACTGTGTGTAATCTGAGGAATGTGTTTTAGCATAGCTAATGTTGAATAGAAATCATTTTAGAGCCAGGTAAAGACCAGATTATCCTAATTATGTCATATGTACAACCCTAGTTTCAATTCAGTTTCTACTGAGTTTATTTATATTGTGCCAATTCACAACATCATCATCTTAAGACAGGTTACAATTTATATCCATAATACAGAATGCAATTAGGTCCAAATTTGAGGCCCTAGAAGGAGAGTGGATAAAGTAGTATGGCATCACCGTTATACTCCAATACTTCAGGGCCTTTAATTAGAGGGCAATTGTTCTGAGATTATACTAACTTCTACTTACTGTGAGGTAGAGAACAACATAAGAGCGGCTCAAAAAGCCCTCCAAGAAAGAAATGTACTTCCTAGAACACAGGAGGCTATTTACTGATAAGATACAAATGGATGCTATGTGGAGGAAGGAAAGAGTTTACATGGTCACTGCTGCTCACGCCCTTCATTCTGAAAACAGCACCATATGGAGTTGCTCAGGAAACAGGAGGCAGGTACAGCTCTTTAATAAGTTATGGATGAAGCCCATTCAATTTCATAGGTTTTTAGGGATTTGTGGACAAATCCAAATCCAATGGCACAGATATTAAAGGTCATTACTACAGTGAATTAAGTCAGGAGCAGAGCGCACTGCAGGTCTGCAGGCTAACATTCTTCTGCTTATGACACCAGCTCTGTTTACTTTGTAAGACAGGAAATCATTCCACTATGTTGTACTTTGACTCAAACCTATTTTCATTTGCTGACCTTTTTGGGTCTAGACCAGAGTCAATTGTTAAGTAGTTCTTACATGATTTGAAATTTCTTTTCAAAAAATGCTTTTGACATGTAGACAACACAGTTGTTATCACACACTTACAGCGGTTTTACGCAGTGCCTAAAACAAAACAAAAATCAGTCCTTCTGTACTCTGATGAAAAGCCAGAGCACTTATTCATAAATATCCAGCCTATTCCCCTCCTGGGACAACCCAATGACGGGAGGGAAAAAAACAGAGTTAATCCAACAAAGACTCAAAGGTCACAAACAGCTCTCCACATGGGCAGGGCAATATGTTTTTATGGGTTTTAAAACACAGTAGTGATTAGAGCTGCTTCTGCAAGTCACATGTTTAGAAATTCAGTCATTCTGGGCGAGGCTTTGCGTTAGTCTGACTCATATGTTACGGTCACCGTTTTCCTGCAGCTTCAATATTGGAAAACAATAACAGTTAAATAATGGACTTAATGCACATAAAAATAGAATCATTTGCAAGTCAGAAAAAACACGAGAAAAATGCATTAAACAGAAATCCTGCACTTCCTCATGCTGATAATAAGGATAAATATGTCATATCTATACTTATTTGTCATTGTGAGCATTTCAGTGTGTTCAGAGTCATTTAATCAGCTCTAGAAAAGTTTACATACCACATCATACACATGAATGCCCATTTATTTTAATGTTTGTTTTGGTGTGTTATATTCATGCAAACAACTGAAATAAATTTTAAAAACAAGAACTGGGTCCACAAATCTAATCCACACAGGTTATAAATGATGCATACAGACTCAAATGTTTACATACATCCTCAGTAATATTTGGTAAAATGTGCCTTCAGTGTCCCCTGCCACACACAAAGCCCTGGCTTAATTTGGTCACTTTTCTTATCAGAAAGTGTTGAGCTCATTTAAACTGAATAGTTTCCTGCCAGGGACCAAGCTGTTTTTTTTTATTTCAGGGCCATTCCAGAAGTTTAATGTCAGCCTGTGAGGATCATGTCCTACTGTAACACCCAACCATGTCAACGTTGTAACCATCTACAGTTAAGTGCAACGTTACTCATACCCCTGGTAGATTTTCATTTAAAATTATTTTCATTCAACCAAGAAATTTGCTTCTGATATGAAACCAGACAGGCATATCTCAAAATAAGGTAAAACAATGTAATAGGAACATTTTTATTGTTAACTAAATAACAGTATTTTGAAAATCATTTGTATTCATTTTAATAATCAATGGATTTTTTTATTGCTATTACAGCAATAAAATGCTTCTTTTTATTTTTAACAAGCTTTTTGCATGTTTGCACTGGTAGTTTTTGGGTTCTCTTTTGCATGATCTTTAGGTCTTTGAGGTTTGAAGACCTCCTTGCCATCACCCTAAGCTTTAGCTCCCTCCCACATATTCTCTATTGGATACTCCAAAAACATGATTCTTCCTGACACAAGAAACATGTTGATAAAACTGGCCACTTTAAACTCAACTCCAAAACTTTCTCCGGAAACCATTTGGCTTAAAGACATTTGACTTGGGAAATGGAACCAATAAGCAGCTGAGCCTCATCAGGTCAAACCAAACGATTTTCTATGTAGATTAGATCTCACTCTGACCAGAATAATTTTAACCAAATCACAGAGCAAAAAAAAATTTGTCCAAAGCGTAGCATCCATCTGTGGAGATGAAAATTTCAGTTGAGATCCAAGGTGTTTTCGAGCAGTGATATGACCCAGTCTATGTTGGCGTTGAACTGGTAACACTGTCCACAGTGACACATGTGTTCCAGCATATTCCAGTTCATAATAAGCTTAAGAGTTGGAGGTTCATGAATTGTTCCTGAACATTATGCATTATGATGGTTAAAACCTGGGAATAGCAGGGTATTCAAACAATATTAATATTATAATAGATAGTTTAGTGCTTATGTTTTTATGTCCAAATCTGAGAATCAAATCGAACTTTAACATTTAAAAGAAAGGCTGAGCACCTAAAGGAATGAGGTCACCTACTGGTTATCGTCCTCATTGTAAGAGCTGCTGTCCACCTTGGCAGGGGGGTAGGAGTCGACACTGTTCGCTGAGGCGTTGAGCAGCCCGCCTCCCTTCTCGGACACCAGCAGGGTCGGGGCATCCTGAACGCTGCGGTTTTCCTCCACATTGTTCACCTAAAGCAAGCGGGAAGACAACGCAAGGAAAAGGCTGAGCAAACGCAAACAAACTTCTCTTACAGTCACAAAGAGGAAAGACCAAAAGTCCCCACATACTAGTTCTGTGACTCATGTCCAGCTGAAGTTAACACCTTTTCCTTTGTTTTTTTTATGTTGTGACATTTTCGTAGCCACATATCATCTACAGTCCTATTTTCTCCAAGTCACTACTTTAAAACAACACATGTTGTCTTGTGAGAAGTGAAAATCTCCTCCTGGAAATCATTAATTTAAATATAGCTGTTTGGACAGGCAATAAAGGGTCAGAGACCAGTGTCTAATATCTATTATTATTAAGGTTATAAGGTAAGCTTTGAATAAGGAAACTGGACATCCACCTACTTTGTTAAAATGTTTTTTAGCTTGAAATCATTAGGAGAACAAAAACAAATGCGTTCTACAGATGGTTCCAGGTCAGTTTACTCCTTTGCTAACCTCACACCCCCATTTTGTCCCTACGCTACTATTTCATCAACACCCTCAAAGCGGGAACACAGAACCCGTCTCCTTCCTAAACACGATGGTGGCTGAACATTCCTGTGCCGTTGATACATGTGTTTCCCAGTTTGAACAGATGAACGTGGCACCTTCACCCATCTGGAAGTTCCACCCAGGGATGAACACATGATATGTTTTGGGTTTTTCCATAAAATACATCCACTTATGTGCCTCCATTTAACTCAAATGTTGGAAATTACCTTATCAAAAGCTTACAAAGACATGACATGCTCATCTTTCAAAAACAAAAAAAGGCTGTTATAACAAGACTGTAAACACAACACACAGAAAACCATTTGTTTTCTCTTCCTTCTCCTGCCTCATGTCTTCATATGCACTCGGAAAAGATTTTCTCTTCCTCTCGATTCTCAAATAAACAAGAGTCTCATGTGTAAAACATTCACCTTATTCTGTATTTACAAGCCCTTCCTGTGAGGCCAGCAAGCCTCTCTGCCGAATATCCTCACAGTGAAGGATTCAGGGTTGGTTCCTGTTCAGTTCAGTAAGTTTGTCCATCATTCAATGTGCTTAATAAGACTTTTATGCTAAACTAAAACAAACAGGGATCACTCTCTGGTGCATTGCCAGCAGAATGAGCTTGGCCAGTGTAGAGAATTTAACAGCTAACTAAAACTAAACACTTCGTGTTTTCAATATTTTTTTGTGCTTACTGTAGTTACATAATATTCCAGATTCCATGTCAAGATGTTGTTAGCACAGTTTAACTCGCTTTTATCTCAGACTCTCAGAAACAGTGAAAAACAATAAACAGAAGTACATTTAGACATGTAAACCAGGAAAATATATAATTCAAACAACTGAGACTCCTGTTCAGAGATGGTAATAAAACCTTTTAAAATCAGAGATTACAGAAGAATACAGCAGAGTGAGAAGCTTACTCCTGTGTAGGATTTTCAGAGAGATATTATGATGCAAGAAAAAGATAATCCCAAAGGGTTTCTGTCCTTTGCCTTTAATAGACTCATAAGCCTTATAAAAAATCATGCCCCTAATGCAAAATCGAAATCATAAAAATACTTTAGGTATGAATTTGGAAGGGATTTGAATAGGTCCAGATTTTAATAGTCCTTAAATGTTCTCCTGGAAAGGTCGATTCAAATTAAGAATAATCAGCTATTTAGAATATTTGGTCAGATTAAGGGCTGAAAATGGGACTGTTACATAATGCATGGATATATAGATGCTTACAGCAACCCTACAGATGTTTCTCTGACAAAAATTAAAATACAGAGCGGATGAACAGCCCAATTAACCCAAGACTAAGACTGATGACTGTTTGCATATCTCTGGCTTATAATACTAGTATCAAAGTTACCACCATAAAATAATATTGACAGGAGCAAATGTTAGTTTTCTGCCTTTTGTGCATTTAACTGTTTGTAGTAAAGCATTTTGTTAGGATAACGGAAAATTACAATGAGTAAAAACAGCCATTCCCCCAAAAACAATAATCATGGTGGGTGGATCAAACTGAGCATGTGTGTCTCTCTTTCTTGCAGCTGCAGGTGAATCCTGTTTGGAGAGAGGCTCATGTAAGAATGTCAACAATGCCCTCTCAGTGTGCAACACAAGAGCCAATCAACTGTGAGCACGGGATGTGTTCACAATAGGACTTCAGAGCTCCCCTAAACCAGGGAAGCAGAGGAAGGACTTCATATGGAGAGACGGTATCTTTAGAAGTACCAAAGACACATCACAGAGGGAAGGTGCCCTGAGTAACTTAAGTGGAAATGAACAAAATATATAGAGAAAGCAATAGGTTGACTAAACGTCACACATATCTAAAGCCACTTCACGTTACAATAATGAGTTTTAGAAAGTCTTGTTCTGCTTGGGTTTCAGAGGTAAAACAATCCCTATGCGAATTATATAAGGCTGAAGGAATGACAAATAAATCATCAGAAAGAAAAAAGGTAAAATATTGCAAAGACATTAATGGCCTGCACTTAAACCGTTCACCATATTAAAACAGATGCTGTAATAGAAACAAGAATGTTAATATAAAACTGTATTGGGATAAATGTGTAGAGTAAAAATAAAACTACAGTACCTTGTAAAAGAATTTACAGCTCTAACATTTTCACACGTTACAACCACAAACTTCTTTTTATTTTATTTGGATTCAATGTGTATTCAGCCCTCCTGAGTCAACACCATCTAGACGCATTGCTGGTACAGTTACAGCTGCAAGTCTTTTGGGGTAAGTCTCCATCAGCTTAGCACATCTAGAGGTGGAAATCTTTTGCAGTCTGTGAACATTAATTTTCTTTCTCAAGTCTTGCTACATAGTCTCAACTCGATTTAGGACTGGACTTTGACTGGGCCATTCTAACACATAAACATACTTTGATGTAAATCAGGGTTGGGCAAATCCAGTCCATTCATGACTGGTGTCCTGCAACTTTTAGACATGTCCTTGGTCCAACACACCAGAATCAAACGGTTGTATTACCCTCTCAGTATGCAGTCAATTCCTGCACAGACCTGGTAATTAGCCATGTATTTGATTTAGGTGTGCTGAACCAAGGGAACATCTTCTAAAACAGAGGCTGGCAACCTCAGTCCTCAATGGGTTGGTGTGCTGCATACTGAGGAGGTAACTGAACCATTGGATTCAGGTGTGTTGGAACAAGCACACGTCTAAAAGTTGCTGGACACCGGTTGTGGGTGACTGGGGTTGTCCAACCCTGATCTAAACCCTTCTATTGTAGCTCTGGCTCTTATGTTTAGGGTCGTTGTGCTGCTGGGAGATGGACCTCCGTCCAAGTGTCAAGTCTTTGGCAGCCTCTAATAGGTTTTCTTCAAGGATTGTTTTGAACAGCTTTCCTGTCCCTGCTGAAAGAAAGCATCTCCACAGGATGATGCTGCCACCATCATTTTCAGTGTTGATAGTTCATCCGGGGTTATGTGCAGAGTTTGTTTCCAGCTGCACAAAATGTTTTGCAGTTAAGCCAAAAAGTTGGCTGATATTAAATTACACACAAGTGGAAACCAGTTAATAATAATTTGACTGCTACAGTCAATTGTAGAACTGGAATTCCATGTGATGGTGTCAAGAACTGGGGGAAGAAAGCAAAAGTATGCCAAACTTTTCACATCTTTATTTGTAAAAAGATTAGAAATTCTGCATTATCTTCATCCCACTTCGACTTATGCACTACTTTGTGTTGGTCCAACACAGAAAATCCCAATAAAACAAATTAATGTTGTGGTGGTAACATGACAGAACTGAGAAAAGCTTAGGGGGTATGAATATTGTTGATGTTTCCATGCATGCGTAAAGACTCCAGCACAGAATGCTGCCTCCCTCCATCCATCTAAGTGTTTGTAGCACACAAGCAGCCTTTCTACGACTGACTCTGATGACTTCATGCTGCAGACACAATGCAGCCCCCGCCCCGGCCGAGATGAATAAAGCCTGTGTGTGAGGTCATCAGAGCAAGCCGGGCCTCCCTGGTCTCCACGACAGAGACCAACCACAGCCTGAAACTGTCCAGTCTGGAAAATGAATACAACCCTGTGGGTTTATTTGATGTGCTGAGTAAAAGATAAGAACATTGAGAAAGGTGGAAACCAAACGCAATTTAAAAAATCTAAAATAACTGTGCTAGTTAAAGCATTGTCTACATAAAGACACACATTGGACGACTCAGTTGACACCACAGTCGTAAGGCACAGAAAAAGTAGGTTACCCAACCCAAATGGGTGGTATTTTTTAATCTTTGAATAAATAATAATCCGTTAGCAACATCACATTTTCCAGGGCTCATATTTTCTGAAAATTCTTGTGCCTTTTCCTAAGCCTTTCTAATCCTTATACCTCTTTCTCATTATTTCCTCGAAAAATGCAGAAGTTCTCAACTAGAGTGGTAACACAACATTACTAAAGCACCAATAAGATGAGGGTGACTTCACTGAGCATCGCTCCATTATTAGACACAAGTGCTAGTCAGAGGATTTACTCTGCTAGGCACAGGAGCCACCTCTCAGTGCAGGATGCTGTTCATGAGGCGATGACACCCAATCTTCAAAACAAACAGCTCTATATAATCCCATATAAACACACGTCTGGTTGAAGCTCATTCTGCAACCAGGCTTTGCATGACACAGACTGAATCTTTGATTTACTCAGCTATTTAAATAATAAGCTTCCCGAGATGCCACACAAAACTCAAAGGTTGACTCAATAATTTGAAACTAAATCTTACAGAAAAAAAAAACATTTTTCCAAATTCCATAAAAACAATGAGATCGCAGTGAAAGTATTTCTTTGTTGGCTGTTTTCATGCTCAATAAAATTTGTTGGCACAAATGTGAAAATAGGTGAATTTAGAAGGCTATCTCACTGTGTTTGTATGAAGGACAGATGAGCAATCAGTGTCTAATTGACCTTTGAAAGCAGTCTTCGTTTCGAAAATCAGCAACCAACTAAAAAACTAAAAGCTACTGTGAGGGAGGGTGAAAAACATCTAATCTGACCTAATGAAGCAAAATAAAGAAACTTCCTTCTGTTTTTATCTTTTAAAATGCCCTTTGTGTTTCTCTGTAATTAAGAGCTGATTTATTATGCTACTTTTACCTCAATAGTTGTTTAGTCACTATTTGCTCAACCAAACAAAAAAAAACAATGTTTACACCGTTTCGGTTTCCGCCTATTTTCCTTTACAAGTTGATGGTAAAAGCCCAAATGTTAATTTCTTGGTTTTAAATTGGATCTGTATTTACTTGTGATGGTATTTGGTTTTTTTTTTTGTTTTTTTAAACTTAGTTTACTTTGTCTAGAAGTTTATGTTTTGTTTGTTTTTAGGTTGATGTTGAGCTGTAGCCTAACCTGACCAGATCTAACCATACAAAAACTACCATATTTCATTCACTGACAAATCACAATAAGCAATGTAGATGTCAGTATTACTTGTTTGCAGCATTTATTTTTCGGTGTAAGATAATTGTTTTCTTTATCTTGATAAAGCAATTAAAGTCAGTGAGCAAAACATGCAAAACTTCAGGCAACTTATTTGTATTCTAAATTGAATTATTAGATAGTATCCCCAAATATCATAAATCAGATTTTATCCTCTGTAGGTATGTAGAGACCAAGGTTCAACAGAGGGGTAAACAGAAAGAGCAGAACAAGTTTGTTTTTTAGTTTTTTTTACAGCTGCAGCCCTAACATCCATCCCATTTAGATGTCCAGGACTGGATGCAAGGTCAGTGCAGGATCATAAACATGCATTAAGTGTTCATTTTGAACGCAAATTATTATTTCATGCTAAAAACAGAGAATAATACAGAAAACAGAGTATTCTTCACGATACATATACGTCTAAGTAAGGGCTGGATAATGTACCACAATTGCAATATCAGTGTGTGTATTAATAATATGGCAAAGTACTGTTTGTAATGCAATACTTGCTGTTTGTAATTCCTGAATATTACACTTTGCATCCCAATAGGATAGTCAGCCTGTGAACTAAAGAAGCAGGAGAGATTGGATATTCCGAGTTTAATTTAAGACTAATTGAAGAACTGTCATACAAATAAATGGTAAACATCATTAATGTAGTATGTCCTAAAACCATAGTGAAATTTGTTGTGTCAGATGGCAAAATGTGCTCTTTACATAGTTTTGAAGAGGCTGGCCTCTGAGGAAGACTTATCCTGGATTCTCCAAACTTAGATAAAGACGACAGGTATCTTAAAGACGCTAAGATACTTAGAACACGCCTGTAGTATCTTTTTTGTTGTTGTTGTTTTCAGTTGTCATTTGCTTTTTATTTCAACTATTTGACTTAAAAGTAAACATCTATAAACTTGTTTCCTGATTATGTTGTTTTTCAACCCTCCAGGGTCACCAAGAATGTCTTTTTTGATGTGGACAATATTGACTTGAAGAATTCATCATTACTGTCATGACATACTTTGGCAGATGAAAGAAAATAGTCTGCTTAACCACAATCCACTCCCTGCTCCACCTGTTTTTGCTTTAGCAAGATATTCTTCCTCATGGAAGAAACAAGCCACATTTAAAAGATGACAGGTCAAGTTGACCATTAACCCATATCTCTCATATCAGTCAGTTGTAACTAGAGTGTTGTTGACATTTAAAAACGCAAAGCAAACAAAGCACAAAGAAACCAGCAGGCTGCTCAGTTTCTTCTAGGGTAGTTAATGGTTACACAGAGTGAAACTGGCTCATAGACCAGGAGCATACAATCACCAGCTACTATCAGCTCTGACCCTGAACAAAGTGACACAGTTAGAGGAAAAACTGTTACCACAGAGCAACTGTTTCCTCACTGGAACTCAGAAGGAGCTCATGATGAACTTTTAACTCTTAAAAAAATAAAAATAAAAACAGACGAGGGCGGTAACTGAACTGCATCTTTGGGCATGCAACAAAGTTTTATGTTAAAAACAACAGACTAGCCTGAGGTATCTGTGAACCTCAGCTTGGCTATTTACAGCACCTGAATCACCTTCTGTTTTTACACCTGATGACTACCTGAGCACTGGAAAGACCGCCTCGCTGATGACCTACTCATTTCCCTAACTTGACGTCGCAAAGAACACAAAGCGGATGGAAAACAATTTGCCATTTGACATAAAAAGGTACATAGTTTGAGAGAGATTAAAGGAAGAGGTCACTTTTTGTGGCTGAATCTTTGACCTAAACGACAGCAGGTCAGCATTTCATAATCTAATCAAATCTGTCAGTGAACATCGTATTCCAGGATTTAAACGCCGAGTGACCTTGTTTCCAGACTGGAAACTGTGCATTTACAGCCTCAAAATGAGTCAAAATGTGAGGGTTTTTTTTTTCTTCAGCTTATATCCCACGTAAACAGAGCCTCGCTAAACTGTGTTTGTCACCCAGTTATATCTCTTACCCATTCCTCTACATCTCTGCCTTCTGAGGCCTTCCCACCAACAAGAGGCTCTTCCCAGTAGATATTTGGTTTTCCGTAGCGCCAGATCTTCCCTCTTGTTTTCTGAGCAAAGAAAGCAGCGACGCCCAAAGCGATGACCACCAGGAATCCACACACCATGGCAACTCCCTAAAAAAGCAAGAACACGACGATCAGATCCAGAAAGTTGTTAAAAAGATAAGCTGAGCCATAAAGTTGATTTATCCAGGCTTCCTGGAATCTTTTTGCTGCTTTGAGTTCACAATTATTTTTTGTTAGTTTTCTGTAATGTTAACATTTAATAAAAATTATGTTTCTGATAAAGGTTTTTTTTTTTTAGACAAAATAATAAGACTTTGAGCTTCAGATGAAAGTAATTTTAAATGGGATTTTTCTGTATTTTTGTTTATTTATAGAATAAGCGAGATATGGAACATCATTATTTAGTCTAAAATTAAAATGCATTTTTGTGAGGAGCTTTAAGAACCGTTTGAAATAATCCTGGAAACGTGACTAATTAAACGCCACAGACCTCCTGTGGATCCACAAAACAGTAGTGGTACAGGTACTGGTTGTATATGGGAAAGCCTCCCAGTCCTCCCATCTGTGAGTAACTGGTTTGATAGAGGTTCTGACACATCATCAGCATTGGATTATACATCATACCGGACGAACTCTGGGCCATCGGATTTACTCCGACAACGTAGACAATGGTCATGATGCCCTGAGAAAGAGAAAAAACATACATGTTCAGTGATATCACTACATACATGGCAACTGTTCTTTCAGAGGTAGACCAGCAGATAGAAGGAGGTTTTACAGAAAGTAGCTCTGTTTTATCAATTTGAAGTTCTTGCGTAGAACATTCTGGATTTCGTGACGCTGGCAGTGCTTTAGACAATTTATGCTACAAGAAATAAACAGAGACTGCTGTTTATATTTAACTAAACAAATAAGATGCTAAAGCAAGCTAAAATGTAAACTCTGTAATCATTGTGCATTTGTTTTCAAATATTAATTTTATTTCAAATTCAGTTCAAAAATACTTTATTAATCCCAAAGGTAAAATAAATTGTGATATCCTGTTTAATTGCAGAGCTGTGTAACACCAGCTGCTCTCTCATACACACACAAGCGGTGACATCACATCACCTCTGGTTTCCCTGTCCACCTTATTCCTGGGATGGATTATGTTGCCAACTTCCAGTAAGGTAGCTGCAGTAAAGCCACTTGTTTCAGTGCCTAATCTATGTAGTGCTGTGTTTTTGAAGTAACTAATTTGCAATTTAGCTAAATTTCTTTTTCCTAGTAAAGCTCAGACATGTCTGAGCATGACTAATTAATGCAATGATTGCTGCTGCACTAACCTGCAGTTTCAGCAGGTGCGTGTCACATGTACCCAAAGTGAAATGGGATTTTTTTTTCTGAAATCGGAGGATGAGTCGACAAATGTGGCTGAGAATCTAAATTTACCCCTGAAAGCCCTACAGGTGTGCCCTTTTCACTCGTTAGCTAAAAGCCTACAGGAGGAAAATTCTTACACCAAGTTATGCTTTGGCTATGACAAACTAGGAAAGAAAAAACCTCAGCCTCATGAAAAAAATGATTAATAGCACTGCTAAGAGCAGATATGATTTTAGGTTTAGGAAATAATGAAGTTACATTCTTTTGTGATCAATAATTCGTGCATGACATCCTCATTATTCCATCCCTGACTCAGCCAACAACAAAAAATTAACACTTAAACTAGTCAAATATACAATTAATGAGTTCTCAGTGACTGAAACGCATAGAAAACACAGGGTCAGTATCGAATAAATATGTTTACCTTCATTCTTTGGCCTTAAAAGTGGAGCTAACAAGGCAGATAAATATGCCGGCATTTATAATACATAACTGAATTCCTTCAAATCAGCCTCTCAACCTTTAAAAGATGAAGGTGCACCTATGATCATAAAACCCCATTTAAAGGGTATGTTCCCACATGTGTCTTTGCTCTGCAAGAGAACGTTTGTTAACAAGGAAAATGACTGGTTCAAATGTTGCAGACTAAATTTATTCAAAGCGTCCTGGGTTATAAGAATAGGGTAGGTAAAATAATTAATGATTGATCACAGAAAGCCTTCTCAAGGCACCTGTAACAAGTCTCTTAAATATTACGTTGGACAAACTGGTGCGCTTCTACATTCTGAAGTGTGTTGAAGAAAAGAGGAAAAAACAGTGAGATATAATCTGCCTTTTAAAAGAGTAAAGAGATATAATTGATCTGATTTTAGTGTTTTTTACACATAACTTCCTCCCACAACCTGCAGGTTTTTACTTAATTTGTAGATGGCTCTGTAATATGGTTCTGCATTTTAAAGCTTCTTCAGAAAGAAGAAAATATTAATTCTTTTAAAACTTTGTTTATTATAGTCTCTTAAAGAGAAATTAGATTTGGCTCAATTCGCTATAGGCAGGTCAGAGATTTACAAAATGGGCATCCGGAACTATGCCACAAAATCTCTGATTGGTGCATCTAAGGGCGTGTCTTTAACCCAAATGTGAATGCCAACTTGTTGTATTTGTAAACAACTTTAGGGGACTCGTTTCTAATTTTCTAAATGCCGTCTTACACACTCTAAAGCATCATTGAGCAACAGGTAAACGTATCAGCCTCAAATGCACCCCTAATAAAAACTGTCAAACTGCTATTTTCCTAAATCCTCCCATTTTATCTAAGTATATATCACAACAGTTAGCATACAGTGTAAATAATATAAATAAATGCTCATTTTTGAGTGTTACCTGTAGGACAGCCATGAGAATGCTGCATACAAGGACGGCCAGGAAGAACTTTCGGCTGCGGACAACTTTGGATTTAGAGAAGCTGGCGATGAAGAATGACATAGATCCAACGAAGCTGATAGCTGCCATGGCAATCATGGCAGTTTTGGCTGAGTAAGGAGAAACGTTGGAGCCGTAGTAGCTTCCATAGCCTCCATAACCTCCAATGCCTCCGTAGCCTGAGCCATAGCTTCCTCCAATGTAGCTGCTGCCGTAGCCCATACCAGAACCGTGGTAACCCCCTCCTGCTCCGTATCCATATTGGAATTCCCACATAAGTGTCGAAGCAACGCAGGCAAATATGGCCAAACACAACACTATCACTGTAGCCATCATGGCCTTGACGATCCCAGGTGGGGACAGCCATTTGTAGAAGTGCTGAGGCCTGTCTTCGATATAGTAAGATCCTGGCGGAGGTGGGTAAGCATTGTAATCACTCTGAGGGCCTTGGAAGCTGCCGATAGGACCGAAGCCATTGTTGGATGGAGACGTGAAGGGAGGGCTGTAGACCGGTGGACTCTCGTAATGTTGCTTGTCAAACATCGCTGGAAATGTCCCGAACTGGAAACAGAAACACAGAATGAGAGTCGCAAAAAAGACCAAACCTGTGAAGAGCAGTCTGACTCCGTTTCCCTGCAAAACCAATATGAACAATGCTACGTGGAAAGATAAGGGTCAGTAAGGCGTGCCCTCCAAAGGTAATGAGGCTTAGTAACAGACCCGTGTAAATGTTTTACTATCTCAAAGCAGGTATGACCTGAGGGCATAAAAACCTTTTTCTTTTATCCAGAGTTGTTCAAAATACAATGCTTTACAAAACTTTTTCACATTTTGTGGCACTCAGTCACATAGGTCAATGTATTATATCGAGTTTTAATGAGACAAAGCTACACATAGTAGAGCATAGTTAAATGGAAGGAAAATGCTACATGGTTTTCACCAACCAGTCGCCTTCAGGAGTCACTTAATCAGTAAGTAGAGTCCACCTGTATGTAATTTTATTACGATGCAAATAGAGCGAGGTTTAATAAGTGAACAAATAGCATCACGAAGACCAAGGGACACACCAGACAGGTCAGGGAGAAAGTTGTAGAAAGATTTAAAGCTGGGTTAGATGGTGGAAGAAGTACAGATGAGGAGAGCATTAATCAGAGAAGCAGCTCAGAGGCAAATATTATTGTGCTTCAAACCCTCTGAGACCTTTACCATTTTAGACACATTTATCTGTGTCTGATGTGAACATCACCTGCACTGAGATTCCATCCAACAGACTAAACATTACAACTGGATCCAAAGTGGGAACAAGTATATTAGCCAGCAGCCGCTGCATTTAAGAGTCCTTTACAACATTGTTATTTTGCATAACGCTACAGCGATGCCAATATGTGATATATTGCGCTGCCCTATTTTTGATCAAAATGCTATATGTGGTAGAAAACTAAGACCCTTAACAGATTAATCCCTACATGAGACATAGCGGTAGCTGCATCATGCTGTGGGATGCTTTACTTCAGCAGGACATGGACGCTGGTCAGAGCTGCTGGGAAGATGGCTGGAGAAGAAAACCTGAGGCTAAAGACCTAAAACTGGGGCAAAGGTTCAGCTTCCAGCAGGAGTTACAATGAAATGGTTTAGATCAAAGCATATTGATGTTTATGATTGGCCCAGTCAAAGTCCAGATGTAAATGCAAACTAGAGTTTTAAATCTGCTTTAAATCAAGATTAAAAACGTATTTGTTTAGAGTGGCCATTGAATTTGCTATCTAAACATTATTAATTAAGTTTTCAGTCCAATTTTCCCTTCGTTTTCTTATCCATCATTCTATTCTCTCTTTTTTTTTAATTACCTCTGTTGTTTGATTTTCTGTATCATTGTAATGTTTTTCCTTATGTACAGCCCCTGAATACCTTGTTGCTGAAAAGCGCTATTTAAATAAACTTGACTTGACTAGAGTCAGTGCAAAAATTGTAAAGATTTTGTTCACAAACCCATGTATCATTTTCTTTCATGAACTTCATCATTATGCTGGGTCATCACATAAAATCCCAGTGAGATACACTAAGGTTTCTGGTTGTATCGGGACAAAACGTGAAAAAAAAATCTAACTAGCACATTTATTGCAAGGTACAAGGGTTGGACAATGAAACTGAAACACCTGTCATTTTAGTGTGGGGGGTTTCACGGCTAAATTGGACCAGCCTGGTAGCCAGTCTTCATTGATTGCACATTGCACCAGTAAGAGCAGAGTGTGAAGGTTCAATTAGCAGGGTAAGAGCACAGTTTTGCTCAAAATATTGAAATACACACAACATTATGGGTGACATACCAGAGTTCAAAAGAGGACAAATTGTTGGTGCACGTCTTGCTGGCGCATCTGTGACCAAGACAGCAAGACTTTGTGATGTATCAAGAGCCACGGTATCCAGGGTAATGTCAGCATACCACCAAGAAGGACGAACCACATCAAACAGGATTAACTGTGGACGCAAGAGGGATGTTCGGGTGCTAACCCGGATTGTATCCAAAAAACATAAAACCACGGCTCCCCAAATCATGGCAGAATTAAATGTGCACCTCAACTCTCCTGTTTCCACCAGAACTGTCCGTCGGGAGCTCCACAGGGTCAATATACACGGCCGGGCTGCTATAGCCAAACCTTTGGTCACTCATGCCAATGCCAAACGTCGGTTTCAATGGTGCAAGGAGCGCAAATCTTGGGCTGTGGACAATGTGAAACATGTATTGTTCTCTGATGAGTCCACCTTTACTGTTTTCCCCACATCCGGGAGAGTTACAGTGCGGAGAAGCCCCAAAGAAGCATACCACCCAGACTGTTGCATGCCTAGTGTGAAGCATGGGGGTGGATCAGTGATGGTTTGGGCTGCCATATCATGGCATTCCCTTGGCCCAATACTTGTGCTAGATGGGCGCGTCACTGCCAAGGACTACCGAACCATTCTTGAGGACCATGTGCATCCAATGGTTCAAACATTGTACCCTGAAGGCGGTGCCGTGGATCAGGATGACAATGCACCAATACACACAGCAAGACTGGTGAAAGACTGGTTTGATGAACATGAAAGTGAAGTTGAACATCTCCCATGGCCTGCACAGTCACCAGATCTAAATATTATTGAGCCACTTTGGGTGTGTTTGGAGGAGCGAGTCAGGAAATGTTTTCCTCCACCAGTATCACGTAGTGACCTGGCCACTATCCTGCAAGAAGAATGGCTTAAAATCCCTCTGACCACGGTGCAGGACTGGCATATGTCATTCCCAAGATGAATTGATGCTGTATTGGCCGCAAAAGGAGGCCCTACACCATACTAATAAATTATTGTGGTCTAAAACCAGGTGTTTCAGTTTCATTGTCCAACCCCTGTACTTTACTATCATTTTTACATCATATTAGAAATAGAAAAGCAACAAGTTTAGATGTGAGGTCAGTGAAGCAGCCAAGTCTCAGTAAGGAGTGGAGATGTTGGTACCAGGACAGAGAGAGAAGTCTAACAACAATCCTTTCCTTTCTGCCTCGTCACGGCCTGCAGGAGTCTCTCTCCAGCCCCCACAATGAAAAGGATTTTCAAGATTTCACATCCACTCATGCAGCGCAAATGCTGCTTTCTGCTACAAATCTTACAGAGATATGCAAGGCCACTGTGTGTATGATTTAACAATGGCTATTCTTCTGCACAGAGCCCTAAAGGGGGTGGGCAGGAAACATGTAGAGTATGACGGGGAAATCATGTAAAGGCAGGACCAGAGTAACTGTTACAGATAAAAACTTCCACTTTTACCTTTTTTCTCCTATTCATGAGGCTCTAGAAACACTAAGTAATATTTTGTATCAGTGGTAAAGAGCCCAGCACATACTCTCAGTGCCCAAGGTCAGGTGTTTAAAAACTAACTTGCTTATTTTATCTGACTGATAGCACAAAAGCCTCCGATTTGTATAAAAGGAGAAAGAAAAGTAATAACTTGCATTATGAAACATGGAAAGTTTTAGGAGTTTTGATTGACATATTGGTCACTTCTAGTTTATGTTCTCAGAACAAACCACTGAAACGTTGCTTGTTAATTCCTAACTAAATTACAACTACAATTTTCAACTAGAGGACACGTAAACTTGAAGCTTGACCAGAACTGGTTCCTCAAGAGGAAAATAATGACAAAACACAGGAGAATGGCTGGAAAAAAATAATCAAAGTGTTACAGAACAGTTGCAAGGAGTTGCCTCCTCAGGGAGAAACGTTTGAGTCAATGTGACAAAAATAAGGGCCACAACGCATCGAGTGCATTCATTTATTTCAGTCTGTAGTAACTTTTCTTAATTTTTCGTTACTTTCCTTAATCCTGCCACTGCAATGTACTTTTATGGGGTTTTTTATCACTGCAATGTACTTTTTTTCATCATGTAAAGCACTTTGAATTGTCTTGGTGCTGAAATGTGTTATACAAATAAACTTGTCTTGCCTTATAATGGTCCAGTCAAAGTCGGGATCTTTGCCTAAACAAATTGTCATTAACTGTAACTAATACTGTAAAAAGTATAAAAGGCATTACAAAATGCTTCCTGTATGAACTAAATAGCTTTGGTCCACACCTGAGAGAAAAACCTCCTATCACACACATTTTGCTCACATTCTGGTGTCTCTGCAGAGCAGTGAGGGGAGCCACAAGCTACACAGCCATCTATTCAGAGGTTCTGACATAAAGACAGACATACAGCCTCTGGCACCGTTCACAGTTTCATAACTCTTCTTCTTTATAGGCGTTGGGGACACACAGCAGAGGAGGTCTCGCCTCAAAGCCTCCGTCCCAGACACCTTCCCATTATACCCCCCCTCATTCCTTCATCCTCTGTCCCCTAGGTCTCCTCTCCCTCCCACCATAACTTCTCTGCCTTTGTTTCGGGAGCAGGAGGGCCAGAAGTCAACGCTGCTCGTCACACAAACTGTGTTGCCATGGATTCAGAGTTTTAAAAAAAGAAAATTGGAGCATTGTCCAGGGATCAAACAAGGGCTCCTCTGTGCAGTTCTTGAGGGGGGGAAGGGGTTGAGGTGCAACAGAGAAAGAGAGGACAGAGGACAGGTGGAAGGGTATGTTGTGCAGTGTCAGGTAACCTTTATTGTTGATCAACAGGCTGTCTTGCATGAGAGCGAGTGTGCTCAGTAACAGGAAATAATCTCAGGTCTTTTTAGTGTGAACACTAAATTCATTTAGTCCTTCTTTGTACAAAGGTCCAGTTATTAAAAGCTGTGTCCAACTTCATATTTGAGAAAAACAAGCTCTGAATGATTTAACAATCAAACACATTAAAGTAAGTGAGTCAATCATTTATTAAAACTATGGGAGCCTTAAGCAGTCGTGGTTGATCAATAATCATATATATAAGGAGCAGCAGCATCGTCACACAATGTGTGCATTAAAATTATCCAGTTCCAATCAGCAGCAATATCTTTGTGCATCAGTAGTTATTCCTTTTTTAGGCAGTTGACTGGGCAGAAAAAGCCACGTGGTATTTAGTCATCGATTTTTTAACTGGAACACATCTTCTATTAACATTTCATTAGACCAATTATTAAACAAAACTGGCTTTAGTTTAAGTATTATTTTAAGCATTTGTTCCTAAAGAAGAGATATTTATGTTGTTCAAAGGTAAACACCCTGAATATATTGGATTGTGCTTTACCTCAGATCATTTTCAGAAGTAACTAGAAGTATAACGGCAGCTCTAGTAGTAGTAGTAATGTAGAGTATTGGTCTAAAGCGGGCTCCCATGTTTTTTTGCATTGGGTAGAAAAGCCATGAGTTTGGACCAGGGTCATGGGTCAGGTCAGACACCCACCAGCAGAAGCCCGAACTCCACTGAAACACAGAGACTCTATCATCTGCCGCTGATAAAGGAATTCCATTTATACAGTCACATGTCGCACATCAGTCAAAAATAATTAGGCTACAGACGAATGTAGGCAGGCACCCACTGACATACACCCAGGAGTCAGCCAAGACTTCGTGCACAACCCCAAAACAACACCAGACTGTGAAAACCTCCTGGGGCAGGAAAAAATGAAAAACAATGAAAAATAAAAAACAAGATAGGAAAAATTCCTGCGGTGTGTGTTTAAGGAACACCCTTCAGTAAATTATAACTCTACCGCTTGATGAGTGTATCGCTAAACTAAAATCTTTTCCAAAAGTGTTGATTAGGTAACTGAAGGAAAAACTGATAAACTGGGATAACAACCGAAGTAAATGAAGTATCAGAAACTACCAGGCATGGACCAGTAGTTTCATAATATTTACACAAACGATGTAAAAATGTAATATTAGCATGACCCAACAGCTTCAATTTAAAACTGATACACAATCATTAATAGTGCTGTAAAAATAATAACGCTTTTGAATAATTATTTAGTTATTTGGATTCCGATACATAGACAACCAGTCAAGAAAAAATATTAAATAAACATCTGTTGAACTTGGTGGTAGTTTTAAGTATTTATTGTACAGAATATTATAACAAGCCGATAGCAACTGATTTATCAGGCTGTTTCCTCGGGTTGCTGGTTGCCAGCTGTAGTTTTAAACAGTTGTACCTTGAAAGGAGTAACGGGTGGCATTCCTTTAGTTTCCAAACAGCTACATTTTCTTTTGCATCTCATTAAACTGAACTTTAAACTTGCCAGGTGAGTTTGTCCCGTCTTAGTGTGGGGTCAGGGGACCTTGCTGTCACGACATGCTGTGTGGTGGAGGGCAGGATACGGCGGGGGTGCTCTGAGTGTGGCTGTGTGTGGAGCTTGAGCTGTGTGGATGTGTCTTTATCGGCTTTTAAGGAGTGGGGCTCATCTGTGGGTATGTTTGGGTTCTGGGGCATGTGTTCCATATCTGTGACCTGGTTGGGGGTGGCCCTGTGGGGAGATTCATATTGGTGTTCATGGGGGGTGAGGGGCTCATGGGGTTGAGATCGGAATTCATTGGGGGGTTGGAACTGTTTCCTCCTGGGACGGCTCCGGTTGACGAGCTCTTTTGGACCAGGTAGGCCCCTCTTTTGTAAGTGGCTCCCTCTCCGGATGGGGACAGGGGTCGTTGGGGACTGGGGTCAAAGCAGGGGGTCGGGTTCTGGGCCGGGGTTGCTGGGTTCAGGCGGTGCCGGCACTAGTCTGGGCTGCTGCTGGGACAGTCTGCCTGTCTCCACCCCGGAAGGAAGGGACCACCTCCTGGGTCCACGGACCGGTTGTCCCTCTGGGGTATCTGTACCTGGACCTGGGAGTGTAGAGTATGTATGGGGAGTGTGAGTGAGTGTATGACGTCCATTGTTGTGTGTCTTTACGTTGGATTTGTGGGTGTGAGTGTTTTTATGTGTAGGCATGAGGGTGGGAATGTTTGATTATGACTTTGTGTACCTGTTTTAGTGTCAGGTTGGGTCTTGGGTTGCTCCCTCTTCTGGATCAGTTTAAGCCCCCCAACAAATGTGGGGCCTATTTCCTTTCCACCACAGTCCCTGCCGGTGGCTGGCGTCTCTGTTCGCTGGTGTATTGGTGGTTCTTGGCGCTTGGGACTGGGTGCTGTGGTGTGTGCCGGCTCACTCCCGTTGGCTGCTTGCCGGGGCCTGGACCCCATGGCTCTGTCGGGCTTCTGCTTGGGAAGCGATGTCCCCTGGGGTCTCGGGTCTCTGGGTCAATGGCTGGGTCTGCTCAGGTGTAGACGACTACTGAGGGGGCCTGTGGCTGTGGCTGCTGGGTGGTTCCCTTGGGTCTCTCCTCTGTTCTTCTGTGGGGGAGATGCTGTAATTCCGGCGGTTGTCCTACCGGGGTTCCTGTGCTCTGGGAGGCCTTTGTATGTCTGTGGCTCAGATCTTCTCCGCGTCTGTCTCGGGTCCAGGGTGGCAGGTCTGTGGCTCCTCACACTCGCTATTGCACATTTTTAATGGAGAAATCTTATATACACAAGCGCGCTCACACTTACACCCACAGGCTGCAAGATTCAGGTGTTAACGGATACACAGATGTTCTATATTGAGCCGCAGTTACCACTAAGTACATCTTGCATTCATTAGTGCCGTTCACGTTTCGGTAACATTGGTGTTATTGTATATGTTTCTGCAGTCTTCTAGGGTGTTATCTTGTAATCTCTTCAACCTTCTTTCTCTCTTCTAATGTTTTCTCCTTCACTCCCATTTTCCTTTTTGCCCCACCTCTCTCTCTTTATTGCTTCTTTTATTCCTTTTGAAAAAACACTTTTTGGCTTTTCGCAGACTTTTAGTAATTAAAATTATATTAAGTTAATCACATTTGTAGTTCTATAGCACTTTTAGTTTAACTTTATATTAATTTTCGACATAATGCAGGGTGACTGTGGCTCAGTGGATACTGTAGCCATCTTGCAAACTGAAAGTTGTTGGTATGATTCCAGCTTCCTCCTGTCATGTGTTGATGTGCCCCTGGGCAAGGCACCCAAGCTGCCTACTGATTCGTGTTTTAGTTTGTGAGTGCGATTCGGTGAATCTGGCTCGCTTTGAGTAGTCAGTATGACTAGAGAATTCAGTCCAGTTACCAAATAACTTTATATTACATAATAATTACGTATTAAATATTAAAAATATTTTATGTCTACCTCTAGAGTCTCATTATCATTAAAGCAATTGCATTTCCTAAGTCCTTGTTACCTTTTTTAACTACACATTTCTGTTTTATGCATGATTAGCCTTATTTAGCTATTACTTCTTTATCTAAAGCATTTTGTGTTTCCCTTCTTGTGTATGAAAAGTGGTCTATTAATAAAGATTGATTAATAATGGACAGTGAAGAATAACATCGGATTATAATCATGTTTGGACACCTGTGTAAGCCAGGGGCAAACAAAAAAAAAGGTGCATAAGCGTATTAATTACAGCATCAGATAAATATTGTGGAGCCAAATGTGACAAATTACCTAAAAATTAGTGGACCTGTCCGCGTCAAACGGAACACTGGTTTCATTTTAGGAGACAAAGTGTTTGTTGGTCAGGCTTTGAACACATTTACAACAACAGGCTGTGAACTACGCTCCTAACCAGACCCCTCTTGTTTTTGTTCATGGTCGTGTAGTGTAATTAGGATCCTCAGTTGTTTTCTATTTCTGTTCAAATTTGCCTGAATTGTTTTCCTGGTCCCGCACTTTACTGATATATATCGTTTTTACCCACTTGTTTATTTAACTTATATCCGATGAAAAATGTCTCCTAGATGATTGACCCACCTGTCCAAATACCAAATCTGACCGCTAACATGCCATTAAAGTAGTTAAGTGGTTTCAGACACCCCTCAGTATGTCATAATTTGTAACGCTACTAATATAAAAAAAAGTCTCCCCCCACAAAACATAAAATTAGCGGTAAATAATTATTTTATCCACTTTCTTGTCGTCTTACCTGAACAGAATACTCGGTCAGCAGCGTCCTTTCGTGTTTCCAGTTAAAATCCCTCCTTCCGGCCAAAGTTTTGGCTCCGCTTAGCAATCAGTCTCTCAGCACATAAACTCGTTTCTAAGTCGGAGTCTCTGAGACTCCCCAGGCGTTAAAATGCGCCTCACCTTCGTCTGAAGCGTCAGTTTTGGTAAAAGTAAACGGCTCTGCAGCTGCAACCTCTGAACAAGCGCTCTGCTTTCTGTCCCGCCTATCCGCGGTGATGAGGCCCACCGCACAACACCTCTACACCTCCGCGTTTCAACCGCTAGAGGTCAGGATTTCCGCTCTATACAGCAGCCTCACTGAGCAGAAGCGTCACTTCTCGATGCGAAATAATGGGTAGTAGAGTACAACTTAGTTCTTGAATAACAAATAAAGGAAGGACAAAATCACCCTTAAGACAAGAATCTTGTATAGAAAAATGTGAGAGAAAATATTTCTTACAAACTCAGGTTTTTAAAAGATCTTTTAATGGCCCACGTTGAAATTTTGGACCTGTGGATTTGACCTCATGAGATCTTATCCTCTTCAGAATCTGTGGTCAAAAGCAGGCGAATAACCAATGAACCAATAAATTAGCAACTCTAAGCACTAATAAGACAAGAATGGTCTTATTATTAGAGACGAATCAAGAAATTTATTTTGTGCTCAATCAGAATTTACTTTGGGGTTTCGCTAAGCTCAAAATGATGATGATGGAGTTTTTATTTACACTGGGGCAATACTTAACTTTTAAAGGAAAAATGCATGGTTGAACCCCGGGGAAGGCACTTGTACAAGTTTATATTTCATCCTTCTCATATCAGTATTGAATACATTACACACAAACAGCAACTATTTCATTTTTAATAAATAAAACCTGAATCTTATTCAGAATTCTAGAGCATTTTGTGTTGCCCTTCTTGTGTGTGAACAGGTTTTTCATTAAAAAAATGAAAAACTTGCATTTATTATTTGCTTTATTAACAGAAAACAAAAGAAACTACTCCTCAAACAGGGCTGAAAGTTGAAAGGAACCAAAGTTTATGTAAATGAACATCTAATAAAGAAAAATGCAGAAATTACAAGTCAGGCAAGATTATTGAAAAAGCAGAAAAACATAAAGTCAACATGGAAATCCAACGGCAAAGTATATATAAAACTCAATGGAACTCTAGAGCAGGCCAGAGTCTTGGTTATCCGAGAGATGAATGAACTGGAGAAGTACAAGTTTTTTCTTTTTTTAAACCAGTACACGACTAATAACATGGTAAATATTAAAAGTATTACTGCAGTGAGGGTTATTTTCTTTTTTCTCCTTTTTTTTGCATGTTTGACAGTTTTGAATTAGATCTAACAAAACACACGATAGATAATGATTTAGATCCTGATCATAATTTTCTAAATAATATGGAAACAAACTGTTGCTATTATAATGAGCAACAGTTAAATGACAATTAAAATGTTTATGGAATTTCACTTATCCACTTTAATAGCAGAAGTCTAATTACAAATTTCCAGAACATAAAAGGACATTTGGTGCAGTTTAGAAAACCATTTAATATTATTGCAATCTCTGACACATGGCTTACAGCTGATAAGGTAATGAATACGGAGTTGGATGGATTTCAATTAAAGAAAGTATGAATAGAAAGAACACCAGGATCAAACATCGAATTATTTAGTAATATTATGGAGGATCTGTTCTCAAAAACAACACAAAAGACCAATTTAATTTGTGGGGATTTTAATATAGACCTGCTGAATCCCATCAAACACAAAAGGACGAATGATTTCATCGAGTGTATTTACAGTATGAGTCTTCTTCCAACAATCACAAAACCAAGCAGAATAATGTCTTATAGTGCTAATCTGATTGATAATATCTTTATAAATAATATAGACAGCAATGCAACCAGTGGATTGCTGATGAATGACAGTCATCACCGACCTGTCTGTATAGTACTCAAATGTGGCTATAGGAGGGAAACTGTGCAACAGGAGGTGCGGTATAGGAGGGTGAGAACAGAGGAGTCCTTATCTGCTTTCAGAATGAATTTACAACATTATAATTGAAAGAGTATATATGATGGTGATGTAAACAAAGCATTTGAATTAGTCCTACACGCCTTTAAAACCTTATATAATAAACATTGTCCAATAAAACAATATCGTTATAAAAATACGTTTTCAAAATGTCCTTGGATGTCCAAGGTTTTACAGAATGCTTGTAAAAAAAAAAAAACTCTTTATAGGCAATTTATAAATTGTTGAACGAAACATAATGAACAAAGTTATAAAATATATAAGAATAAGTTAATTAGTATTACTAGGAAATGTAAAATAGAGTATTACAACAAGATATTAAATGAAAATAAAGAAAATATTAAAAGGATATATGGAATATACTAAATAGTATTATTAGAAATAAATCAACCAAAGCTAATTATACAGATTATTTTATAGAAAATAATATGCCTATTATAAATAGGAATGGGGTGGTTAATAGATTTAATGATTTTTTTTGTCAACGTGGGTCCAAGACTGGCCAAGGAAATAAAAAAATACACCATCTGACCAGAATAGAGTGAGTGAGTTTTTTGGACCTAAAAATTCAATATTTCTGAAACCGGAAGAAAGATAGATTATTGAAATGGTTAATAAATGTTAAAAAAAACTTTCAACAGACTGCGATGATATTGATATGACTGTAGTAAAGAAGGTAATTGATGTAATTGTGGTTTTTTTTTAAAGCATCTATGTGATCTATCATTCAGAACAGGTACATTTCCAGAGAAAATGAAAATAGCTAAAGTTATTCCTTTACACAAAGCAGGTGAAATCCATGATTTGACTAATTATAGGCCAGTTTCCTTACTTTCAAAATTCTTTAAGATAATGGAAAAACTGTTTGTGGCAAGGCTTGACAACTTTAATGAAAAAAAACAATATTTTAACGGAAAGTCAGTATGGTTTTAGATCAGCCACATCATCACTGGCAATAATAGATTTAGTGGAACATATAACAGAATACATTAAAAAACGAAAATATGCAGTGGGGATATTCATTGACTTGAAAAAGGCCTTTGATACTACACATCATAAAATACTAATATATAAAATGGAAAGATATGGAGCGAGAGGGGTAGCAAATAACTGGTTGAAAAGTTATCTTGATAATAGACAGCAATATGTACAAACTGGTCAGTCAAAATCTTCATGCTTGAATATTACCTGTGGTGTTCCACAAGGCTCAGCACTGGGTCCCAAATTGTTTATTATGTATATTATTGATATATGTAGAGTCACTAATGTTTAGAATTTTGTTGTATTTGCAGATAGATGATACAACTATTTCTTATTCTGGAGATGATTTAAAACAGCTTTTGGAGGTTGTTGGAAAATAAATTGATAAAATTAAACACTGGTTTGAAAGAAAATTTAACTAAGTCAAAATTTATGTTGTTTGTAAAGAAAGTAATTAACACATCTGTAAACCTGGAAATTAATGTACTGATTGAACAAGTCTTTCAATATATGTTTCTATATGTTAATAAGATGGCAAAAGCGATAGGGATATTAGGAAAAAGAAGGCATAATAAAACTTTGCATACTCTTTACTGTACAATGTTATTGCCATATTTAGAGTATTGTGTGGAAGTCTGGGGTTACACATATAAAAGTTATTTACAAAAAAATATGTACAATGCAAAAAAGAGCACTAAGAATGATATATATTGTTTGGTATCGGGAACATACAAATCCACTTTTTTTTAAATCACAACTTATGAAATTTATGGATTTAGTAAAATTTAAAACTGCTCTTGTGATGTTTAAAGCTAAAAACAATATGCTTCCAAAGAATATTCAAAATTTTTTTAAGAATAGAGAGAGGGGCGGTATGATCTGAATTCAAGAGAAAATATAAGGAGTATATAAATAATGTGTATAAATATGAATATGATAGAAAGTCCAT
Source organism: Crenichthys baileyi (assembly GCA_036173005.1). NCBI lineage: Eukaryota > Metazoa > Chordata > Actinopteri > Cyprinodontiformes > Goodeidae > Crenichthys > Crenichthys baileyi. Next base: position 397,729 of record JAHHUM010000631.1, read on the forward strand.
GCATATTAAGCTCTGATCTATAGATGATTGAGTAATTTGTATTTGCTGGTACTTTGATACGTGTAGGTATCAAAGTACCAGCAAATACAAATTACTGGCAGAATCACTGCATGTGCATCGTGCTCTGTGGATCCTTTTTTAAATCAGGGACAGGAAAGCTGGTCAGAGGTGATAGGAAGATGGATGGAGCTAAATCCTTTGAGAGAACCTGTTAGAGCCTGCAGAAGACTTCAGACTGGGATGGAGGTTCGCCTTCCAGCAAGTCAGTGTGCCTAAACCTACAGCCAGAGCTACAATATATGGTTTAGATCAAAACATGTTCATGTGTTACAATGATTTAGTCAAAGACCAGGCCTACATTCAATTGAGAAACTGTGGAAAGACTAAATTTTTTATGTTAGCAGGTGCTGGCCATCCAATCTCACTTATCTTAAACTCTTTTGTAAAGAAGCAGGGGCAAAAGTTTCAGTTTATGTGCAAAGAAAGTAGAGACACAAACCCCAGAGGACACACACTTCTGAAATGCACTGTAGCTGCAGATTTTGTGTCAATGCATTTAAACCACTTTAGCTTTTATCAAGATTTAGAAATGAAATAAAAAGTCACATATGCTACACAATCTAACAGTTATATAAACAAAACAAAGTACCAAAATAAAAAATGAATATGAATAAGGCAAACATGCTTTTAAGCCTCCTATAAATTGATCAACAAGCTCATTTTAAGTAAAATGAGCTTGTTGATCAACAACAACAACAAGCTCATTTTCAGTAAAAACTACAGCATAACTCCAAAATAAGGAACTCTCTGGTTGACCAGCATGGTATTTTTAACCAGCATGTCTGGCAGAAGGAAAACGCTACCCTGAAAGTTATAATATGCCATCAGCAGACTGGGAGGAATTCTCCTTTGAGCCGACGTGAAAATATGTGTGAGACAGAAGCATCTCCAGCATCTGTGAAGAAAAATGGGGGATTGAAGCAAAGAGGGGAATCTCTTCAGCAAGGGTGGTTCTAGGCAGGGGCCAACCGGGGCCAGTGCCCCTGTAGAAATGGTTCTGGCCTCTGTACTGAAGAGATAATACTATGTCAGTTTCTTATGAAGATATGCGCCGTCACAGAAACACAGTTTATCAAATCCCCAGAGACCCCAAAGCGCTTTACACTACATTCAGTCATCCACCCATTCATACACACATTCACACACTGACAGTGGTAAGCTACATTGAAGCCACAGCTGCAAGAAGTTCAGGCTGCCACACAATCAGCGCCATCGGCATCTGAATGTTTTTGTATACGTTTTAAAATAATAAAACCTGAAACGTTCTTAGAGTATTAAGCACCAGAATCACACCCAATTCAACATTTTTAGGGGTTAACCAAAGCAAATATCCCGCTGAGTAACAGAGACGCCTGCAGGCTTTTAAAACCAATACCGTTATCTCTGCGTTAAACCAAGAGAGGGAAAGAGGCTAATCATTTCCAGAAAACCAGAGCTGTCAGCTTCAAGTCCCTGCACTTCCAATGTTGTGTGATCAAGGCAAATATTTTCATAAAATGCTTTAAATGGACAGAGAAATGGGTTGTTACTAATTACAAGCCATAATAGTCTATTGTTATTTTTATAGTAAAAATTCCTAACAAACTGATCTCAAAGAACAAAACAAACAGGTCCAATTCCTAAAAATTTATATAGAATCCATCTATCTGCAGCAGTCATTGGTCGGGAGACAAAATACCAGTCCATCATAAGGTAACACAGACGAGACAAACAACCATACACACACATACACACCTAAGGGCACCAGTTGTGTATTCATGTGAATAACATGCAAACTCCATGGAGAAAGAATACAGGACCTTTTTATTGCAAGGCAACAATGCAATCAACTGTGCCATCGTGCAGCCCAATATAGAATCAAGTTTATCCATCAATATGGCCAGAAGTTACTCAGACCCCTGGCAGATTTAAACAAAAAAAACGTTTATTAAACCAGAGTTTGTATCTCGTGGGGAAAGAAACATGGCTCAAAAGATAAAACAATTTAAAGAGTATCAGTTTTACAATAATTTATTTTTTTATTTATTTTTGATAATTTTCTTTAAAAATGGCTTTGCAGTAATCAACGGAAGAATCTATTGTTGGTTTAATAGCAATCATTCTTTTGTGACAGGCTCCAAGGGTTGGAAGGCCTCCTTGTCATCACCCTAATCTTGTGTTCCTTCTACAATTTAGTTCTGGCTGGGTCACTCCAAACCTTTTAAGACTACTTTAAACCTAAATCTGCCAACAGTATAAATCATTTTGGCCTTGTAGGCAGGGAAGAGCCTTGTCTTTTTTTTTTTTTTTTTTACTTTCTACCACCAACAGGTGGCAGCAATGTCTAAAGAACACAAGTGCAGAAGTAACCTTGAGAACACCAATATCATTATGGATGAACGTCTAATCATAAAAACTATCTCTGAGGTTGCAAGTGCCAGGGAAGAAACTATAGACAAACAGCGGTCTTACTTTTTTCCATTGTGAATCATGCACTGATTTTACTTCCAGAGCTAGTAAAATTACCAGGGCAATTTGTTTGCCACAAGCTATGTAGGAGCCACAGGGAACGTGAGGAAGAAGGTGCTCTGGCCAAACATGTAACTATTCGTCCCACATGCAAAATGCTATGAGTGGACGAAAACTAACACGGCAGATCAGCCTAAACAACATCCGCACCTCGAAACATGGCTGTGGCAGCAGCATCCTGTGGGGGCGCCTTTCCTCAGCAGGCACACGGAAGCTAGTCAGGGTTGATGAGCAGATGGGTGGATATAAATACAGGGCATTTCTGGGGCGGAAAAAAGCTGTTAGAGACAGAAGGTAAACCTCCACCCCGGTCTTGGGTTTTTTGCAGACAGGTAAACGACCTTGAAAATACAGCCTAGTCAAAGTCCAGACCTAAAACCAATTGAGGCTCTGTGGCATGATTCAAAGATGATTTCCATCCAATCTGACCAAATTATTTTGAGAAGCATAATTGGATGTATAGATGTGAAAAGCTGGCAAATATATACCCAAAATGTAGACATTAATCTACTACTTTGCACTGGCATAATCACATAAAATCTCTACAAAACACACTGTATTTTGTGGTGGTAACATGAAAAAGTGGAAGGGCTATAAATTCTTATGCAAGGCAATGCGTAGGTGGTGTGTTCAATTTAGCCAAATAATCAGACCAAAGAGAAATTATTTTGTTTGCTTAAGAAATGTTTTCTTTCTCTGAGCAGGAATAACAAAAAAAGAAACAAATAACTTTCACTGTTTGTCTCATTTCAGAAGCAATCATTGTGTGTAGATTTACTGATTGTTGCACCTAATCATTATTCTTCATCCAGATTTAAAAGGTTTGGTATTTTTTCCTCTATACTGCTGTACGTTAGTCAGGTGCACCCTAAGCAGCACTAGCATCTTGACTTTGATCTGATACTTGCCAGATGAGATAGCAGGTGTTTCCTCTTCCGTTTACTTGTATCCAACCAGCAGGCTCACAATTCCAGGTGCGCTGATTCCCAAGCGGAGTGGAGGTAGATCTGTAAATTGTGCAGACAACATCCCACTGTGTAACAGACCCCCCGGGCTGAAAGAGAGCAACCAGCAGGCACAAACTTCTCCATGACTGACTCCTGTGATAAAACTTCCTTTATTCACAATTAGAGATCTGTCATTGTCATATTTACAAATACATGTTGCACATAGTTACACCAAGAAACGTAGAGCAGAAGCACAGTTCAACACTGGTCTGAGCACCTCCAAACACTCTCTCCCCCAAGTAGAAATCACATAATAAACGCAGTGTAAGGGATTATAAGAAGCTGGAGCTCCCTGCTGGTCAGAAGGACCAGTTCAGTTTTCAGTGGAATACTTTGAAGAGCCAACAAGTGCTCCCTGCTGTTAATGACGCGGGTGGATCTACATGTAACGGTGTGCTGTCATCTGATATGGCAAGCCATTAGTGCCAAATATTGGCACTTTTTCCAACCTGTCTTGTAAATAAATTACATGAAACCACAAAGTTTAAAGGGTGCGATGTCATGGCATCAGAAACCCGCCCAGAACGTCTTGGCGTTTTGAAAAGCTCGTGAGTAGCATGGATTGGGGATGGTCCAGCAAGTCCATACTAAACTGCTGTTTATAAATGGCAGTTTAAGGTTTGGGGTTCAATGACTGGATAAGATTTTTTTTTCTGGATAAAGGTTCTCCTTTTCTTTCCGCTGCTCAGTTATCCTTTGAAAAGCCACTATAGGCATAAAATACAGTACTCTGGAAGGGAGTTCGCCAACCCAGTGTGAGTTCTAAAGCATTTCTTTACCAGACATGTTAAAAGAGTAAAGATATTTGGCCCTATTGGCTTGCCATAATCTGAACATTTGGATTTGCGTTTGGGTTAATACACAGCAGCCTTATACTGCATGTCTAAATAAAGTCATGGCTATGAGAGGCATCCAAGAACTCTGTGGCGTCAGACAACTGCTTCCTCTTTTCTGTTCATCAATCCTCTAAAACCGGCTTAGAGGAACAAATGACCTGTTCTCTTAAAAACCAGTTGGATTCATACATGAAAGTAAAATTAATAAAATGGTGCTAACTTTGTGTGAAAACCAGATGAGGCTTGAAAAATCTTTAGATCAAAACTTTTTTTGTGTGCTTCCCATTCCACTTCCTGCAGGTCTAAAATTTAATCCAAGGCTTCAGCTCCACTGAACTGTTTCTATCCATGTGAGTTATACGTTTTTTCATTCAAGTTCTGTTTAATTTGTTCGTTATGATTTTTAGATGCTGTCATTCATCTCTTACTGTTGTGACATACTGGTCAGCCCACTCTAGAAGGGGAATCATGGACAGATTTTGGAAAAATTGGGCCAGTCTTAAGACAAAATGTGACATTTGGATGTCTTTGTGGCCTGAATTTGCTTCCATTCCTTTGTGCAACAATGGAGCTCTTGTCCTTTTGTAGTCCACACAGACCCTATGGGAGCAAGAGACACTTCAGTATTCAGCAGAGATGCAATCTACCGGCCGGGGATTGGACTATTTTCTTTAGATTGGCTCTGGGGGTTATCTGCAGTTCAAATGCTGAAAAATCGAATTTAAAAAATGCTTTTTTTCCAATGATGCATTTTCTATTGTCTCAATGACCTACAGCATGTGCTTAGATGCTTCTTTTTAGTTTAATCCCAAATAAATGCATATGAAGTTAAGGTGAGAGACTTATTGCATTCAAGAAAGAGCCTGCAGAACATTTAGCTTTCGTGTGTTATAATCCTTAGAAGAAAGAAAAACCAAGAACCGAACCAGACTAAGATGAAATCGGCAGGTCAGACCTCAAAGAACAGCAGAAATTGTGTTGGTCAGAAAAGCAACGATCGGTGCATCTCTAGCAATCAGTCAACGACCTCAAACATAAACTTAGATTTATGGATGGATTCAAGATGGCAGAACAGCTTTGGTAACTTGGGAGTTTTAGGCTATATTTCAAATGTGTAACCATGGAGCAGGAGCCTGTCAGACATGTTGAAGAAAAACAAGAAGACATAACATGAGGTACATGAAACCACATATAGTTAAAAGAAGAATAGTTTTACTGATCTTGTACAGTTTGATCAGAAACGGGATTCCAGCGATTCCAGACAGACTTTAAACAAACAAACCTCACTGAGCTTCTTGTCTGTCTTCTAGTCATCCAGATATGAAATAAAACAGCTTCAGACATAGTTGGTTGTTTTGTCCCGTTAGATCTCAGAGCTGGCTTTAACCACACAAATGCCGCTGTAAACCTTACTCTGGACACGGTCACGTGCAGATGAAGGGTCAAAGGGAGCTGCGTCAGTGTCGGAGAGAGATGTGCACACTCGTTTCACAGATTTGCTTACAAGACCTTCCGGATTAGCGATCGCCAGTGTGCACCCACACAAACACACAAGCATAGACATTAATCCACTGAGCATTTGGGTCAGATCAGATAAAATTTTGTTGTGGGACACTCACTTAAGCTTTAAACATTTTACTTAAAAAAAGGCACAAACTATGATTTTCTGGTAAACTATTTGAATGTAAAATAAAAAAAAAAAATCTAAACTTTTTTTTCCTCTTCTTTCCATTTTTAAATCAACAATTTCAGCCATGAACGCAGATTTCATCACTGACTCTCCAGATCAGTCTTTATTTTCTTAATTGTTAATTTCAAACCTCAATCTTGTCCACTGTAATTGTTTTCTTTCCCAAAGTGCAATATAAATAAGAGCTTAATATCTGCTGTCGCTCATTCTTCCACAGTACCTGAGGCCAGTGACTGTGCTACAAACACCACGTTGAAGGACAAAAAGAAACCTGGTGAGGAACGAACTGAACTCCAGAAGACTACAACATAAAAAGAAGCATTGAATGCAGGGTTCGAGTCTGAAAACTGAGGATTCACTTACAAAAAAAAAAGCAAAGAAAAATACATAAAAATCAGATTTAGTTTTAAAGATGAAATGCTTCCTGTGTCTCTCAGATTGAACATCAGCATAGTTCACCTTTTACCGTGATCCCAAAATACATACCGGAAAAACAAAAAAGGAAAGAAAATGTATTTCCTACGGAGCAGATTTCACTTGAAACTACCTGAATGGTTTCCCCTGATCAACAGCTGATCCAACAAATCACCTTCTGCATGGGATCTAGAATACAATAACTGCTTCAAACGGCATCATTTTTTTTATATTCACGCCACTGTATTCGAGTTTCATTGTTACAGCTTTTATACGTTTCCTCAAGCTCCCAGTTCTAATGCAGGTACGCTTGTAATTCGTCTGTAAAAGAATCAAAAGTCTCTTGAGGAGTCGGTAGGACTGCAACATTCCTTCAACACGACAGGAGCCGTGGGGAGCGCTGAGAATGAGAGAGAGGGAGCGCGAAGGAAGGAGGTACATGGTGGCGGGGTGGGAGGGCGATGAAGGGGGGACAGGGGAAGGCCTGGGGGTTTTTGTGTAGTTGTTTCCATTTAAAACTGGACAGTGACCACAATGTTTCAAGTTGTCTCCATCCTCTTCCTTCACTTGTGCCTCTGAAGAGCTTTCCTCTTTCTCCTTTTGAAGAAACAACAGCACCTGCAGGAAAGTGATTAAAATTAGACCAACAGGATCCCTGAAGTTAGCATCCATTTCCAAGTTTCCTATTGGCGCAAAGCTAAAGGACTATTTCTGCACTGGATAAGAGGACATAAAAAACACGATTTAAAACAGTTTGACAAAGATAAAACATTTGTTCTACCTGTGAGACAAAGAAGCGTTTTTGATGCTTTTTAACATTGGGAACACAAGAGATTAAGGCAAGCACAAAAACCAAAGTGTCCTTAGACTCAATTATTTGACACCGATTACAGATTACTCAAAACACAGTTTGTGTTTTATAAAACCTTTACTCTGTTCTTGAGAATTAAAAAAAAATTAGGATTCTTGGATTACCTAAAACGACCATTAAAACTTTGTATGGTCTTGTTCTCATCAACCTCAACTCTTTTTCATATGCTGCCTTTTAGGGTTGAGATATACTGGTGAACACTAAAAAATTACATTACTGACGGGCATAATTACCCCAAGCATGCCACTGTTTTAGCAAACACAAATAATCTTCATCAATCTACAGAGATTAGTTTACCACAGCTTAAAATGTGGACATCCAACTGAAATGCAACCTATGAACAAATTGCTCAAGAGAGGACCGGAAATATTTGAAAAGAAAATGTCTTTTCATACTTGGTTTCATCAACCACGTCAACCTCAGTGGGAGCAGTGATGGGAGCGTTGGAATGTCCGGCTGTGGGATCATCCGTGTTCAGCTCGCCGTTCGTTGAGCTCATCACCTGCGCCGTTAGAAAAAGGGACGTCAGATTGCTCGAACAAATGACTGAAAGATGGGGATCAACGTTAAGTCAACAATATATACACCTCAAGGCATGGACACTCTCAGATATGAACTATCTAACCTGGACTGAAGTGCTAAGACAATTTCACAGAAGTTTACTGGACCATGTATTGTCTTAAAACAATACACAGCATAAATATGAATACTAAAGCTGGTTCATATTCCTCTTGTTCATCCTCTTCAAAGAGAAACGCTTTCAACAGTAACAGTAGCTCATCGTTTCATCTTCAACAGATTAGTGCTTTCTAACAAAATGCTTAACAAAGACATTCATTTAGGAACAAATCAAAATGGTTCCCGTTTCATAGCCATCGACTGTCACCTGATTGGGCCTTGGAAAATGCGCTACTTATGGCTGTAATGAAAAAGAGGAAGAACAAGATAAACCTGTTTGGACTCTGCATGTGAATACACACACCGATGCAAATTGGCCCTTTAAAACACACAGTTCTGCTAAAGAACACTGGGTGGCGTATTTGCAACACATTAACAATGGAGACTTAGGACTACTGGGATAACCTCAATGGGACCTTTGGATTAATGTAAAAGTGGGAACAGCAAAAATACTTCAATGTTTCAGACTGTTGTTCTTTTTGTCTCTTTTAAAAGAAAATGACACAAAACAAAATATTCTCATCTGTTTAATATGTTTCAGTTTGGGATTTTTTAATAATAAAGGCAATTTTATCAGGTGCATCTCAAATCATAATATCCATGAACCCAATTTATTTTAGTAATTGAATTTAAAAAGTGAAACTCATTGCTCAGATTGATACATTTAGTTGCATTTATTCCTGTTCAGTTAACGATTTTAGTTCACAGCTAAGGTTGGGCGATTGGACGAATTTACCGACCATCGACGGTTTTTTTTAAGAGCGACATTTTGTTGTTATTTTTGGCCTAGAGGTTAGGGGCAAAACGCTGTCGGACTTTTACAACCACGTACCCGGTGTCACAAAATAAACTGCTCTCCGGGACACACTGCTCCAAGCAGCCAGCCGCGAGTACGCAAGTGATAGCATATAGTGATGGGGACTCTTTGAAGGGAACCGAATCTTCAGGATCCGTTCCCTTCAAAAGAGCCGTTTAAAAGAGCCGTCGAAATGATGAATTTTTGAAAATGTGCATATTTCGAAGAACAAGCTATTTTACCCTTATAAATAGTGTTAAATATAGAAATATTTTGGAAACCTGGCATGTGTGGGTAAAATTTAAAAGCTAAAATCATCTGTATTAAGTAAGTATTATTTAAAAGGTGCAAAATAGAACCACAGTATGTTCATGCACAAATATCTCTTTATGTATATAGTTTTCCATACAATTAAGTGTAAAATATCAAAACATAAATATCAAATAGCCATGTTGTTCTTTACTACAAGTTTTGTGCCCATTAATAGCATTTTAATGCTATATGTAATATAGAAACAAAATAAAGCAAAATGTAACAGAATAGAAGAGAAAAAAGTACACCAGAGCTGCTTTGGCAAAAATAAAAATATCACCAACTGCAGCATTAAATATAACAATTAATGCAAAGCACTAATGGTAAAAAACACTTGGAAACATTAACCGAATAAAGTGTGCAGACTTTTTGTTGCACGACTCTTTGTTTTGTCCTCGAGCAAGGAGCACGCAGTGACCGTCGTCCCACCTTGCTGGCACTGTACGTCTGCACAAGCGGCACACCGCTTTAGTCACATCCTGTGGTTCACCTCTTTCATCCGGTTTACAGCCAAAGTTTTCCCAAATAGGAGACTTGGTATTTTTTTTTTGATAACCAGTTCCTCCATTCTTGGACATTTGTGTTCTAAATTGGCAAATCAGTTTACTGCTCCGCCCACAAAAAACTCCAAACGTCACTTGCGAACATATGGCCCATCGTCATTTGTTGGACTGACTAATATCGGTTGGGAAAATGTTCCATATCGCCCAACCTTACTTGCAGCTAATAAATATTCAGTTAAGAAAATTATAATATTGTATAATACTGTTAAAAAAAAACATATTTTTATTCAGAAATCACTGCAATGTCCATGTACTATAGTATATGCATTCAGTACTTGGTTGGGGTTCCTTTTGCATGAATCTTCCCGTCAAGGCAGCAATTTGCTTGGGTTGCTTTAATAATGACCTAAGGTACAGCAACTTTATTAGAACCAATAGATAAATTCCTCTTGCAGAGGAGACAGACCAGAATCCACTCAGCATACAATGATGTATTTAATTTCCCTTTGAGATTAATAAAGTATTTCAGAATGCAAAGCTCCGACTTTGGACCACTGAGCAATAGTGCAAGCTCTTTTTATCTTACCCCAGGTAAAATATTTCTGAATCAGGAGTTGCTTAACACAAAGAATACCACATTTGTAGCCCATGCACAGGTTGCATCTATCTGTGGTGCCTCTTGAAGCACCGACTCCAACACTTTGAAGGGGATTCCCAGTGCTTTGAACACTACAGCTGAACATGCTTTGCTTCGCAACCCTTTCAAGGCTGCAGCTATCCCTGTTATTTGTGTGATGTTTTCTACCAAAACGCTTTCCTTCCACTAAGCTTTCCATTGACACGCCAAACCTCTAAAGGGATAGCTAACATTGAATTTTAAGTGGAGGGCGTTGATGACAATTTTCTGGGAAACTGAATTTTGGGTGTTCATTAGCTTTAAAACCCAAAATATCCCTGCTACATGTGTAAGGCATCAATGTGAGTTTCACTGTTTAATTTGAATAACTTAAATTTTCTATTTGATGACTTTCTGGTTAATTGAGATGCAACTGTATATCATGAGGTTGGGATATTTCTGCATATCGTCTTTGCATGACTGTTGCTGCAAGCTGCCTACAAGCAGGAGAGCTTTTATTCAGCAATGAGAGCAACATGCAGAGCACACTGGGGTTCTAAGAGTTTGATTCAAAAACACAAGCAACCAAGAGAGCATCTACCAGGCAGGCAATGTGGGTTCAGTTAGAAGCGGGGAAGTCTGTCACAAAATCACATGCATTCATGCATTAGCCATCAGAGCAGCAGCAGCGGTACCTGAACAGAGCCCCCCAGCCGCTCAGCTGTGAGGTGCGACCCCAGAGTCTCCTTATTGGTCACGGGGGTGGGCTGAGACTCACTTCCTTTGGGCTCAGGTGACTTGATACAAAGCAGAAACGGTTGAGGCAGGAAGTGGTGAAAATAAGGAGAGAGGGGAGAGAGGGTTGCAGGTGAGGTGAGGGGTCAAGGGTGAGGAGGAGGCGATGTGGTGGAAAGGAGTGAGGGAACAGGTGAGGGAGTAACACGGAAGAAGGGGGAGTAAATGAAAAAAAGAAAAAAAAATTAAAGACGACATCTCTCAAGCAGAAGCAGGCTTGTTAAGACAAACTATGTTAATAAAGGAGTAAAGGGAAGCAAAAATTTATTTGAAGCATCGAAATAAACTCATGCAGAAGTAAAAGAACACAGCCTTGATCATGTTGTCTAGAACTTGAGTTTCTATAAAACACAGACAGCAATCAAACTTCTCAGGTGATATAGTATTACTTGTGCTGCAGCTAAAAACTTATATTTTCCGTCATCTAAACTCGAACCTTTCCTCCTTAAGAGTCCTGCTATGAATATGGCAAATCACTACAGAGTCTGCTTCAACTAGGATGTAACAGCTTTTCTGAGTCATGACCAATGTGCATGGTACAGTAGGAGGTGCTTTGCCAGCATTAAAAAGGTGGCACTTTGCTTCCAAGCCAATCACATTAAATCCAGAGCAGTAAAAAAAACACGGGGGGGGGGGGGGGGATCTAGAGTCCACTGTGATAAGTCAGTCATAAAACGAAATGTTCTCCTTCAACAGCTTCGCGGTAAATGATGAGTCAGACTCAACAAGCACAACAGCCTTATCTGTACCATTATTTATGACAATCAGGCATCATTTATGGATGTTTTATGCATAATAAATCTAACAAATTATTCCACGCCTACACATAAAAAAAGGCTCAGGTTGCATGCTAACACAAAACGCTGTGCACTTTGTCACCCACTAAGCATGTAATTAGTCATCACTGGTATAAACAATGCAGTTTGCATTTTCAACTCTGCCGTGCAATGAGCGATGCTAAGGGTTGCAAAATGTTGAGACTTACAGTGCCTTGCACAAAGTCATAATCTGAACATTTTGTCCTATTACAACCTCAACCTTTAGTGGATTTTATGGGATAGACCAACACATAGGAAGGAATAGCTCTAAGGTGGAAGGAAAAGGTCCTCCTGAACTGCCACGCAAGTTAAGCAACCCATGGTAGCTCTGGAGGAGCTACAGAGATCCAAAACTCAGCTGGGAGAATCTGTCAACCAGACAACTATTAATTCTACACTCCACAAAACTGGCCTCTATGAAGTTTGGCAAGAATAAAACCACTGGTGAAAAGAAAGGCATTGGAAGTTCAACTTAACGTTTATCACAATGAGCCACAGAATGTGGAAGATAGCTAAAACTGTGCCATTGAGTGGTGGAAAATTAACAAGAGTGGTGGTGTCCACATAATCCTGAACACAGGTGTAACATGGATGCAATAGCAAATACAGGTTGAGCAAAATACCGTTTAGTCCTACAGAAAAACTGCTTGAGGCTCAAAAATACTAGGGTGGAAGGTTCACCTTACAGCAGAACATAAACCCTAAAGATGCAGCTTGAGTTACAATGGAATGGTTTAGATCAGGGGTGTCAAACTCCAGTCCTCAAGTGTCTGTGTCCTGCAACTTTGTGATGTGTCACTGGGCCAACACACCTGAATTCAACGGCTAAATACCCCAAAGCATGAAGCAGGTTCTACAGTTTGCTGCTAAAGACCTAACTATTTGATTCAGGTGTGTCGAAGCACAGACATCTGAACGTAGCAGGAACCGGGCCCTTGAGAACTGGAGTTTGAAACCTCTAAGATCAATGCATATTAGAATGGCTCAGTTAAAGACTAGACCTACATCCAACAGAGAATCTGTGGAGAATCTGAAAATTGAAAAGCCATGTATCCTTTTCCTTCCACCTAATTATGCACTACTTAGTGTCTACCACATAAAATTGCGGTTGTTTAGTGACAAAAGGTGGAAAGGTTTAAGAGGTATAAATACGTGAGCAAGGCACTGTATAGGAAGCCATAAATTACGTCCTATTTTCCACATGACTGCCCTTAGCTACAAATTCTCCATTTCCGCATTATGTTATCTAATTTTTTAAGGCTGGTTGTCTGATAAGGACTTTAAAAACAAATCAAAGGGTGAAGAAGAACTGGCCTTGTTCTCCAGGAAGCTGCTTGTATAATGACGGTACTAAAGTGGTCCGGCATGGAAAGATCGTTCGAGTAGATGGGCTGGGTGTGGTGTTTGAAGTTGATGGCCTCACCTGATTTTTGGTCTGCTGCTGTGCTTTGTCTCTGCTGCTGGGCTGCAGGGGTGTGTCACTGGGGATTGGGCCTATCGGTGTGGGCTGTATGGAACAGAACAACCACATCAGTGTTCAAATAAAAACAATTTCTTCAGAGGGACATAAAGTGAGGAGAAGACGTAATTGTACTCACGAGAGATTTGCCGACCCAGTCGTACTCGTAGTCAAAGACATAGCCGTTTCTGTCGAACAGGTCAGTGAAGAGCTTTCTAAGATAATCGTAATCTGGCTTCTCAAAGAAGTCCAGCCTCCTCACATAGCGCAGGTAGGTGGCCATCTCTTCTGTTACAAAAGAACAGCAACCAGTGAGAGCACACCAAAACAGTAAGAAGAATTGACATACATGAAAAAGGAAATGGTTGCTCCTACTGACCAGGAAAGCTCTCACAAAGCACTTCAATTGGGGTGGCTCGTTTGGTGTCTCCGATCTTCTGATATCTCTCTTTCAAAGTGTCAGCCTTGAGTGGACAGAGGTTTTCATATTATTTATACTATAAATTTAAACATATGTAGCTGTGTGAAATGAACAGATATGATAATCAAATTTGTTTAATCTTAGGCTTCCGACCACATGACTGATGAAAATTCCTCTGGATCCCAGTGATTTTTATAGCACTTAAGCCTTGTTTGTATAAATCCGACACAGCACTTTAGATTTAAAAGTGATTCCTTAAATGCACTGAAACGGTTTTGCTTCAAGCAGCAGCAGTGATGGTAAAATACAGAAAGCAATCATAAATACTTGATACATATTTCTCCAACTCTTCATTTAATACTTTATATGTGGGAGGAAATCAAAATCTGGATTGACACAGGTGTCAGGCTGCGGATCTTTAAAGAACCTAGGTGCGAGCTGCGTGTTCACCAGGTACTTTCAAACTGATTTGCTTCAGTGAAAAGTTAGAAACTGTTCACTTCAATAAAGAGGGTTCCCACACATTTTCAGGTAACATTCCATACTCATCCAAACTCAATTTTTTTTAAACCTCAATATACTTTGTGTTTGTTTGTGTACTTCTAGAGTGGTTAGGCTTTTAATGTGGAGCCTGCAAAAACTGCACACTGTGAAGCAGAGAGAGGGATGGAGGAGGTTGGGAGGTAAAAACTGGCTAACTGAAAACAAAAATGGATGGATAATGACAGATTGATTATCAGCTGGATGCGTGGATGAACCAAAGGATGGATGGATGGATAGAAGAATGAATGGACAAACAAGCGTACATGCAGACAGCTGCTACGTGGATGGATGGAAACACAAATATTTCTCCATGCTTTATTTTATTGTTTCATACTTATCCCGACCTAGGAAACACCTACACTCCATACTGTTCCAGACTTTAATGGAACCATGAGTTAAAGTGTGAGAAAACCTGTCGCTTTTTCTTCTTCATAATATTTTAGCCTCAACAGCATAGAGGGTTGTTCTGGCCTGAGCCACGCGACATCCCCCACATTCATCTATCAAGAGCTCCCACCCACACAGCAACTGTTCGGTTGTCTTTTCTTCGACTGTTCTTTGATATTGATGCCTTCAGAAAGCTATGCATGTCTCCTGCCTGCTATAATTTAAAGTTGGGGCACTTGTGTTGATGACCTTTCGTAGTGCCTCAGGTTCTTTCAGCGATTAAAGTATACATCATGTGAGGAAGTTTGTTAGTGATTATGCAACAAAAGAAAATTAGATGAGTCACAGCTCTTTGCGAAAACAATTCAACCTGTAATGATTGCAATGGTTCAGGCCAGCTCTGGAAACAATATTCAAACATTTAGAGTAAATGTTTTATCATATACATTTCAAGCTAGCAAACGGTTGTGCCTTTTCTTTGCTTGGGTCCACAGAATCTTTAGTGAGCATCAGCATTTATTTTCCAGCTGTTCCTGATGATTAGAACAGCTTTTTATTTGAGCTGTGTGTGTTAAATATTCATGAGCTTTTCATGTACTTTTACAAATATTCAGGCGGTGAATTTCTGTGCATATATAAAAAAGGAAAATTGAACAGAAACCTGTTTTGGTATCAATCAGAATTTACAAATTCAACATCTGGGTCATTTTTGAGGTCATCTGAAGACTTCCAAACTTTTTTGCAGAGGAAATCCTCGTCTCCATCTACATGCCTTTATTGTGGCTTAAATGAAATCAGTAAGCAAACCAAAGCTTTTCAGAATATATTTACTGAATCATGGTTTTAGACAGAATATCCCCAAAGGCCTTTAAAATAACAATTTCATATGAATTTTTTTTTATCGTACTCGTCGTCTTCCGCTTATCCGGGACCAGGTCGCGTGGGCACCAGACTCAGCAGAGACACCCAGACGTCCCTCTCCCCAGACACCTCCTCCAGCTCCTCCGGGGGGAGCCCAAGGCGTTACCAGGCCAGCCGAGAGACATAGTCCCTCCAGCGTGTCCTGGGCCGTCCCCTGGGCCTCCTCCCGGTGGGACGTGCCTGGAACACCTCCCGAGGAAGGCGTCCAGGAGGCATCCGGTATAGATGCCCGAGCCACCTCAACTGGCTCCTCTCGATGTGGAGGAGCAGCGGCTCTACTCTGAGCCCCTCCCGGATGGCCGAGCTCCTCACCCCATCTCTAAATCTCTAAGGGAGTGCCCGGCCACCCTACGGAGGAAGCTCATTTCAGCCGCTTGTATCCGGGATCTCGTTCTTTCGGTCATGACTCAAAGTTCATGGCCATAGGTGAGGGTAGGAACGTAGACCGACCGGTAAATCGAGAGCTTCGCCTTTTGGCTCAGCTCTCTCTTCACCACAACGGACGGCGCAATGCCCCCATTACTGTGGCAGCCGCACCGATCCGTCTGTCGATCTCCCGCTCCATTCTTCCCTCACTCGTGAACAAGACCCCGAGATACTTTAACTCCTCCACTTGAGGCAGGAACTCCCCAGCGAACCACCCCAGTGCATGCTGTAGGTCTTGGCTAGAGGGGGCCAGCAGGACCACGTCATCTGCAAAAAGAAGAGACAAGATCCACTGGCCTTTAAACCATACCCCCTCCTTGGCTGCGTCTAGAAATCCTGTCCATAAAAGTTATTAACAGGACCGGTGACAAAGGGCAGCCCTGCCGGAGCCCAACATGCACCGGGAACAGGTCCGGCTTAGTGCCGGCAATGCGGACCAAACTCCTGCTCCACTTGTACAGAGACCGGATGGCCCCTAATAAAGGGCCCCCAATTCCATACTCTTGGAGCTCCCCCCACAGGGCATCACGAGGGACACAGTCGAATGCCTTCTCCAGGTCCACAAAACACATGTGGACCAGTTGGGCAAACTCCCATGAACCCTCAAGTACCCTGTAGAGGGTATAGAGCTGGTCCAGTGTGCCACGGCCGGAACGAAAACCACACTGCTCCTCCTGAAGCCGAGGTCTGACTATCAGCCGGACTCTCCTCTCCAATACCCTGGCGTAGGCCTTACCAGGGAGGCTGAGGAGTGTGATCCCCCTGTAGTTGGAACACACCCTCCGGTCACCCTTTTTATGAAGGGGGACCACCAGCGCAGTCTGCCAGTCCAGAGGCACTGTCCACGACCGCCATGCAATGTTGAAGAGGCGTGCGTTTTGGACACTCGGGTGAAGAGAGGGGCTGAGCGGTCCACTGATCACCACCTGGTGGTGAGTTGGATCCGCTGGAGGAGGAGAAAGCCGGACAGACTTGGCCAGGGATGTATTCAACTCCCACCTCCGGGAGAGCTTTGACCAGATTCCGGGGGATGTTGGAGACATAGAGTCCGAGTGGACCATGTTCTCCGCATCTATTGTCGATGCTGCTGCCCGTAGCTGCAGCCGTAAGGTCTGCGGTGCCTGTCGCGGCAGCAATCCCCGAACCCGGTGGTGGACACCGGCAGTAAGGGACGCTGTCAAGCAAGTCCTATCGGCTGTGGTCGGCTTGCGGGACTCCTGAGGCGGCTGACGGGTACCGTGAGGCCAAGCGTGCCGCGGCCCGGGCTGTGGCAGAGGCAGAGGCAGAGGCAAAAACTCGGGCCTGGGAGGAGTTCGGTGAGGCTATGGGAAAGGACTACCAGTTGGCCTCGAAGCGATTCTGGCAAACCATCCTGCGCCTCAGGAGGGGGAAGCAGTGCTTCACCAACACTGTTTACAGTGGGGGTGGGAGGCTGCTGACCTCGACTGAGGACATTATCGGGCAGTGGAAGGAGTACTTCGAGGATCTCCTCAATCCTGCCATCACGCATTCCCTGGTGGAAACAGAGGCTGGGGACTCGGGGTTGGACTCTTTCATCACCCAGGCTGAAGTCATCGAGGTGGTTAAAAAGCTCCGCGGTGGCAGGGCTTCGGGGGTGGATGAGATCCGCCCTGAGTACCTCAAGTCTCTGGATGTTGTGGGGCTGTCATGGTTGACACGCCTCTTCAATTTTGTTTTATTTCAAGACAAATTTATTTTATACAATGAAATAAAGAACAATGTGTGGAAATTAAAATATTTTTCTTAAAGAATAACTTAGACGTCCAACAGTAATTTTCCGTAAGGTTTAATCTATAAACACTTAGATTTTTTTTTCCCTTTCACAAAAATCTTAATTCATAAAAATGTACAAAACAGAAAACTTTCTGGTTGTGCATTAAAGGGGACATATCATGCAAAATAGACTTTTTTAGCCCTTAAATTAATTTTGTTGTGTACTTGGAGTCTGAAGAAGTGCAGAAAAGTTTAATTTAGCCTCTCCAGGTGCTGCATAGATATCTTTATATTCTGTTTGGGTCGTATTTTTCAGTTCGTTAGTTTTCTCATCATCCGTTACATTTTTCCAACCGTTAGGTCACAGTATTTGCTTCAGAAAAGCAAAACAAGGTCATGGACTTCAGCAGTCTTGCGTATCCGTAATTTTTATTTTTCGCTGTGATTTTGTTGTCCAACCTCAAGTATCCCTACGCTGGAAAAGATAAGTTCGGTTCGGTTGTTGGGTGTATTAACCTATTTATTATACCGTCCCCCAGCATCAGAACCTCTTCAAAGTGCCTTGTTAAATTTTATTTTTCATGTATATGTACCCACAAAAGTGGGGAAATTCCTATTTTCTCCATTTCGAGGGTTAGGGTTTTACTACTATACTTACCTGTTATCCTGTGTCAGCAATAAGTTTGATTAGCACAGCTGGCATTACAGAAGCAGCACTCTCTGTGTGTGTGTTACCTAGTGAATGCAGATCCTTACCTTAACTCAATTTACCAAAAAACATCCAACATTTCCATTCCAAATCCGGCAGAGATTGAAAGCTCAAAAAGAGAAAACAGCTCAAATTTGCTGTACTCCACTCAGCCTTCCTGTTATCTGCTTTAAGTCTTTATCTCTCTTGTGCTCTTCTAGCTTGAATGCTCTCTTTGTCTTTGACTTCATTTTAAACACCTCATCATGTAAAGCACTTTGAATTGTCTTGTTGCTGAAATGTACTATACAAATAAACTTGCCTTGCCTTACTAATACTGAAGATGGCTGACTTTGAGTCTTCATTCAGAGCCAAATGTAACAGGGAAGACGGTTAATGTCAGGTAGCACTGATCTGGTAGCACGTTAGTATGGGGCATTCACTGAACAGAAAGATTGGATTATTCAGTTTCTGACCTGTCACCGTTTGGTCGATTAAGCTGAAAAAATTGACAGCTTCTGATTACAGGCTGCATCTCTAACTGAAACATTCTGTAACTTTATGTCTAGTGTTTACAGATTAACCTTTTTAAAGACACTTTTCAATAATGAAAAACTTTCCATTAACATCCAGACTTGGACAGAGTTGAGGCATATTCCATATTTTCCAAGAATGTGTAAGGACCCTGGATAATGTAGCTTGCTGGTAAGTGATTCAGGCACGCAATTTAGGTGAAACTTCATGATGTGGTGCATTACCTTCAGGCCCTGCCAAGGAAGGCTACCTCGGAGGAAGTACATAAACATGTGGCCCAGTGCCTCTAAATCATCTCTTCTGCTTTGCTCTAGAATAAAAAAAAAGACAAATCACATCAAATAGTTTATAGATGCTTTTATGATTAAACTGGAATTTATTTAAGAGACTCACCTTTTCCCAGGTGTGTGTTAATGCTCATGTAGCGTGCTGTCCCAGTCAGACTCTTGTGCTCCCGGTAGGGGATGTGTTTTTTGGTCTCAGGGTCTATATATTCTTTGGCCAGACCAAAGTCAATGATGTGGATGGTGTGCTGCCTCTTGCTTCCGGGCCTCCCGACGAGGAAGTTCTCGGGTTTTACGTCTCTGTAGATCAAACTCTTGGTGTGCACATACTCCATCCGTGTTATCTAGTAAAGGCAATCAATGGGGCAAAGTTAGTGTCAGGATTTCAGGCTGTTTTGAAACAAGGTGTAGCAAATGACTGACCATGCTCATCATGTCACGACCAACCCACAACAACAAAGGGAGGTGTACAACAAGGCAAAAACAGTTATGTTAAATATAAAACCAGAATTTTAAGCGTTATGTTTTCCTCGACAGCATTTTTATCAGCGCTATACATTTTGAAAACCTATTGAAAACTAAAGCAACCCAGAAATTAAAAAAAAAACGTTGAAGTCAGGGGATACTTAGGGAGCCTTTTAAAGACAAAATTTAAAATAGAGTTTTAGGTTTCACCTCAAACACACTGATAATCATCAAAATCCTCTTCATTGGATTGGACCGAAAGTCCAATTTTATAAGTGAAATCCACTTATCCCTTTAATCTATATTGTTCTCAGCAGTTGCTGCTTGTCCTGGCAGGTTACAGCTGAATAAATATACTAAATATTTGATCATATTGTCTTCTGCACTTTAACATCCATTAAGGTAACTCACGTCTGGTAAATGATGAATGAGTGGTGTGTATGCATTGGAACAACCGATTCAGCTCAACTGCTATTAATGTATATTCAGAAAGATAAATGTGTGCTGTTGCACGTGAATATCTCAGGATTTCCTGAACAAAACGTTTATTATTTAACCATCAACCAGGTGACCTTTAGAACTACCCTCATAAGAACTCCGTTTTATATTCTTTTGAGTTCCTTTTTAGTTACAGGCATTGCTAAACCTTTTACAGGTGCTTCTCAAAACAAATAAGAACATAACTGAAAATTTAAGTCCTTACAGTAATTCAATTTAAAAAGTCAAATTCAGATCCATTTTTTATTCAGATAAAATCAAGGTTCTTTTCCTGTCAATTTTGTTAAATATGGATTGCAGCAAATGAAAACCCAAAATTCACCTTCCCACATGTTGCATAAAACCAATAAAATGAGGCTTTTTAATACACAAATGTTCCAAATACTGAATAGTATGTCTATGCAGGGTGGAGTATATGGACTCCATACATGGTCATGGCTCTTTTTGCATGAAATACTGCATTAATGCAACGTGGCATGAAGGCGATCAGCCTGCGGCTTTGCTAAAGGGGTCACGTAAGACCAGGTTGCTTCAGCTCATCTACGTTACTGGGTCTGGTGTCTTTAACGGTTTGTGGCGGCTCTAAAACTACTAGCTCCTTTCAGCTGAAACTGACACAGAATTTTGACCAATATAGTGCCCCTCATCAAGGCTGCTCGATATTAGCAAAACATGCGACACACAATAATATTAGTGAATGCAGTGATGATATGACTTGCAGTTCTTCACATTACATATATTGCTTACAGTGATATTGTAATAATGATACATTTGCAACATATTGTGCAGCCCTGCCACTGATCCACCTCAGGAAGCAGCCACAAACCTGTATCCATTATGTAAATGAAGGGGTAATGAGGTAATGAGGACTGAGGTAAAGCATATGACAGTGATATGATACAAAGAAGGCTGCAGCAGCAGGAGTCTGCGAACGCTCACAGAGCAGAACCACCCCATGATCTTCAGGTGTCCATCTGATCTGAGAAATACAATGATTAGCAAAATCGGATGCAGATACAATTTTGAGGGTGGATCCATGAAGTTTGCTTAAAGAACTCAATTTACTTGAACGGTCTGCATGAGGACACGACGCACCTCAGCTCTAGGGAGATTCGTCCTCAGGGAATCCCCCATACATGTCTTATGCATTTTGTACAGGAGAATATGGAGTTTTAAACCACACTCCTTTGGTTCCCTAATCTCTGCTACATGCAATCTTTTTGTACAACACCTTTTCCTTCCACTGGACTTTCCATTAATCTGCAGGGATGCAGCACTCTGAACTCCCAGCTTCTTTGGCAATAACCTTTTTTGGCTTTACCCTCCTTATGGAAGTCGCCAGTGGCTGCTGGATAACTGTCAAGTCAGCAATCTTGCCAACGGATGTAAAGCATAACATTTCTGTATTAAAAACATGTTTAATCGATCATGTGCAATCCGGATGCTCTGAGACACTAAATTTGGGGTTTCATTTGAAATTAGACTTCATGCCATATTCATAAAAAATAAACACTTGACATATATCACTATGTTAAATGCATCTATGGGTTTCACTTTTTGAACAGCTATAATCACTCAAGCTTTTAATTATATTATGTTCAAATCACATGTGATGCACCTGTATTCAGGCATGTGCAAACTGTGTTTAAAGTTGAATAACCTAAAATCACAACAAGGACCACGTTTATTTGCTGTTCTTACTCAGGCCTTACCAGCTGTATGGCTATCATAAGGACGGTCTTGAGGGAGAAAGTGCGGTCGCACAAGTCGAAGAGATCCTCTAAGCTGGGCCCAAGCAGCTCCAGCACCATGGCGTTGTATTTCCCGCATGGACCAAAGTAGTACACCTGAGGAATTCCCTCTGTAGAGGCATACACAAACAAATGAAATGTCTTTGTCAGATAAATTTCCAGATTGCAGACATTCTATAATAAGTGTGATTTTTAATTAGCTGTAAAAGATTACAACAAATGAAAGTGTTTTTTTGTGTGTGTGTGTGTGTGTGTGTGTGTGTGTGTGTGTTGGGGGGGGGGGGGGGGGGGGGTGTTATATTTTACTGCAAAACAATGAATAAGCTACTAAAGTGAGATGACCTTTGAATAGTAAATTAACGGTACAAAGTTTTTCACCAATCTATGCTTCGCCAAACAAACCGAAACTGCAGTAAATGTCAGCTCACTGCCACTTTCATTTAGATCAAAAACTTCCCGTTCTCAAAACGTTGCCATGTCCTACACAACAATGCAAACACACTGCCAAGTATGAGGAAGGAGCCACATGAGCTGATTTTATCGTTCCGGTGTGTTGATGAGAATGGCTGGAGCAAGACTTGCTGAAGCTACAGAAGCATGAACAATCTGCATATGAGGGCTTATCCCTTAACTGGTTTGTCCGAAACAGACGTAGCTTTTCCAAAGAAGCAGGATAAAGGAAAGTATGAAGACAAAAAGCAACAGCACAATGTCAACTGCACCAGAAACCACACCTGCCTCTGAAATTGTGTACAAAACTTCTGAGGAATGTGGAAGGATCAACCGGCAGTGAGGCAAACATACACTGAAAACTGAGGTGTGACAAAACACTATTTATGTTCTGATGATAGAACAAACGGAAACAGAATGTAATATATATAATATACATGAAAACATATGTGGTGCTAAAAAAACAGTAGTATGCTATTACTCACGATCTACTGGTTTCAACAACAACAAAACGAGCAGAGAGCTGTGAAAATTAACAGTTACTTCACATGCGCTCAAGACAAACACAGTGGGCAGGAAAAACGAGAAATACAGACTTTTTACATAATCACAGATGCGTATATAGAAATGTTTTTCATCTCCAGTGTCAGAAAATGGACAAGCTTTTTCAAACCTCAAACTGTCAGATCCCACTTGCTAGATTCGTGCTGCTAGGCCAGACATTTTAACACCGATAAATATTTCTGTGCTGTCCAAGATTTGGTACCTACGGTGTTTTTCCACTGATCATCAAGAAGGGCATGTATAATTTGAAATGCCATTTAAAACAAAAACTAAAACAGGCCTCTTTAACATAATTTTATTGTCTATTGAGAGCTGCCTGTCTCATTCCCATCAGAATCAAAGTTATTGGTTGAAGGAACATAATTTTAAATCTTAATCTGTCAGGGGTACGAATACTTTTGAGCTTCAGAGTATATATATATATATATATATATATATATATATATAATATATATGTCGAAATGATCACTCAGAAAGCTCAAACATTAAGAGCAACATTTGGAGGGGCTCAACGCATCAATGCTAGAGCTGAACCTATCGATCAGTCAAAGATTTGAATCGGACAACTTTCCTTCAATCACCAGGTACTGAAAAATCAGATGCTGTCTTTTTTCTATTCATTAAATGCATCAAAACTAAGAATTCCCACCATTTTCAGTCTATAAACGCATCATCAAACAGCATCTGCTGTTAAATAAAAAATAACTTCAGACAAAAGTTAGACATATCTTTTTAGCATCCAAAAAGGGTAATTTTCGAATCCTTCCTTTCTGTTTGGGTTTTAGCACTACCGCCCTTATCACCTTTTTTTTCTCGTATGATTTAGTACAGATAATTTTGTCCAAATCAGAATCAGCAGATCTGACCTAAAGAAAATAAGAAATAAAGACATCGGTATCGGACAGGAAAAGCCCAACTGGTGCATCTCTAATCAGCACTGCTACAACACAAGAAGAAAAAATTAGAAACATCAAGACAAACAATTTTTAAGAGAACAGTAAAAGAACATTGACAGGCAGGTTTGAGCTGTGTGTCTCCAGCTTTTTGCGTCAGTTTTGCCTCTGAATTCCTCCCTCCATGGATGAAAAATGACACAAACATACCCTCATCCATCCTTACACGCACGCACCCACACCTGTCTGCACTGTAGCCTCTCGGATTTTCCTGATTATTATGTCCACGACAGATGAGACTGTGACAAGAGATCACAGGGAGGCTGACTCATCAAAGCCTGGCCCAAATCTAGAGGGCATTCAAAACACAGTCATCACTGGAGAAGAGCATGGCGTGCACTATAATCTTCTTCTGATGCACTGAGCAAACGCTGGTGCTCACAGTCTAGAATTTACTGGTGCCAAAAGCTGTGTGGCACAAGTTTTATGTTAAGATCAAAAATCCTTCTTTATTTTGTTAAAAACGGCTACCCTAAACAAGCTACTAAATACATATAAAACGAAAACACCATCGTCAGTAAAATTACATGGATCTGCGTTTGTATAAATCTCTATTATTCAGTTCTAGACTATCACGTATCTACGTGTGTTAAGCATTGTGGGAAATGTTCTCAACACCAGTGGCACTCTGACCCCTGCTGCCTTGACAATTTGAGACAATCCACTCTATTGTTTCTGCGGGCAGGCCATTTCAGGCGACACAGTCAGAGGGAAGACTGCATCACGGTGGCAGAAGACAATGTTGCCCTGCAATGAAATGTCAGCAACGTGAACCAACAAGGAAAGAGGAGGACAAAAATGAGACATGAGCAGCAGAATGGAAGAGGGGGTGACCGCGGACAGAAAATTAACCTATGGAGGGAACAAAATGAAGGCTAAAGAGGAAGAGGGACTTCCATTAGGTCTAATGCTCTGAAGCAAGGTCGAGCTTGGACATACTGAACCTGGAGCAGGAAGCGCTACACAATTCAAAAACCTGTCATAAAAACAATGCTGAGGCTGAAGACTAGTGAAAGAAGCCACCGTTTTAAATAATTCAATCTCATTCTTTTATTAACATTTTCACATCAATCTAAACCATAGAACCACAGCTGTGATTTGGCTGAAAGAGAAACTTATTTATTATTTGAAAGAGAAATTTATTTAAACCTATTTACTTACAGCTTTCTTTCACACTTTGCCATTTTGTCTATACTTGCAATGTCACTTATTGTTTTACAAGACAACACTTAAATTCCTTCCTTCATTGGTGTTGAGAAGCTTGACTGGCCTGCATAGCTGTGTACATAAATTAACCGAGGGTGAAGAGTCAAGAGGTATACAAGAGGTTACCACGTCCAATTTACAACAGCTGGGATGTGTTCAGAACAAGACAGAATTAAGATTGTGCAGATAAGCTCCTGCTGGCATTAAGTGCTGAGTAGTTCACACTATGACATATTTGAGGCTCTTGGGCTGGGCAGGACTAACAGGGTCACATGTCCCTATTTAGCCAAGTTGACAACATAAGGAGATTTATAGTCTTGATTCCTCCCATGCTACATAGTCAAGTTGCCTTCCTCCTAACTCACTGTGTAGTGCATAGTCGGTAGATGAGAGTTTCACTGTTGCTTTGTAATGCAGTAGCCCTAGAGTGTTGTTTAGGCAGAGGAAGAAACTAAAGTACAGACAATCAGATGCAGTTTCCTTAATGAAGGACTAATGTGGCTCAGGATAAACAGCAGTGGTCTTTTAGTTGGAAGGCCGGGGATCTGATTGTGGCTTGCACCAGGACATGTCTGTTGCTTCCTTGTCCCTGCTGAAGAAAAGCATCCCAACAGTATGATGCTGCCACTGCCATATAGTACTGTGAGGATGGTGTGTTCAGGGTGATGTGCAGTGTTAGTTTATTTCCATACATTTTAGTCTCATCTGACCAGAATACATACATTTCCTCATGTTTCCTGTGTCCCCTGGTGGCAAACAGAACATTTTATGGCTTTCTTTGTAATGATCACCGTCTTCTGGCCACTCCTCACTAAAAGGCCAGATTTCTAAAGTTCACAGCTAATAAGTTTAGTACCGACAGATTCTCCCACCTGAGCTGGATCTCTACAGCTCCTCCAGAACTATTATGTGCCACATAACCCCTTAATGGCCAGCCATTTTAGGCTTGTAGTTCTATGTGGCCCCCCAACGCCAATTTAACAATTGTACAAATTCAGCCTGCCAGCACAGATAGTTGATGCCAAACAGACACTTTTTAAAAATGTTCGGGTTCACTGACAAAAATACAAAATGGAAAATGTTACGAAATACAAAAAGTATTTGTCTTTTAACTTTAATTTCACATTAAATACGAGCGAAAACGAGTGAAGATTTTTACTCAAAGGCAGACTTGGGAATACCCATTCATTAAACTTGGCTGAACAAAGAGGAAGCCATTTTCTACTGAAGACCAAAAAATAGGCACAGTTGACCCGAGATTTTTATTTTTTAATACGGCAAACATGTGAGACCCTTTTTTTCTGTTTTGGATCTAAAATGATATGAAGACAATTTTGTATAAAAATACATATAGTTTTATGAAAACATTGCTTGCTGAGCTTTCAAAAGTAAACAAAAAATATGTTGGTGTTTTTAATGCATTTGGCCCATGAGTACTTTCAACTTGTAGATTTGACGCATGCCTTAAAGTATGGACGGCACTCTTACCAGCAATTATTTGCAGTCGATTCTTTTTTGGGGTATGAGTAAAAGGGGTAAATTATAACACTCACAGCAGGGTTTTGTTTGGAAGACTTATTTGTAAATCATGAATCTATCGTTTGCTTTCCAGTTTAGTGCTACATTACTTGTGTTGCTCTACATGAAAATCCCAAACAAATAGGTTGACGTTTGTGGTTGTAAAGCAACAAAATGTTAAAACTTCAAATGGTGTGAATATATTTGAATATAAATTTCTTGCGTCGTCTGTTTTATTGCCGGCTTAATTCAGTTTTTTTTTTCAAACTCAGATCCACGTCCGCTTCAACCAGCTAGTGCCACACAGCGCCTCCTAAAGCTCTTTATGGTTCTCCCAGCTTCTACAAATTTGTAAAAATCCTGAGAATTTGGATAATTTTAGTTAAAGAGTCATTCCTGGTTTAAGCTGCCTATCATAATAAGCCTAATTGACACAACTAACCTTGTGCCTTACAGGAAAATGAAATGAGCCGCAGCTAAAATAATCTTTCTAATTAGGCCCTATGTTGTATTAAAGATTCAGGGGGCTGTTTGGATGAAATACATCCACAAATCTGCATAAATGTGTTTTTTTTTTGTAGTTAAGGTGAGTAAGAAAACTGGTCTAAGCAGTTTAAGAGAGTGATAGGTTTGTGATTAGCCCACCAGAGGAGAACAGAAACGCATAACCATGGTAACAACACAGAACGTGACAAGTAAAGTAACTGCTGGGTTAGTGTATGTGTTGGTAAACACTGATTAAGATTAGCTGACTTGTCAGTGCGACAGATTCTAACAAGAAGGGCCATAGAAAAGAACCGTATGCAGCTTGACAGCAATGAGTGCTCGACTTTCTTCTCCACACTGTAGGCAGGACACAGTTAATCACTGAGGCAGAGGATACTGAGACGAGCGAAGCTATCCAAGTAGACACCATAATGGCTTGAATGCTTGTAGAGGCCCAGCTATAAATAGTCGAGGACTACCCTACTGCCCCAACTCCTTATCAACACTGGAGAGCTTCTGCTTTGTTACAAGGAACCAAGAAGCTGGCGAGTGTCACTAAATTGGACCGGAGGACACACACTTGATGTGGTAGATGAGGGAGAATCACTTGGAAGACAAATTCACACAAACTAACAAAACCATGTTCTTTGTTAGAACCCAAACAGCTTTAATTAATACATTTAAGTCATTGTATTTAAGCTAAAGTCCAATATAATTATAATCAAAAAACAAACTTTGATACAAAGACATAATACAGATCAGATAAGCCTAATCGAAAACAACTGCTTGATATAATTTTAGTATCTGCAAGTCCATTTATTGAGACATGATTTGGAATCACAGGCAAAAGCTCAAAGGTATGAAACCGAGTATAAATAAACTTCTCTTTAGAAGGCGATATTAGAAAATATAAACTAAATAATCTAACCAGTAAAATGAGACAGAAAGAAATGCTTCTCTAAAAATTTACACAAATATGGCATGAGAGAAATGCTTTATAAGGGAAAACTGAGCAAACTGGACACTGGAGAATTTACTTAAAAATAATATATGCAATTTAATTATTCATTGATGTTAGCACAAATGTACACCGTGTTACTAATGAAACAGTTATTTTCTTTAAAGATCGTCTGTGTTCAATATTATAATTAATATATTATAATTAGTGTTGGAAACGTTGCAGTTGCTGCCTCGGATAATTGCAGTTATGTGTGTTTTCTCTACTCTGTAGTCCACACAGAATTAGTAGTGTAGGTTTTTGACATTGCTGGGATTTTACTTTGAGGCTAAATTTCTCTTACCTGAATTTCCCAACTGTTTGTAAAATCTGTACTCCAAATGGAGCTGCGGCGCCCTGGACTTTATGGGTTCCTGAAAGACAAAAAGACAAAGAAATGAGAAATACGCAGCATTTAACTGAAATATATGCAGTTGGTCAACTTAAAAACGTTAATTTCATTTTATTCCTTTCATTATATATTTATTAGCTGGATCTATAGTCTCACTTGTAAAGAGACGATGCAACATATCGCCATTACACACCTTAGTGTCCTAAAGGTCAATACGTTGTTGTACTTAAGTTCTGGGCCAGACTGCGTGAGATGCGGTGGGATAAAAAGTATTCTAAGCTGCTACACAGCAATCTTTTGTGATGACATGGCTGACATTCAGCCCACCAGGTCATACTGTTCATTATAATGCCAGCTCAAGCCTCACAACCTAAAATTTAATCTGATTAACCCCACTTTGGTGATGACAAGGGCATTTCAGACAAACCTGGGGAGGTTAGAACTAACACAATCAACTTAATTCCTTGCCCTTAATCTGCCTTAATCTTTAATATTCAACCCCATTGATTCAACAGGCAAACGCCAGTTCTGCACACCCGGTGGGTCAGTCAGAACAGTACCTGGGTTCGCATACAGTACTTATGCTGAATTCATTAAACAAACATTAAACCGTTTATGTCAACATGCAGCATATGTTTGACTCAACTCTTAAAAACATGATTTGTTGTTCAAGTTGGGAAAAAAAAGGTTTAACTTTTATTTAAAACAGCCAGTCTTACTAGTTTTTGCTGCACACTGCCAGTCGGCTGTCTGAAAGAATGCTTTTAGTCATCTTCCAATCTGAAAGTTGTGGGTTCAATTCCAGCCTACTCCTGCCACACACTATTAGGCCTTTACCAAACCCAGATCATGAAGATAAAACAAGACGCATCTTAAGACACAGTGAGGGGCTTTCAATCTTTTTAAGAACGCCACTATGAGCTTGTAAGCAGGAGTGGGTTGATTAGGCTGCCTTTTTGTCGTCTCCATGTGTTTGTGAAAGGAACGATGCAGAGAGGGGGATAGAAATCAGCCCCACTCTGTTATGTGCCTGACTCGCCAAGTGGGATAGTCACAGCCCCGCATCAGTTGTCTTGTATATGGGTAAGCTGGCCCCATGGGTTGATGAGTGATGTAGTGACGACATATAGTTCGTGCAACCAGCCAGCAGCAGGATTTAAAAGCATAAACAAGACTTAGAAATCATTTCCGATGAGAGGGGTAAGGAGATGAATAATTTAAATTTGAAGAATTTGCTCTGCCAACAACAGTACTGCTTCACTGGGTTTGTTGGTTATTATTGTTTTGGAAAAATATGTATATTTCTTAGATATTCTGGAAGACAAAACTATTATAATCAATTAGCTAGAGAATTAAATCAGCCAATATTCTCTTGGTAAGCAAAATACTGGAAATGAAAAAAATATTTGGTTTATTTATGCGTTAACTAACGGCATGTACTGTTAATTCACTTGAATTAGAAATAAAATGCTTTTATGCATAAATATGAATAATACTGTAATTCATTCATTTCTGCTAGAATCAAAATTATTACCTTTATCAAAGAATCTGCAGCTCATCTTTTGTACTTTTATGTGTCTTTTAGGGTTCTCAAAATAATCAAAATATCAATATAATTGATGGTAAAAAAAAAAAATAATTGAAAGACACTTATTTGTGTCAAATTAATATGAAACAGCAGCAGTGCAATAACAGAGACACTCTGCCCCTACTCTCCCTCCAGCTTCACCTGACCAAAACAATGAGCTGCTGCTGGAAGTTTTAAACCCTGCTAACATGGCAAGTACATCCAGGAAAAAAAGAAATGCTAACCTCTTTATCTGACCAGGCAAACACAAAAGCGTTAAGGTACTTTTACTGAGGCAGATGAAGTGGGACGTTGCTGAACCATGCCACACGCTAGCCTTGCTAAAAGATGACAAGTTTTCAAAGCCTTTTTTATCCTTGTTGTCCATTACAGAAAAATTAGAACGCTTTATATACAAAAATAATGCGACTGATCCTTTATTTGTGCCCTTTGAAAGGCAATTAAAAGCATGCGCACTAAAGATAAGCAATTATAATAAAATAAAAATAATTACACGACTTAATCATATTAACCCTTATACTGTCTTGTCTTATATATTCTTCTAAATGAGGGCTATATTGTTCCATACGTATTGGTTTTATCCTAATAAAGGAAGTTAAAATATTCTCATATTGGAATTTTTTGTTCTCTTAACTGGAAACAGTCCAGGCCTTCAGGCGTATTGAAAATGGTATCGAGTAGTAAATATTTTTCTTAGTATCACAACCCATTTTTGTATCTATGGGACAAAGAAATGCAAAAAACCCAAAAAACCTTTGAGCATTATTCTCCAATCTGGTCATTTAATCAACATAGAAGACTTCACGGCAAGCAGAAATTCAACAATGCAACCAACAAAGAAGAAGTTGAGCGGAAGACAAGAGGCGATAGAGGAGTGGAAGCCTGTGGGAGTGAGACACGTGACTGGTTTGGGAGGAGGAGTGGGGAACTGCTGCATCGTCATCCAGCTCCCACAAGAAAACAGACAAGTGTGTCTCACACAACTCAGGCCATAGCAGAGAGCAGAGGAACAGAAAATACTAAATATATAAATAATGAGGGGGAATAAAAACAGATGGCGCCAAGCTGCAGGACCCTATAAAACAGCTTACAAAGGGAAACACTGGCTTATGGCAGCTCCATGTACTTAGGAGTCATTTTTATTCCCAGCAGATGGGCTAAGCTGTAGCTGTGTAAATGACCAGGACCAAGCTGCAAGTGCCTGATGAAGCATCTTTTTCATTACTAAGAGTTTTCTGAGCCTCCTGCACATATCATTCAGAGCTCGTTCTTCCTTTATGCATAGCTTAACAGTCTTGAATGAAGATAAGAACAATGCCTCCAAGGCTAAGGTTCTTTAAAGATAGTATCAGCATCAATATTTGCCAGGATTCCCATGCTCACTTAATACTGGGGGTCAGGGTGGGGGTTGTACTTTTTAGTTGTGAATGAAATAGTTTCTCAATGCTACTATGGGCTTGAGATTTGAGGACAGAAGCAGAAAATATAACCACAATGAAATCCTGTTAGAGTAGCAGCCTGGGAAATAAAATGAAATGAAATAAGATGTTATGTGCTGTTTCTAGACTCACTCTGAAGCTAAGACTATGTGGCCATTTCCGTACTTTAACGTAAAGTTGCCTGTGAAGACCTGTTGATGGAGCACACCATCAGCACATTCAAAGTGCTGTTCCAGGGATTTCCTTAGGACGATGAAAAAGTGCCGTAGATTCTTTAATATTTGGTAGTTTCAAATTCAACAGAAAACA
Source organism: Crenichthys baileyi (assembly GCA_036173005.1). Lineage (NCBI taxonomy): Eukaryota > Metazoa > Chordata > Actinopteri > Cyprinodontiformes > Goodeidae > Crenichthys > Crenichthys baileyi. The sequence continues at coordinate 429,606 of JAHHUM010000631.1, forward strand.
AAGAAATTACACAATTATTCCCATTCCTGTATTAAAGAATATGTCCCTGACCTTTATATGTTGGTTGGTGTGTTTAGCAGATAAATTGTGGGATTAATAAGCTTAGCACTCAGTAAAAAGGAAAAAAAAACTACATTTATTTGTATTTTTCAACATTTCACCCAATGATCGCTCATCAGTCCAAAACAGAGGAAAAACTGGCTGCTTCCAGCTACTGGCTGATTGATTGTTGCAGCTCTTTTTACTATACTAGCAAAAAAAATATGAAAAAAAATATGATCATAAAAATGGACAACCAAGGTAAAGGAATTTACAAGCTTTTCTGGTACAAAATATACATAAAATATACATAAAATATACATAAAAACCTTTTGCATCAGTTTTATCTTATGAACTGATATGTCAATGATTTAAAATTAGTGATTTGATGTGTTTAACTGAAAACTCTTAGGATGAGTACAAGATGAAGAGCAACAGTGACTGTCATTTGACACTATGAGCAATATGGACAGCTGGGATGATGTAATGCAACGTATAAATAAACATCTGTGTTGTTTATCATCTATGAACCCGGTGTGACTTGTGACAGGGTGTGTATACGTATGCCACGTCCAGAAGAACAGACCCAGCATTATGCATATAGCCCAGAATAGCTGCTGACCTTTGCTTGTTCACAGAAAACTATTTTGAAATGTGCGACGCGATTAATTTATTCTTGGACTAGTTGGCTCTTATTTCGACACATTTAGTTTGATCACAACAAGACTCAGACTATTGAAAATGGAAAGGTGTGAGGGTTCATTATTGATGCAGTCTGTATGATCAGAGGTGTCTGTGGTATAAATGAGAAAGTGGTATCAGAGAGCAACAGCTAGCTGGTGTGCAGCACATCTCCAGTTTCAGCTCAGATTTAACATACTGAGATGGAGCCATTAGCTGCCTAACAAACCCAAATGTGATTATCTTGAGCTGCACAGATTGTACAGTACTGAAAACCGATAGTACATTCAGAAGTTTTAGAGTTTTTGGAATTGCCTCTAATTTTAATGGATGGTTTGAACGTCACTGCCAAGCTCAGTGACTAATAGATCAGTACTTTAAAATAAAAAACAACAACACATCTCTAAAGCAAATTATAAATTAAAATTACACTTTAGAGACAAATAGGTTACTAATTTTAATGGCTACTATAAAAAGGACAGCACTAGGCTAGGGCTGAAACTAATGATTGTTTTGCTCATCGATTAATCTGTTGATGATTTTTTTCGCCACCATGGAGCAGTTTATCTTTATAAGTGCAAAAGCAGGTAAGGTCAAGTAAGGTCAGTTTTACCTGGATTTACGCAAACTTCAGAATGGTCTAGTTTGTCTTTGGTGTAGCCAGCCTCTCCAGTTTTTATTGTAGAGTCTCCGTATACTCCAAATGAAATGAAAATAATACTTTTTTGCCTAAAACTGTGTGTGCGTTAATACGGCAGATGTACTGAAACAACAATTCTTTCAAAACAGCTTAAGTATCCTCTCTACTCGTAAAAACACACCAGTGTGAATGCTGGGTGCATTATGCGTTCAGGCAATGGACTGTAATTTGTCTGTGACGTAATCTAATAATGGATAGTAGTTCACTATGTTTACTGCTGCGGGTAAAAACATCACAACCAGTCTTAAGGCTGGGTGAACCATGAGGGTTGCACTGTACCGAAACTTTTTGCCATTTGTTTCTTTAACATGCAGCAATTTCTCCTCCTAAGTATTTCCAAAAGTGAAAATGTTATATATTTGCACAAATTTCTTTAGTCAAATTTATTTTATTGGAATTACTATCACTGTTTAAAACAGATATCATGTAACAAGGAGGGCATTACGTATTTGTTAATATAATAAGCCTCAGAAACATCCGTACAAATATGATGCAAAAGGATGCATTGCTAAATCCGTCTAACCCTGTTTTCCTTTTAGGTGTGTTGCAAAACTCATACCTGTGAATGACTATTTAAAGGTGCGGCACAGCTTAATGGAGATATATCTCTAGGAAAATTTGTGACCTCATCTTACTGTAAACACTGAAGATGGCTTCCGCAGCAATGCCTTCCACCCCCATGCTCACCTGGTTTGAATGTATGTCATGGACTTAGAAAATAGTACAAAATAAAACCTTTAGTGCAACATATCTGTTGTCATAGACAACTTTAAAAAAAAAAAAGACTCTCTAAGGTGCAAGTGAAAGGTTACAGGTATAAAAACTTCCCACGGGCATCAATACTTCATTTAAAACACACAGGACTCGAGGGCTACTGTAAGAGGATAGTAAAACATACTCAAAATGTCCCCAGGCATCCTAGCAGGCAACTACGCTACAAAATTAGGCCCCCACACTCGTTTTTTATGAGTAGCGGCCCTTTGACTGACATCTGGCCTCCCTCTCCGTGTCGGCTGTAGCGCATGCGTTCAGTCTCCTCCTGCTTCCTTTCACCCTATGCGTCCGGTATTGGTAAAGATTTCTAAAATCATGTCAGCTTCGAGGTGGGTATAAACGGCGTCATATCATGACGGGCCTGCAGAATAAGTCATGATTTTCAGCAATAAAAATATAACTGATGACTGTGATTCTGACACAGTCGCTGTTTTTTATATCTTATAAAGGGTCACCACAGAGTCAATGAAAAGGTGAAGCTACAACAAATTTTAAAGGGATTTTACCATCATTGACTGTGGTCTACCAAGATAGTTGCAGTCAGGATGAAAACCTGGCATTCTAACCCTATTCTTGTGGTCATTTCACAGCGTTTGTTCAGTGAAACTGAATTATAATCTCCTCAAAGTCAGAGAATGTTTCTACCGTTCACCAACAATAAATAAATAGAAGTTTCCCAAACAAGCATCATCCATACAAACATGCAGCATAACTTTCCTTTTAAAAATCAATGAAAGGTCCACAGGGTTTGTTGTTTTTATTTGTGCCTATTTGGTTTAAAACCCCAAAACATCTATTTCAATGATGGATTTACTCGCCCTTTCCTCACAACCGGCTGTAAAGAGAGGTTGTTGAATTAAAATCAATCTCTGTTTAAGTAAACAGAAATCTCCAGACAAGATTAAACTCACGACTAAAATGTCAAAACAAAAAATTCTAAATGCTCAGCACCCTCCCTCTACTAAACTCCATCCAAAAGGCCTTGATAAGGGATAAAGTATGATTTAATTGTTTCTGCAGTACAGCCTTTATATTCTGATGGTGACAGAGCGAGGCATTTAAAATCTTACTATGGTGCAAGCCACCTTTACATCTCCTTCCAAACATGTACGTCTTCTTCAAAGCTGTTAAAAATAGCCTGAGGTGTGGCCCCAGTCTTCTTATTCCACACCAAATTACAATCATCTGATTCTGGCTGGGTTCTTTTACCGCTTCAATTAAAATGTTACAAACACAGGTTCAAGATAGAGCCTTAAAGTGTAAACTCAGAGGGCCCAAATCAAAAGAAGATAGAATGAGATTTAGTTCACCGTAATGAATGAATGAATACTGAGAAGAACATAAAGCCAGTGTGACTTCGACTGAGAAGGTTTAAATGGAAAATGTGAATAGTGCTTCACCACGATCCAGGATGTAACCCTTAAAGGTGCAATTACACAGCGCACATTGTTTCACAGGCACACACCCTACTCCATTTTCCAACCCATTTACTTTGTAAGGTTACAATTTATACTAAAGCATTTTTAACTAAAACTGCATCATCATGATAGATGCTGCACAATTCATCTGCTACACGGCACCAACCATTTAGCAAGCAGACCCCTGTGAAGGTTTTATGCCTGAATCTTCTCAAAGAAGCAATGTGTGTCCGTGCAAACAAACAGAGATGCTTTTGGCTAATGATTAATTAGGGGATTAGCTAGTTGACTGAAGGTAGGCTTTTTACATGCCGTTGACATCCCAGGATTTGTTCGTTCAGTCTGTCCAGCATGTACTCTCATAGGCCCGAGAGAGGTAAGGGAGGACCTTAAATCGTCAAAATGTCACTTTAATTCCAGACAAACATGCTGATAAAGCTTTTGTGGCTTCACAGTCCTCCGACAACTGCCTCATTGCAAGCTTGTGTAAGTTGCTGAGCTGGATTGCAATAAGAGCTGCTTATCATGCTTCAGTGGGAGGCAGACATGAGAGTTAGATACAACACCTCAGATTTCCATCCCAATATCACGACTGACCGGCACCGAGAGCGACTCCACTCAGAGAAATCATCTCTCTAAAATGCCTCTGCATTAGTGACTCAGCCATTACATAAAAAATGCTACCAAAGACATTCATCACTACTATTCTTTATACACCAGCAAACATTTACCACAAAAACACAACCTTTGGACTCTTCTTAGAAAAAGGTTTTGATGAGGGAATTTCTGTTATTACTGGAGATGAATGGGAAATTGGCCGGTGGTATCGACTGACCAAATTTGTGTTTGACTGGATAGGTAATTGGCCAGTCTGGAAGTACAAATCCAATCTTTTTTGGATGAGTAAATGCCACCTACCCAACAACTACAAAGCTGCATTGATAACCGTCTTTGGCGTGGAAGTTGTCACTAAGGGAAGAAGACATGAAATGCCATTTTCTGGATCAATGAGTTGCTAAAAGCTGGCGACACACTGTGCAATTTAAAAAAACAAGCAAGGCTTGAACATGTCACACTGTCTGAACTTTGATTGTAACTCCTGTCACACTGTTTAATGCCAGACTGCAAGACTAGTTGCTGCAGCAGAATACTGTCTGACAGATCCGACAGACATATCAGTCCATCAATAAATGGACAGTTTGTCAAGGATGAGGGAAAGCAGGCGGCGGTAGTGGCGCCCATGGCTGGCGAAAAAAAACGAAAGAAAAATGATAATAATCACATCATTTATAGGTGCATCTGTCCCACTCAACAGCGTCAGACCACCGATTCAAGCTCTGAACCAGAGATCTTCTTTCAAAACGAAAGATTAAGTATGGCTGATAATCGAATCGCTGATAAAAGGAGACCAGAGATGTAAGAAAAAACTATTTTAAAAAGGAAAATGTATTTTCTATCGTATGTCAATAGACATCTGGCATATTCTGGCTGTGTGAGAGCATGACTTTTAGCGACCAACAGTTAGACTGAACGTAATTTTGTGTTGTTTTAGGAATGAGCAATACAGCAATAGTTTACTATTCATATACTACTTGCCCCAAAAAAAATAGAAAATCAAACATTTAAATTTTTCCATCTATACATCTAGTCGTCAAGAAACAAATATCTGTTTTGCGATGTGTTTCTGGCCACCAGACTGACTATAAATTCATTACTAACAGTCCCTCTAAAACACTGCTCTGTATGAACATGGCTGGCACACAACGCACAGTAGGCCTCTGTTCATCCTCCCAGACAGTCACTGCAATGTCAGCCTCCGACAGAGCTACAGAAACACCCTGCACTGTACAATAAGTGTCAACACTGGAGCATTCAGTTGTTACTATCCCACAAGGCTCCTGGAGAAATTACAGGCGTTCATCATGGCCAAAGGGAGTAATCACTATAGAGAGGATTCTGTGGCTAATTATCACTCATAAACCGATGAGATCAGGAGTGAAGGTGGGAAGTCTATCAGGTCCCTCCTACCTCACCGTGAACAGCCAGCTATCCACGAAGAGGTGAAAAAAAGCTAAAAGCCAAGCTGGATGATTTGTAACTTTAACTGTTCCTATAGTGGTGAGAAACAACATTTAAGTAAAGTAAGTAAAGTAAAAAATAAGGTACAGATGGCATTTATAACAAAGACAAAGATGGAGGAATATTGGATGGCTAATATAAACAACATTCGTCAGTTTCAAACTGATTTTTGAAGGTTTCATTTTGAGATCCTTGGATCTCCCCTAAAACTTAAAGCGTGTCCTCAGTTACACAGAGGTCTGTCAGTTAGAGAAAACACACAGCTGGACCAACGACTGAACCACTTTGTGTCGACGGGGCCTTCCAACAAAGGCAACCTTTCAGCCCTCTGTTTCTCCCTTCTCTCTTGCCTTTGCGAATACGCTTACAGCAGCTACAGACCAACAGGAACAGGAGCCCAGGCATACAACACGTCTATCTGACCATGTGCTCACAGCGGCATTCCCCTTTATCCCATCTGCTGGAAGGTGTCCCCCAATGGGCCAACCACCTATACAAGCAACAAACAGCTGATAAAAAGGTCTCAGCTACTAAATACTGAGAAAACCCTGTTACTCCTTCATAAACTGGCATTTACAATCACTCACAAAAAAGAACAAAGAGTGAGATTAAAATCCGGCAGGCATTTCAGAGTAAAGTCCTTTTATTGGTTATGTGGTAAATCATCAACCTTTATTCAAGCAGACGAAGTAATAATTTACACCGTTTCTTAGATTTTCACCGAGTTGACAACCATTTAGGTTCAATGTAATTAACGTGCTAAGAATTCTGTTTCCTGTTTAATATCAACATCTGCCAATATTTTTTTCCTGTAGAGTCATAAAATAATGCAGCACTGAGACTGGGAAGTCTAGGCAAAGAGATGTCAGTCTTGTGAACGCCAACAACTTGTAAATGAGTGGATAAATAATTGTCTGACAGCCTGGTGCTCCAGAGAGCAACCATAAAATCTGTCGAGTCAGACCCTTTTTTCCTCCTTGCTGCACCGGTGTGCAGATAGGAATATTGTTATATCTGTACAAGTTGCAGAAATATAGAAAACTAGGCAGTTCAGCTTCTAATAAAACAGGCACCAGCCACAGCAGCTCTCACAAGAAATAAGTGGGTATCGGCAATGACAGGCCAGAAGGATGTCGAAACAGCAGGTGAACGGTGAAGCAACTTCCTTAGAAAATACCAATAAGATCCCAAACATTCACTCAAATTCAAAGGTCATTTTGAAGATCATTAAGAATCCTCTCTGCCAATAAAAAAAAACAAGGATCTCAACGATGAGTGGATTATGTGTTTGTGATGCACACATCTACTCGTGGCATACTTATCTAAGGATGCACAATATATCGTCATCACAATATAAATATGCAAAATGTTAATATCGCCAAGGACTGTTTGGACAGCAATACTTGTATTTCAAGAGTGATAAGGTCCCTTGCATTGCAATGTAACGTTGTTGTCTCATATCAATACTACGTTGGATGGAGTCTCATCGCAGTGGACGTCCACATTTGACACGGACGACAGTCCCCAAGATGCTAAAGTACAGAGAGAAAAAAGGCTCAAGAAAAGTGTGTATACTTAGGTTGGGCGATATGTAACATTTTCCCATCAATATTCATCAGTCCAATAATTGACGATGGGTGATATATTCACGTTTTGACTTTTTTGTGGGCGGAGCAATGTAAACAGCCACTGACTGATTTGCCAATTTAGAACAAAAATGTCCAAAAATAGAGGAATTAGTTGCAAAAAAAAATACAAAGTCACCTATTTAGGATTACTTTGGCTGTAAACCGGATGAAAGACGTAAACCACAGGACGTAAATAAAGTGATGTGCCGCTTGTGCAGACGTACAGTGCCAGCAAAGGCCTCAAACACAACGAACTTGTTGTGGAGCAGTTCACGTACATCTGCTTTGAGTCCACGCAGCCTCCGACTTAATTTGCAGCAGCAGTTGACATCCTTGTTATTTTTTGCAAGATTAATACTCGAATTTCCTAGACGGCAGTGATATTTACTGGGTTACACAAAGAATACATGAAATGAGGAAAGGCTGACAACTGCAACTGGGTTACCCTGAAAATTTTATGAAAAATGGGTCCTCTCAGTACCCGAACAACATCACACAAACGGTTAAATATAGCTCGATAACGTGAGCTAAACTCACTCTTTCAGAAGTGTGAATGTAGCTTTAAAGATGCAATTAACAGCAAAGAAATGCACGTTTTCATCATAATACCTTTTAAAATAACTTGTAAAACTACACACCTGAACCTGCTTTTATGAGTCTTTCTACAGCCTAACACTTTATCTTATCTCTACGATTCATCCAGATAGAAGCTAGCGGGACCACAAGGTCCTAACAGCAGATGATGATGGCACTGCTGCTTGTTCCAGATATAGCTGGACACTACAGAGGTAAAAATACCCAACAGATGGGGGGTTCTCAATCAAAAGGAGAGTGTGGCAGTGAGAGCAATTAAAGATTTCAGGAGAGCAGAAGTGCAGTTATGGCTGTGTGCCAACCTCTGTGGTAAGCATGCCCACATCACGGCATCCGTAGGAGAAAGAATCATGACGAATGATCAAACATATATGATAGTAGCTGTATTGATAATAATAGGCTAATACGATGAGTACTAGAGTAAACGTGTTTCCCACATCGAAGTGTTTCTGGGAAAATCATATGACTGATCAAAAAGCAATTCAAACTCTGCGAGTGACAACAGAAAGTATGTTAAGAGAAGCAGAAGTTCTGTGGAAACAGTTGAGCAATCCGAAAACAAAAGTAGCCTTGACATTTCATGTGGTTTCGCTAGAGCTGCTGTTTCAAAAAATAAACATAACTGATACTGACTGGTTATTTATGAAAAGTCTGGATTTTTAAACCAAGGTCTGTGAAATGTCTGGCAAAGTATGGAAATGTAATTTAATATTTTCCCGAGTCTGGATGAAAAAGTGTAAAAAATAAAAGGTAAGCTTTATCAAAACCCTGATATCAAAAAAAGTTCAATCTGCAAATTAATTTTCATTTATTTCACAAATTCAAACTCTCCTGTGAGTTTCTCTACCATCTTCTCTGATAGAATCCCAGCAGAGCCTGGTTAAGCATGGCCATAAGGGCAAGACGTGGGAAAAGACTTTTAAAAGTTAAAAACTGCTGCATTTTAAAATCAAACACATCTTCATGCTAATAAAAACTAGATGCATTTCTAATATGGGATGCAAATTATATACAAAGAGTAACAGCAACTTACAGTTTCAAAAGATATGCACTTACCAATTTGATGGCCACATATTCATTAGTATAGAGGTTTTTGCCAAGCCGCAGCTCTCCAAAGTTACCACAGCCGATTTTCTTGCCCACACGAAAGTTTGGGCCAACCATAAGAACTCCAGAATTGGTCCCTGTACCCCTGCCGCCATGTCCAGTCCTACTGGTCGTTGTCTTAGACATCTTTTTTCCTTCCTCTGTCTCTCCTTTGCCCCCCCTCTTATCAAAATCCATAAGCTTGTGATACCCTGGCCTCTCCACGGTTATTCTCCAGCCATGCAAACCATAGAAACTCCAACAACAACAATGGAAGATGCTTTCAAGAGGGAGAGGGAGACAAGTACCACGGCACAGAGGAGAGGCGTTGCTGTTAAAAAATCCCAGGCACACTCAAAGGAGCCAACACATCAGCTAAAGTGGCCCGTGTGCCAATCATACAGATTTTTTCCCTTTTGTTTTTCGAGTATGTTGGTTATAATCAGGGCCTCCTTTTCTTGACTCCAGTCTCAGAGCAGCATTTCCCTGCCTGATGAAAGCGGCAGGTTTCACTAAGCTGATCCCGCTGACAGACAAACAATACTAATCATGAAAAAGCACTCCACAGCGCGGCTACTGCTTCCACAAGGCCACTTGGGAACGTCATTTGGAGCGCCTCTTTCCTTCTGGTCACCCTTCATTCACACAGTGGAGACTCTCCATGTTGCAGGGCTACGGCTGCAGGCAACCCAAACGTTGAAGGAACAGCAAAACCAGCAATAGTTTGGATTGACGTCACCTTATCTGCAAAAACACACAAAAAAAACCAAGACATACTAATCAGTTTATAGATTAAGATGTTTCTAAAAGCCTGTAACAACAGCCCACGTCATTAGTCACACATGAACTAAGTGGCTTAAACCTAAAGATTATTTTGACCCAAAGTTATTAATCCTCCTGAAAGATTCATTGCACCTACAAATACTCTACACATATTCCACGAGCCTGGAAAGTACGAGTCTTTGCATTTGCATTTCTGATACACAACCTTTAGTCAGGTGGAAAAAGAAACACTGTTTAGTTTTTGAGGCAAATTATTAGTGTGAGCCATGACAAGATGCCTGCATTCCTGGAGCAAAAAAGTTCTGGTGAATGAGAGCTACATGAAGCAATTTCACAGTGAGTCAGCTGACAACAGCAGGGTTTTAAATATTCCAAAAGTCAGATTTAGAAACAGTCCTTGATCCCTGAAGACCTGAGGAAGGCGAAAAGTGTCCCTTTTTTAACTTTTTTTTTACACATCTTTTAAATTTTTAGAGATGGTCTTTTTGTTAACTTTTAAAGTAACCTCTAGCTTTTATTTTTGAGTTTAGGAAAAAAAAAATGTTTAAATAATTTGAATTGTTAATTTTTTATGTACTTTTCTAGTTGGGCTTCATCTGTTTTCCACAGACAATCATTTTTAGCTTTTTAATATTTTGCTAATGAAATTATCCCATTTTATACAATTTTTTATTTTTATATTTGCTTTTATAAATGTATTTTACTATCTTACACATATTTAGAATATTTTTTTTCCAGTGTTTATTCATTAAAATAGGGCAGAAAATTGATGGTGCTTCAAGCACATAAATCCTGTTAAATCAGGTTAAATCATTAAATCATCATTAAATCATTTGTTTTATAGTTTCAAGGGTCCAAATATGTAATTGGCAAAAAGAGTTTTAATGTGCGTGCCACTCAAAGTTTTAAAACCTATGGAATACTGGATCCAAGCAGTATAGCAGACAATGATATTGTGACGACTGAATTGATACAACGTGCTGCTCTAGTTTTAATACTTAAATGAATTGTTAAGAAATATTTCTTGTTGCAAAACACAGTCTACACCTTGACATAGAGCTGTACAGAAACTAGTCAGAATAATCAGGATGCCCCCTGGGTGCCTCCCTTTGAAGGTTTTCCAGGCCGGGAAAGACCCAGAACTCACTGGAGGGACCATATAGCCTGTCGGGCCTGAGAATGCTTTGGGATCCCCAAGAATGAGCTGGATGATGTCGCTGGGAAGAAGGATGCCTGGGGTTTCCTCCTGGACCTGTTGCCCCGGTGACCCGATCTCAGATAAGTGGGAGACAACAGATGGATGGATGAATGTATAGAAACTACAGTTTTTAAGCTAATATGTGGTTGAAAAACAGATTTTAATAAAATCATTGAGGTCATGATTTACATTTTAGTTTTAAATCATTCTGTTACTAACATACTATTGTGAAGCAGTAAAATTGTTACTAAAGGTTATTATTATTGTGAGAATCTCAAGATCACAGGTCCAGTTTGTTGCCATTTGCTTGTAAAGCACTTTGTGATGAACATTTTAATGAAAGGTGCCATGGAAATACATTTTGATGTAGTCATTCATTCAACACGTCCAATTTAAAAAATTTAGGTTAAGTAAAAATAAAATAAATTGTTTAACCTGAGACACACTGAAGAATAAGTGTGATGCAACACCACTAAAATAACCCAGTCATTTACAACACAATAACTGACAATCTAGTTAATTGTGAGGTGCTCTCATGTTACTGAGGTCATTGTTTTTCTGCAGAAAAAAACCCTTTTACTTCAATATCAAATTACGCCGACTATGGCCGCTTTGTACTACTGCTGAAATAAGAGCTTAGTGCTTTCTGGTGCAAAACAAACTCAATAAAGCAATCAATAGGAGCAAAAAAATATGCAACAGAGGATCAGACAGACTGTTTTCTTACAATTAAAACCTATTCAGTAAAATCTCACATAATGTGTAGCTCATAAAAATTATCTTTTCATATGGAAGAGTGAGAGTAAGATAAGAAACATTTCCAGCCTCTGGCAGCCCATGACTAGACATGGAGGTAGGTAGATCCTGTGATAAACAGAAAGTCAGATTTAAGACAACCCCCCCTTCTAAGCTACAAACATTTTTAGATAAGCTACAAAGTATTAGAGCAGGAAGTAGCAACATGAGGCAAAAACATTAGCATTAATCTCAACCATCTCTCTTCTGATTTTCAGGCGAATTCAGGTGCTTCTGAATAACACCAGTCTACTAGCTCCTCCATGTCTATGATCCAGGATGCTCCTGCTGATAAAGAGAGCAGGTAATGCACGCAGCAGCTATGGCCAGCTAAGTCTTCTCTGTGGAAAGGCACTTACACAGATCAATGACTGCAGTAATGCTTAATTTCTTTACATAATCTGCATCACAGGAAAGCATCCAATTGGATGTATTTGGAGACCGTCTAGTCTAGGGGTAACTTGGTTACATCTAGCAGGAAGATGTGAGCCCTTCAGTAAACAAAACAGTTTGTCAAACTTAGGGTTGCTGAAGATAAAAGAGCATCAACAAAATACCAGCCACTGAAAGCCACCCACAGCAAACCTGCACATGTGAAGGTCTACAGTTCTTCATGGCTGCAATTAACACACCTGGACTAACTCACACCCACCCATGCCATCAGTTATTATTCGGAAATGCCTTCCATGTTGTGCAACACAGGACTGATACTTGCAGAAGGAAGTAAGATGAAAATAACCTACCTAGTCACAAGATTAATAGATAAGAGGAAGAACAAACAAAAATACTGATAGTAAAAACGTGATGATAAAGGAACGAGATTATTTTGAAACCAATTTGATTAAAAAATGTTAATAATCATCTCACCAGTTTTGAATCAATCTAACAACTGCAATAGATCTGCCATTTATCATTTTTAAAATAGAATACCCACTGTATTGGGGGACGTTAAAAATGAATTAATAAAGTGCTTATGGCCTTCTAATGAAACCAATTCAATTTATGTGAAATGAAAAATAGGGGAATTAAATGTTGAACTAATTTGATGTACTAAATTGAAAATAAATGACTAAACTATGGTACACATTCGCAGGGGAGCCTTCGAAGTCAGATGCAGAACAGCATTTTGAAACTTTTATGTTCAAAACATCATCTAAACATTTTTCCTTCCAAGCTTACTTCAAAAGGTACAGAATCAACCTCAAATCTACAGTATCAGAAGGGTTTTAATAAACATTTTAATATGGATTACTGAATCCAAAATTCAGACACATAAGGTCACTAATTTCAATCTAACGCCTCATGTTTCTTCTACTCAGAGAAGATAACCTCCACCACAGCTTCTCATTTACAGTTGTAATGGGAAAAACTACAGCCCAGTCTATTAGCAGCAATTCAACTACATGAATACCTGTTTGTATTGATTTAGGAAGGCAGAAAATGTAAACCGTTGGATATCAAATCTATCTGACCGAACTCTTTCTCAGAATAAGGGGCTATAGGTCACTCAGTTTGTACACCACAAAGCTGAAGGTGCATTTTTCTACTGGGTGCAGTTGGCAATTTGAGCAGTTACAGTTTGTGTCATTATATACTACACATTGGACCAAATTATTCTTGGTCCTGGAACCAGTTCTCAGCTATAAAAAAACAGTTCACGATACAAATGGCTTCGAACCAGCAGAGCTACTGTTTGAGTCAACAAAGAAGCTATATGTAAAGTTGTTTATTTCTGTGAAGGACTTCAAAAATAGCAGCTCAAACTATTCGAAATAAAGCAATTCATACCTCAAGAAATATACAGAGATTAAGAGGTTGCTTTTTTTGCTAACCGTCAGGCTTTGATGCAAAGTTGTTTAAAATATATGAAATTAACGACTAAATATCAACGACTAAACACCAATTTAGAAAACAAAGACGATTCATTAATGACAAATCTCCAAACTACACTTTAGAAACGGTGACTAATGTTAGGTTGCTGTAATTATTTTCAACAAATCTAGCTGTAACACAAAATACAAATTCTAAGTGATAAATATAAGAATAATATCAGTGATCACAAAGGTGCCAAAATCTTGCTAATAAACTTTAACAGAAAACTACAGTTTGTTTTTTTTTCCTATATGACAGAAAGCCTCAGCAAAATTTTCAGCTGTTGTTCTGTCCAAAGTATGCTTGGATTTCTTTTGAAAGGTAAGGATGTTTTAAATAACCTAATCGTCTATTAGTTCATGCTTTGAGGTGTCTATGTCCTACTGATTCGATATGTCTACACAAAGCTCACAGTAGCCATTTATTTACTCCCCACGCCAATCTGTGCATCTAGTGTGCAGGAAGCTACCCACAAAAGGCACACTTTTGCTAGTTTCTGCAAGGAATTGTATGGAAGCAGGGCATCAAACTTACTTATTTCAGTTTTATTCCATTGATCATTTTACTGTATGTATTCAAAGCTAATTTAATAATTAGCTGCTTTCATTGAAATTAGACAACTTGGAGAGTTCAATCCCAGGTATTTGAGTTTCACAAATAAAATCTTAACCTAAAATTGGCAAGGTTTCATTGTATTCTGGTGTCCCAAACTGCAGTTATTTTATGTTTTAGCTGCCAAACTTTACATTTCTTTTGTTTTGTTTTTTTACAAACATAGCAGAAAGGTCCTAATAAGGTTTCTCTTGGCTCATACAGATTTCTGGTTTCTTGGAGGTCTGACCTGCTGAAGCTGATTTTCTCTTCTAAAGACCATTACAACAGTGAGGAAAACGTGCTACAGGTTTCCTGAGAGGCAGCAGTTTTGATCCTAACAGAAAAATGAATGATTAAAATTCCAATATTCCCATTTCTGCATCAAAGTACATGTCTTTAATCTTTATCTGATTTTGATAAGCTTAACAAAGTACATCAAGCTATGCTGATTGTTAATATGTTTACAGAAAACATTTTTGGGCATTTCTTCATTTTTTGTAATTTAAAATGCTGCAGCTGTCTTTATTTTTAACTGTGGGTGGGCATTTATGCCGTCTTTTTATCTTTATCATGAAAAATTTCTTAGCATAAGAATTTGAATTTTTCATGACAAAGATAAATGATGTCTGAAAACCCAAAAAACTGACTATGTTGTCAGAATTACTCTTTTTACAATTTTATCCACTGCTGGCTTTGTGAAAGCATTAGCAACCAGAAATACATCCGATAATATGAATAAATTCAGTAACTGTGTGCAGTTTAGTGATAAGAATTACACTTCTCTATGTAACCGGTGACCTGAAGCCTCTTGCAAAACGGGTAAGTGTTTTAAAAGCAGTATTTGGGTTAATGGGCTGTGTCTGCAGTGGCATGCAGCAACAGCTATACAGTAACCAAAAATGGAAACGAAGTTTGTTTGTTTTAATCAGAACTTAAATTGTCATCACAATAAAGTTTCTCAAGTCCATATGGTCCGCCCCTATTTCTTACCTATACACATGACATTTTTAACATTTGAAAATTCTTTTAAATGAACCTTCAGACTGAATCATTTGTTTCGACTCTTTTGAAAATTTTGCCAACATATGTCGTATTAGTCTAAACACAAGCGGAGAGGACCCAGTTGCCACTAAACAGGAGAAAGCAGAACAGAACAGCAGTAGTATTAGGTATTCTACTTTGAGTCTGCAGCCTCTGTTTTAATTGCTCTTTCTCGATTTGCCACTAGCTGCGCCTACCCCTCCAAAAATGCTTTCTAACTGCTGTTGCAGAATGAAGTTTCAAGAATCCCTGTAGATAGCATAAAGCAAACAGTCAAAATTCAAGCTGTTTAAGATCTTTAGGCTATAATGTCAAACTAATTGGTAAGAACCTTTTACACATTTACAGCACTTTCAGATAAGTAGGATTATTTTATCAACCTAATCGTCAGTCAATAAATGTTTGATAGCACATATATGCCAGCGAATAAATTATCTGACACGCAAGCACATGCCTTTATGACATGAGCATGCAACAGTGAGCATGTTGAAAGAGCTAAAAAAAAAAGTGAGTACGAGACAATTTTCACGCTAAAAACCATCATTTTCAACTCAATTTGACACTGCTATTGTAATTAGGTAAAATGAGGCCTATATAAAAATAATAATTTGGCAGAATGCCTTTTTCATGCTACAATGTTCTTAACTTCTGTTTTCAACGGGGAAAATTCAACTTCCTATATTAAAACAAACATAACCTATTGGTTGAATAAATTAATATTTAAAGTCAATTAGGTTATCAATACAGGATCCCTTCATATTATTTATCTCCAAGTACCAGGCCCATATTCACAGAGTTATTCAGGAGTCAATTTTTAGCCCACTTGTAAAGGACAGATACAATAGTTTAGAGTTAATTTATTATCGTTTCTGACGCATATTTCTACACTGAACAAGCTTTAAATAAGGAACCTCAAAAAACCAGGAAGGAATTAATAATTAATGGATGAATGGATGCAAAGTCAATCCCGAAGATGGAAGAATGGGTAGATGAAAGGCAGAAAGATCTAGAAAGTTCTAAAAGTCAAAATACATACTATTCTAGACTCCCTAGAAACCTAGTTAATATTTATTGTAACCACTGAAAACGAAGAACACTCAGTCAATGTATGCCGAAAGGCTTATGTCTACAATCTAAAAATAAAATGATCAAATAATGCAAATATTGTGATAAAGATTTAGTTTTGGTTCACAAGTGTTTTAATGTAAACTATGTGACATAAAATACACTATAATGTTTTAACTTAATAGGCTGCATCTGTCCCAATTTATTACTTACAATACAATACATACATACAATACCTTGGTATTAAGTGAGGGTATTCTAATGACTCCTCAAATTAAATGATTTATTTTGACATGCAAAGCTTTTGAGAATTTTACTTGCATACCTACTGGCCTTTCCTTTTAGCGTATGTTGAGGGAAGCTAATGGCTAACAAGCTTCCGAAGCGCATATAACAGCTGTCATTTAGCGTTAGCTTCGGGTAATCCCAAATGCTCGACTTTACAGATTCTCGACACCACGTTTAAAAACTCACTAATAACAAATCGTTTTGAAATTTTTAACAAAAACTATTGGAAGAGGCTCTAGAGAAACGAAAAGCTAGCGTTAACCACGGACAAGGCCAGATAGTACGATGCTAAATAGTTAGCTTGAAATCGCTCAGTCGCTGCTCATTTCTCAATACGAAACTATCGTCTTCGACAAATAATTTCAGCAGTAATTCCTGTTTATTGTAGTAATGTCATTTTTTTAAAGTTTTACATAAATTCTAACATTTAAAAAGGGTTAAAATAGCTAGCATCTACCAAAACACCGTCAATTTTGCCCCAACGTCTGATAAGAATAAAAAAATAAAAGAAACAGCTAACCTTCTTACGTTAGCTACGCTGTTAACAACTCGGGCAAACCCACAAAGCTTACCTAGGGGTTAATGACCAAAATGAGCAAGTAGAAGCAAGAGGGGGCATAAAATATTCATTGACTGACATACCCATTGCTACAAAGCTAGTTAGTTAATGCTTTATACATGAAAAATAACAACATCCCAAACGACGCCGCGTGAAATATGATCAACTGTTGAAACGTTAAGAAAATATAGACTATTTGTTCACCTCAGAATGTAGTTTTACAGTTCAAACTCTAGCTACGATTCTTACCTAAAGCACTACCGGGCAACTCCTTAATCCTAGCAGCCGAAACTGTTCACCAAGCGGCGAAGCCTGGATCTCACAGGCATTTATAACTAGCTCACGGAACGCCGAGCCGAAACGCTCACGAACGGAGACACTGTGTCACAAAACGCTGCCCCCAGTAAAACAACTTTAGTCGTCAAAATACAGCGTGTTACCTTGTAATGTTCTACCGAAACCCATTCGAAATCATGGTTCTTCGACCGTTGGCTTCTTTCCCGTTTAGCTCCTGTTGTCTCCAAGTTGCTATGATTTCATAGCACTGAAGTTGGTGTCCGATTCGACACTTCGTTAAAGGGCTATTCCGCTCATTTTGAAGCCAATCAGACTTTCTACATAAAACACCCAACTCACTTTAGATTTAGTTTGTGTCATCTGTCATAGAACATACTTTGGTCAGTTATTTGTTTTGCTAATTGTTGTTAATCTTCATTGAAGCAAGATAAAATATACCCTTCCAAAAACAAGCTTCCACACAAATGCCTCTGATGACAGCATACATTTGTTTGTGAAGAAAATACACATCTTGAGAGTATCTTTCTAGAAGAAATGATCATCTGTGATAATCTTAAGATCAAAATCGGAAATACTGGAAACAGTTAAATCTTTACTGAATTAGTCCTCGCTGATTACAGACTCTTTAAAATACAGTTTATGATTTGTGAAACCGTTAAACTCTTTGTAAAAATAGGAGAAAAAAGTTGTGATTTCAGAATTTGGACTATTTTAATTCAATTGTAGTTCCAAAGCACAATATCTAGAGAAGTCATGTCTGATCTGGATAATTCGGCACTGGTTACATGCTGCTTAAAGTAGTCTGTGAATTGTTCAACCTTTGTTCTTTTTTGCAAAAGATCAAAATAGGCTAAATTAATGTTTTGTCTGCTGTCATGGTTTTAACTTATCAGATTTCCTAAGAAGCTCATAACTTTGATTCATTATGGAATAAAGAGAGTACATGATTTAACTCTTTGTATATAGTCTTTTAGATCACCTGTGTGCAGTGAAGAATTATGCATTGCAGATTTGATTTTTCTTCTTGTCTATGAGCAGAAATATTCAAGCAGGACCCAATTTAAGGTGACCTACATGCCCAAAAGTGTGAAACAGCTATCTTTCTGTTTATTTATTATTCTGTATATATTTTTTTCAATTAGAATAAAAGGTTTAAGAACCAAAAACAATGTTTTAAATATTGTATATACAGTGTAGAATAATCCAGTCCATGTCTGGTCATCTTAAATAGTTCAGGTTTAGAGCCGAGACTAATTAAAGCTGATCCATAGTCCTTAAAAATGGTGAAATAGCCCTTTACACAGATGCCGACTCGGAAGCCTTAAATCGGAATCCAACTTCGGCGTCGGTGTGATTTCACTGTGGTCTCTTTAAGCCTCCCTCGGACAGGCCGCGTCACGCTGATTCACTCGGAACAGCGTTACGCAAGAAATCTTACTCAACTGGCTTGGTGAATACTACAAAACATCAGGAATGCGCAGGAGCTGCTCTAAACTGTTGGAGTTTAGTTGGCAAATGTGTACGTTTAATGCCACGTATCAAAGACCTGTGAACGAATGAAAACACGGGGAAAAACAAGTTTTCATATCAGTAGAGTTTCATTTAAATGGTGTGCATTTAATATCATGCAATCACTGTTATTGGCGCAGGAATCATTTTAAATCATTTCACACTTTTATGAAAAAAAACGTGTTGGAGCAGTAGGCACAAAGTGCATATTTAGTTTGACCTGAGGCCAAAATGCCAACATCTATTGTTTTGATCATAACAAACGTAAACATTTCAGTTTTGTGAGTCAGTAATTGAACACAACTTCAGCCATTCACTTTCAGTCATTCACTAATATGCCATTTTAATATACCTGTTAGCTATATTTAAATAAAATATGTTGCACCGCTCTTGATTTAACACCAAATAGAAGCCACATGGACTTAGAATAAAAACAAATACAATTACACAATTGGTTCATTTAATTAATTAAACTAACAAAAAACTTAAAGTTAGAAAAAAGTGGCCTAAATGTGTATTCAACCCCCTTTACTCTGACACCCCCCCCCCCCAAAAAAAAACACTGCAGAAGTCCACTATTTATTGAACATAGTTCACCTGAGTGCAATTTAATCTCAGTATGCATGCAGCTGTTCTGTGAGGGAGTTGGAGCTTTTTTAGAGAAGATAAGTGAACACACAGCATCATAAAGACTTAGGAACACAACAGACAGGTCAATGAACAAGTTGCTGAGAAGCTTAAGGTAGGATTAATAAAAAAAATTAAAAAACATTACCCGAAGCTTTGAATATCTCACACAGCGCTCTTCAATCCATCATGCAAACCTGCCAATACTTGGTCGTCGATCAAAACTGACGAATCGAGCAAAGAGAGCATTTTTAATGAAAATTACATCAATTGACCTAGTTTTATGGAGCTGTTTGCATCCACAGATCTTTTAATATTTGTGTGAGATTCTTGATTCATCTATTCCTTTGGTGATTCTCTGTTTCATGTGGTGGAGTAGTATCTTGATCTTCGTCCTCAGTAATTCGAGCACTATTCTGGTCTGTCATGCTGAAGAAAAAGACGAGCTGAAAAGTGTCGTTCTTAATCCACTAGCCTTTCTACGCTGAGAGGTATGGATCATGCCTGAAAGAATGAGATCCTGGGTACAAGCATCTAAAATGGGTTTCCTTCTTTTTGCATGGTTAGGCTCATTCCCTCATACCCCATACAGGGAAATGAGCTTAGTCATTCAGGAGGAGCTGAGAGTAGAGACACTGTTGTTCTCCGCTTCAAAATGACTCAGCAAGGTGGAGTGGGCATCTAATCAGGATGCCTGCTGGGTGCCAAGCTTCTGGGGTTTCATAGACACGTTTACTAGTGGATGGATTGATGGATGGATGGATGTGACAATGATCAGTTTAATTTTACATAAAAATGAATATGTAACAAACATTTATTTTCCATTTTGTAAACTGTGTGCTACATTTTCAGCAAAATGTCAGTCGAGGGAGGAAGCCAGAGTACCTGGTGAGAACCCACGCATGCACAGGGAGAATCCATGCAGAAAGACCCCCGGCCGGGAGTCGAAGCCAGGACCTTCTTGCTGCAAGGTAACAGTGCTACCAACTGCACCACCATTAGCATTGTGGGACCAGTTTACTGTCAGTACCGCTAAGACTCAGAAAGCTTGAAGAAACAGACAAAATGTGCAATTGTTTAATTTTTCACCTTAACGCTGCAGTGCTGAGTCCCATAAAAGGGTGTCTTTCTAAAACATTTTAAAATTCACAGTCTACAACTACATTTGAAGCCATATTACTAGCTAAACACTGCTGAAATATTTCTAGTTGTTCACTGGAATAAAAATAAAATAAGACTGGACAACAGTTTCTATCCAGTAGCTAATAGAAATGATACAGTCCCCTGTTAAGATGTGTATGTTCATCCAACTAATCTTGAAAAACAGAGCTCTGAAACTACATCAGCTTTAATTTGACATACCCTTAGACAAAATGCAGTCAGTAAAACGGTGTAAAAATGTTTATTATTTGCACAGGCTGTTTAGCAACTTGCAAGCCCTTATCTATTTCACATGTTGTCACGCTTTGTGTGGCAGGATCCCCCTGAAAACACCATGCTGATTTTGGCTAGTTGGAGGTGGCAGCATCATGCTGAGGGGATGCTTTTCTCCAGCTGGGACAGGGAAGCTGGTCAGAATCGATACGAAGATGGATGGAGCTAAATACAGGGCAATCCTGCAGGCTGACCTGTTAGAGGCTGCAAAGAATTTGAAACTGGTTTGAAGGTTCACCTTCCAGCATTACAGTGACATAAAACACAAAGCCAGAGCTACAATGGAATGATTTAAGTTTAAGTATATTCATGTGCTACAATGGCCCAGTCAAAGTCCAGACTTAAATCCAATAGAAAATCTGTTGCAAGATTTGAAAATTGATGTTAACAGATTCTCTTCATCCAATCTGACTGAGCCTGAGCTGTTTTGCGAAAAGAATAGGCAAAGATTTCAGACTCTAGATGTAAAGCTGGTAGACACATACCCCAAAAGACCTGCAGTTGTCACTGCAGCAAAAGGTGGTTCTACAAAGCGGTACCTTGGGGAGCTGAACACAATTGAATATCACACTTTGCATATTTTTATAAAAAAAAAAAAAAAAGTGAAAACCATGTATAATTTTCCCTCTATTCACAGGTTTTCAGTTGTAACGTGACCAAGTTCAAAAAAGTTCAAGGGGCATGAATACTTCTGTTTTAGACTCCAGGACTGAATGTAACGCATTGAAGTCAGTTACAGGCCCGGGTCAGGGTGACCCACCACTTCACTGGAGCCTAGTCCATAGTCTGAAGAGAGAGACTACCTTCTTTGGTAGCAGATAAAGGATCCCCTGAGGGGGAGATGTGCTGTTGTATTAGTGGCCAGAACAATGGAGGAAGTGGAAGCTCTGTGGACTGTAGCGGCTGCTGAGGTGGGTGACAGAAACGCTCTGCAGCCACGAAGGAGAAAAGTGAAGGGGAGGGGATATACCGTGACACATCGGAGTTAAAATCATTGTTTTTATCCACACAGGGAGTGAAAGGAGGACAGAAACGTGAAGAGACTTGGCTTTCAGTGTGTGATACAATGAGATCCTGTTTGTCTGCTGTCTTTACTTCCTCCAGTCCCACCCTACTGTTCTGCAGAGCTTCATCCAGACAGGGATCTCTAGGAAGAGAGGAGCTTCTCTGACCTTTACGAAACTTTGCCCTTCTGTTTTTGAACCACACCTGCACAAGAAATGGCAGAGAGAGAACATTTCAAATCTTTTCAGAACTAGCAAAAAAATAACGTTAAAGTGATTAAAATTAGCAACAATCCGATTCAGGAATGGGCCTGATGTTAGCATCAAGGTGTGCCAAGGTTTCAAAATGTGATCATTTTAAAAGCCGCTAAAATTTGAAACAATGCTGCTACACTTTCACCTCGCTTATGAAAAGACAAATTTGGGAGTCTGAAAATATGTCTGGTCATGAAAAACTCTGATAGCTTGATAGCTATGCTGTGGAAACTAAATGAGCCCACCCCATCTACCTTGTTAAGGTAACGCCGTTGTACAACCACAGTTGGCAGGCTAAGAGCAGCATGTCTGTTAGAGAGACAACTGCAGATAGCCTAGGTAGACTCATTAAGGCCCCGGTTCCCCCATAACTCTCTAAAACCGAACAGTGACAAGCTGAGGTTTTTAAAATCATACTTCCCAACAATTCAAAAAATATTGAATTAAACAAAATAGGAATAAGTAAATTAATTTATGTTAGCAGCAGTAGAAATAATTGTTGCTTTTCTGTTTTACATAAAAGTAGTTAGATCATGTTTAATATATTCATTTTAAATGTTTGTGTTAGTAACATAAAACAAGTAAAACCTTGTGTTTTTACTTATGCTGTAAGAATCCTATACTGGACCAGGAATAATCCTATTGTTAAAATCATCAAGGTATATGACTTAAAAGGCCACATGGTTCTGTGCAAAAGTTTGAAACTTATTTCTTTATACTTGATTCCAAGCAAGACTTTCTTTTAATCATTTAAAGTGGTCTTATTTGATTGTTCTCCAGGCTTTTTGATAGTGTCTGAAATGTTTTCTTTGAACTTTGGCTGCTTTTTCACTCCATTTTCAGTGCAGTCCTTGTGTCTGACCATGACTGCACATTGGGCACCTTAAAGAAACAGGGAAGCAGACAAGCAGAGAACAAAACAAAGTTGTCACGCCTAAAGAAATCTTTCTACAGCAGACCAACGGGTTATGTATTTATGGATGAAGAAATGGCGCAACACCTGGATAACGCTTCATTCCTCAATTTGATCATCTGCATGACAAGGTATGAGCTAACGCGTCTTTAGGAACCGCCTTGTTGGTGCTAAAATATTATTTTGACGATGTTAAGCTCTCATATCAGTGGTATTTTCACAGATTCAAGCAAAGAGATTAAAACGTGTCTCTATAATATGGTGTTTGTAACTGTGCTTTTAAGTAAAGTAGTCTTTGAGTATAGAAGACTTTTGGGCCTGATTGATTCAAAGGCCAGAATTAAAAGGTCAAACAAACAACAACATCAAAACCAAAAATTTTTATGAAAATCTGTAGGTGCTGGATCTAAAAAGGACTTAGAAGCCAGAATATGAAGAAATGAGGAATGAATCAGGACTTTTGTACGGTGCAATATGAGACATGTAATGGGTGGAGGGTGGTGCCACCTGAATACGAGCCTCAGGCAGGTTGATGCACATGGCCAGCCTCTCCCTCATGCTGACATCTGGGTACTGTGTTTGCTGGAAGGCCTTTTCCAGAGCTTGCAGCTGTGACACTGTGAACGCAGTGCGGCTGCGTCTCTGCTTCTGCTGGTTCCCATAGCGAGCCTCCAGGATCAGCTCTGACAGGACAAGACGGGGAGCAAAGGAACAAACCGTCAGTCAAGCTTTCATCACCTCAATGGGTATCTTTTTCTTTATGGCTATTTTTTGTTTAGTGTCTGTGTCGTTATTAACTCTCTTTTTGTAGCTATATTGCTCAGTACAGTGGATTTACATTTATAAAGCTTTTTTTGTATGGGTGAGGATACACTTGCCATGGAAAAGTATCTGCACCTTTACTTTGTTTCTGTTTTTGCTTTAATGTCCCATTTAAATGTTTCAGATAATCAAACACATAATGTCAAACAAAGATAACTTGAGTAAAAACAACCAGCAGATTTGAAATGAAGAATTAATCTAACAAAAAGAAGGCCGAAAACCAGTGAGCCTTTTTCAGAAGCTGAAATGTTTTTTTTTTGGACATGGTGACCCACCTGCGAGCCTCTCAGCCACAGAGAAGGTGTGCGCTGCCGGGGCCGCAGCTGCAGAGAAACCCTGGTACTGCTGCGCCATCTGGTGGCGGAGGTCGAATAGCACGGAGTTCAGACCATGGACAGGATACACGCCACCCGGAGTCCCGTAGAAACTCAGGGAGTTCATCACGAATCTAAATCAACGCAGGAAGTGAATTTGTTCATGTGACAACTTTACTGCAGACGTGAGCACTTTAAAACACCCTGCAACACATAAAAACTTTAAAAACACACCATTAAAGGAAAGAATTTAATGGTTTGTTGCAGATGTGTGACAACAAATACGCATCAGAGAGAGAATTAGACAGGAGAAACATTTTCCTTTGTTGGTTTTCTTGTAAAGCCGTCCTTATTAGGACAAACTCCAGTGAGTGAATAAGTAATTATACTGCCAGAAAAAAACAAAAACAAAATGTTTGCGTGTGCAATATTGCAATGGACACAAAAATTGTAAGATACAATATTTTAGGTGTTATACATTCATTAGCTTGATATTAATAAGATATTCGGATAGTTGGATAGACTCTAACTTCCCAAAAATGTCCACACCTATATCTTTAGTGGCTGAAAAAAACTAATAAAGGAAACAACAATATGGGACCAAAAAATCCTTACGAGGTGCAAATCACCAAGACAAAAAAGAAAACTAAAGTAAACAAATAAATAAGAAATGAAACTGACAAATTGATAAAAAAATTTAAATTACAAAAATATTTTTTTAAATATGTTAAAAATAAGCCTTTTGGCCCATAGACCTTTCATAAGATCACATAATGTAGCTACAATATTATCAGAAGTGTTATTTAAACTGGTTTAGCTTGTTCAACCACTTGAATACTTTGTTAAACTTATTTTCTTGTAAAAAGCATAAAATCCTCTTCCCAATAAGGTCTGTGTTTTAAAAACTCTGCTTTCGCTGATGGCTATATCACATTTAGCCTGATAACTGTATCAACATTCAGCATTGCATTTTATTTTATTTACTTGACTACCTGAGATCCAGACTGTGTGCAGATCAGGGGAGTTTCTCCAAGCAGAAGTCAGTCAGTCCAGAACCTTTAGTCCAATTTAGGCCTTTATAAATCCTCACCCAGCAGCTCTTTTTCCTGTAGTTTCGTGGATCTCCTTCCCTGAAACCATTCTCACCCTGGACTATTTAAGACGCCTTTACCCAGGCTCCCCTCAGCCATTGGCCAATGGAAAGGAAGGTATTAGATGGGATTAGGTAGGATGAGGGAAGAGAGGGGGGCAGCTGGGAGTTTTTTAAAACTATTGAACTTGAGAGATTTATGCCAAGGATCGCCCAATAAGAGAGCGTTTCATTCCCTCCTCAGTTAAAACAATTAAAACAATGTGGTGGGCTAATCTCCGAGGCAGGACAGAGTAAAATAACAGCCTTTGATTGTCCTCTTCTTCTCAGTCTGCTGACAGCCCCCCAAACCACTGCTCCTCCCTGATGGGGGGTTTGTTTTGCTAACCGCCACCATATTTTGCCTATGAACTGTCACGATGAGAAGTTAATCTGAGCCCTGCCCGGCGAGAACAATTCCTTGAAAATCCTGCTAAAATAAACTAGGCGTTCTCATCAAGCAAATCCAAAACCAAGGAAAACACCAGACTGGTTTTCTGTGGTTCACTTTAAGGTAAAAGAGACTTTTAATTTCAATTTTATGCTTCTGAACACTTTGTTTATAGAATAACTTGGCGTACTTGTGCATGCTTATCAACATTTTAACCCCAAACATACATCTTTCTGCAACATCTCATCAGAATATTTAGAAAATATTTATCACAATATCTATTAAAGCTCAAAAATGGCAACATTAGAAAACGGTCGATAAAGGTTAGTGATGGAAACTACGAGTCTTAATAATAACTGATCAATTAAAAAATTTTTTTGCATCCCAGTTCTTCACTATTCAACTCATTTTGTTAACAAACCAAAATCTGAAAAGTAAAGTCTGTATTAGTTTGCCTTCTTTATGCTGATGCCCTTCATTTAAAATCACTTCAATGCAAAAGTCCCCTAGCTAAACAAAGTCCACCTGCTTGTAATTTAATCTTTCTCTAAATTCAACTGTTCTCTGAAGGCCTCAGAGGTTTTTTAGAGAACATTAGTGAACAAACAGAATCATGAAGACCAAGGAACACAGCAGACAGGTCTGAGAGAACGTTTTAGATATTTAAAGCTTTAAAGTTAGGTTATCAAACAACATCTCAAGCTTCAAACATTTTACAAAGCTCTGTTAATTGCAAATTTACCAAGACATTGCCGTCCACCTAAACTGACAAAATGTTTCACACACACCCTAAAAACTCCACCCTCACAATGAAAGTAAATAGCTTTTTACATAGCGCTATTCAAAATAAAACTCACTAGGTGCTTCACAGTAAACTTACATAAAAGACACCAAAATAAAACACTGCAAAATTAAATAAACACAATAAAAAGCTAAAATATAGTCAACTAAAATCAAATAAGAAACAGTGCTACCAGAATGCCAGTCCACTTAAGTTTCCAGCAGGTTTCTGAACCACTCCATTGAATCCACAGAGCGTAACCACAGTGGTGGCAGCATCATGCTGGGGCAACGATTTTGGTTCAGTAGACAGAGGGTTGATTGGAGTCAAAGGGAGCATAATCATATTAGGAAACCTGTTAGAGGCTGCGAAAGACTTTAGACTGGGACAAAGTTTCACCTTCCAGCAGGATAACAACATTAACATAGAGCTACAAAGCATATTTATGTGTTAGAATGGCCCAGTCAAAGTCCAGACCTAAATACTACAGATAATCTTTGGGAAGACTTCTAAATCGATGTTCACAAACTCTATTCCTCATTTCTGACTGAATTTAAGCTATATTTTGCAAAGGAAAATGGGCACAAATTCAGATATACCTAAAAACTATTGCTGCTGTAATTGTACTGAATGCAAAGTATTGACTCAGGGGAGCTGATTACTAATACATGCCACACTTTTCAGAAAGAAAAATTGCAACCCATGTATCATTTTCCTTCCACATTATGCACTGCTTTGCTTCGGTCCATCATGTCAACTACCAGCACAATACATTGAGGTTCACAGTATTAACGTGACGGAGGATAAATAATTTTTAAAAAATATTGTGGGAGATTTTGTCAATCTTGCTGCATTTACAGTCACAATTTCATTTTGTTTCAGTCCAACAACTAATAACAGCTTTTTTACAAAGATAACATCTCCATTTTCAGAGATTGTTAATTTGAATGTGAAAAAACTCAAAGATGATGAATCCACCAATGAGTTTTTAAGACTTTACCTGAACAACAGGATCACCATCCTATGCAAAATTGTACATTATAATATTGAGTTATTTCACCGAGGTAAGAGGGCAGCATTGGCATTAAATGCCACAGGGACATTCCTGCAGCAAAACCCACAGAAAAGAAGCTCATGTTTTTATGAAGATTCCCAGCAATCATGGCTCACCACAACACAATCAACTGCTCAGACTTCCAAGATATGTGAAAATGTTTGTGCTCTTTCTTCCCCAGGCCTTTTTCCTCCTCCTTTCACCGTTCCCGGCTGTCAAGCTGTATTAGTGTCCGATAGAAATAAGTCATTTAGAAGAGGCTCGGTCGGCCAGCCCCTCAGCCCCGCTAAAAGCTTCAGGATTAGGTCCCTGAGGCCTTTGTCTCTGCAGCCCCCAGGATTAGGGGAGATTTACTCCGAAGAGAGAAGAAAAGTAGTTATTTCATGGCACTTTCATGATGAAACCTGGCCAAAGCTGTGTTGGCTGGGGGGATTAGAGGTGCACAAAGAGTATGCTTGTGTGTGACCCTCCCCGTCCCTGAGCTGCCACCACTGACTCACTCAATGCTCCCCCCTTTTCCTCGGATCGTTTCCCCTTCTCAAAGCCAGCAAGGCTCCTCCAAGTTCCCCTCCGACTCCACGGAGGCATTTGGGACCACTCCATCTCTTGTCTGCTTCATCTTCAATCTCCACCCAACAAACTACCTCTATACAACAGTTCTCTCATCTTTACCTGAACTCAAAGTAAGAAGCTCCTACTGTAGACATAATCCCTGGGATAAAAGTGTCTTGCATTAAGGAATCATATGCAGAAGAAAAGGAGAAGTTAGTGGATTTGGGTCCCTCCTGTAGTGTCTAAAACCGCTTAAAGGGGGTTATCCTGTTCTTAGAGGATCCACTTACACATGCAGGGATTACAGTGAACAAAAGACAAAAGGCAGAGTCACGGCACTGACAACAGCCTCACCGCTGAGCAGGTGTTATGCAGGTTCAGTAACTGTTGTCACATAGCTGAGGGAATTACTGCTCAGCCGAATGTTAGGAAACGACAGTTCTGCTCTTTCACAGGGCTGAAAAACATCAAGTTTAAGTTGCTTAAAAGTCCCATTAAAGTGCTGCTGAAGCTCAAATTTTAATGGAGTTTCACAAAAAAATGTATTTTGAGAGTTTGAAAGTCTGTTTTAATTAGTCTGTTATAATGCTTCTTGTGTTTGGCTTCTCTGTTTAGGCTGACTTATCTGGCAGAGCTCTTTGCTTCCAAACTCTGAGATATGGGACCATTTTAGGTAAAATGTCAGTCAAATTACATTTGTGACTAAAGAAATCTTTCAAAGGTGTCTTCTTGCAACAGTTCTGCGTTAAGAAAGTAGCTACTTGGCCACACACCAACAACCATCAACAAGCTTCTGATATAATTCTGGTGGGATATTCAACAACTCTTCTTTGTAGAATTATTAGTTCCCACTTAAAGTGGTCCAGTTTTGTATTGGACATTTGCCCTGCTGGAAAACCATCTAGCCGTCAATGTTATGTGAAGATGAAGAATTTGGAGGTCCTTGTTTTCTCCCCTTTTGTGCGCCATTGCCACTGGTAGTGAAATAGCTCCACAGCATGACACTGCCTCCACCATGCTTGATAGTTGGTGCAGTGTTCTTAGGCTTGCAACCCACCCCTTTACTCCTCATTCTCTGTGTTGTGATGGCCAAACTTTTCAACCTTTATCTTCTCTGTTCATAAAGCTTGAACCAGAAGACATTTGGCTTGTCTATGTGGGCAACAGCAAATTTCAGGTTGAGATTGAAGGTTTTTGGAGCAGGCCTTCCTTCTTGGTCGTTTTACGCTATTCAGTTCCACCCATTTCTGCTAAGTCTTTTGTGGACCCATTTATCTTAGTACACAATTATTTCTGCAGAAGCAAATAAACATGTGGCGGTATTGAACTATTACTTGTGAATATTGAGGTCTTTTTGTTTCTGCAAAGAGAGCAGAAAAGCTTTACATTTCAGTTTAAACCAGGAAAATTTGTTATATTTGTTTATCCAACTACACGTTTAAAAGTGTTAATCAACAAATTAGCTATTAAAAATCATTATTTTTAACA
Organism: Crenichthys baileyi; assembly: GCA_036173005.1. Lineage (NCBI taxonomy): Eukaryota > Metazoa > Chordata > Actinopteri > Cyprinodontiformes > Goodeidae > Crenichthys > Crenichthys baileyi. The sequence goes on from JAHHUM010000631.1 coordinate 459,370, forward strand.
CCCCATTCTGCTCTTTTTTATTGTTTGTTCCTGTTTAAAAAGTGAAACTGGGAGCCAGCTGGACAAAAAGAGGGCAGAGAAGCAGTAAATCGTCTTATTTTCTCCTCTCTCTTTCTCTTTTTTGTAACTAAGAAGTCATTGTTCAACTCTCCTGTTTAAGAGATGTTTTATAAAGCTCACCAGTCTTTCCTAAATTACTTATCAATAGTGGAAATTTGTATTGACAAGGGCCTGTCAGAACGGGACCTTTGTAGTTGTCAGTTATCCCAAAGGGAAGGCCCCCTTGGACACCAACCGGATCGATCAGCACGCAGAGGACAATTGGGAGGATTTCTTTTCTTATAGAGCCGGGATGTTAGTCCAGGAGGATGTGGGCCAGAAAGCGGCGATCAGACAGCGGATCTGAGGACTTCTTCTTTGGGAGAATCGATAGGGCACGCTGGCCTTTGACCTGGGGGAGACGGGGACAACGGCAGCAGTTGGACTTGGTAAGCCCCGTGAGTGCCTGGATCACGCTGGGAAGCCTGACACACTCGGAGCTTAGAGTGACATTGACCCGACTGCAAACACACCAAGTACACAAAACAAAGCTGAAATATACACAAAGATATGACTCTGGTTTGGATGGAGCAACTTTATGATAGCCAGGGACAAACTTTTAAATGAACCTTCCAATCCATTAGTTGGATTTTATTAATTTAAATCAGGAGGAGGCCGTTTTAATTCCTGGAGCCTCATTACCTTCTAATTATCCTCCTATGATCTCTTTCCCCACCCCTGGGAGCTGCTACACCAGCAGATCAATACCAGGGACTGAGTAAAGATTAGTCTTTTAATTGGAAGAAAGGACGAGGGATTAAAGATGGATGGAGAAGGTCAGACAGCAGTGGGCGACCTTGGGGTCAAGAGCGCCCACAGTGGGCCACGCTGGGGGTGTAGGTGTGAATGCAGAGAAATAAAAAGCCTTTTCCAACTTTATGAATAGAAATAGAATAGAAAAATCCTTTATTGTCTTTCACTGGGGAGATTTACATAAACCAGCAGCAAAGTGACAGGCAAAATGGAAGCATGCAGATACACAAAATATAACAACAATAAATAGGAATTTAGAGACTGTACACTAGGTGTTTCAAACTTGGACCCAACTGAGTGTGCAAACAGGACAATGAACCCAAACACGTATCAAAACTGGTCTGAGAATGGATAAAGCTGGCTAAGATTGAGCTTCTGTGATGACCTTACCATTTTTGGATGGACTGATAACACAAAATATAACTTTACAGACCTTTAAACAGAAATTACTTGCACAAGGTTACATGTAATAGAGATTTCCTCTATCCCACATAGGGTCTAAATAACCATACAGACTCAAATATTGACATACACCCCGCTAATATTTGGTTCTTTGGCCCTGAGGCAGTTGCACCAGTACCAATCACCAAGGCTCTACCTTAATTTTGACTGGATATTTGACTCTTAAATTAGATGGTTTCATGTAATAGATATGGCTTTTAGGCATAGTCCAAACATTTTCAACAGGGTTGAAGTCAGAGCCATTCTAATAGCCTAATGTTATCCTGCTTTATCTCTTCCAAAACCAGTTCTGACGTGTGTTTGGGATCATTATTCCATTGGAACCTCCGACAGTGTCCAAGTTTCAATCTTCTGGTTCTGACAGTTTGGCTCAGATGTTCAGGGAGCATCTGAACCAAACTGTCAGATATTCAGGGAAAATCGATAAACTAGCAAGGCTCAAGCCTAGCATAAATGGAAAACTCCTGGAACACCGCTATCATTGTTCACAGAGAAGCAAGTTTAACATCAACGTGGGCTGGCCACGGGGTGCTGGGCAGAAAAGAAGCCCCCGCCTAAGATTTCAACAACCTTTCGGTTGCATGAAGTTTGCAGCTGTCCACATGAAAAAGCCAAATACCTTCTGGCTAACAGTTTTATAATCAAAGGTTGAGCTTACTGGTCAAAATGAAATACTAAAGAGGCCTTCAGACCTAGGAACACTTTACCAGTTGTCAAGCATAGTGGTGGCAGCATAATGCAGCGGGACTGTATTGCTAAATGTTGTACAGGGGCATGGCACAACCTCCAAATTCAAACTTTGAATCAATATCTTGATGTTTGAAGGCTGGTTGGTTGTTCCAACAAGACAATGACCCCAAACACATCAATACAGTTGTTTGAATGGATTAAGAAGGCTAACTTTGAGGCTCTGAAATGACCTCCACCAAGCCCCAACCACAGGTTCATTTTAAAAATGTGTGAACATAAAAAATAGATCCAATCCAAAAACCCAACAAGTCAAATAAGCGGTCAGACATGCCAGAAGATTGTTGATGACTTCATAAAGGCATGAGGTCAAGGTACAACTTGCATAAAATGTATTTTAACTTTAAAGCATTTTCTAATAATCTTCTGCAGACTCTTGATAATTTACCATAATTTTGTCTATTCTCTTTGTAGTTTTAGCTACTGAAAAACAAACAACAAAAGACACAAAAATCCAACTCATAAGAAAATGGAGATCTGGTTCTGGCCGACTGGGATGTGTTGAACTTGAATCCCGAAAACTTTAACATCTGAAACCAAAATCTTCTTTTATGTTTTTACTGTAGAATCGAAGCATTTAACAAATTCGGTGAACATCTAAAAACATCAAACCCTTCCCTTCTATGCAGAGATTTCTCCATTTTAAACAATCATTTAAGCTATATTTTATTTTTAAAACGTATTTGTGTTACATTGTGTTGCAAAAACGCCTCCCTGTCCCGTATTTTCTTTTGTAAATCTGCTATTAAATAATCTAATCACCATTTTTACTTGTATGTTATATAAATTCAGTAGGCATCACTGCATCCTATCTGATCAGAACTCCAAACTTTACCCAAACCAGCAGGTGTTTAGATTTAAGCATCAATACAGATTCATGCTTAAATAGCTTATCGTAACAATGAATCAAGCCTGTACTTGTTCTCAATTAGGCGGCTCATCTACAGGAGAGAGTGAAGTGTTTTCTTTCTCTGGCTCTTCAGGAGATAATGCAGCTCTTCATCTCCTAGCATGGGGTCACCTCAGGACCCTGCACTCCCCCGTTGTGACCCTCCACTTGTTAAAGGTGATCACAGGGAGAGACACAGAGAGGCACTGATCGAATTTGATAATGAAGACGACCCCTCTAAGCTGCTTTGCTCCACATGTTCAAAATCTGGAGCACTCGGCGAACACTAGGAAGCCCCCCACCCCGTCACTGCAACATTGTGTAGGTATTGATCCCTGCTAACCAGCTCTGTTAATACCTGGGGTCCGCGGCCCGACCGGGGGAAATGCATCCTGACATGTGACTGGAGGAGCTTAATAGGCAAAGAAGCTAAAGAAAAGATGGGCCTCTCAGTTTAGCATTTCTCTCTTATTTCTTTCTCTCGTTTTTGTCATTTTCCACATCTGCTGAGGAAAGGAAAGTTTATAGTCGTTGCACCTGCTCTTAAAGGGACATGTAGGCTGCAGGAGGCAGCTGTCACACTGTCAGAAACTATTTGTGCTGCAGTGCAAGAAGAGGAATTCACAGCTACGAGTCAAAAGCAGCATCACAGTTAGTTGCACAACGAATAATTACAAGTTTTGGCTCAGACAGAAACTTTACTTGAGCAAAGAGCATGAAAAAAAGCATGAAGGTAAATGATGACCAAACAGCAGGTGAGAACGCAACCAAAAGTTGCAGAAGACTGATGATGATAGGTTGGGAAGTTTGGATCACTGCATAAGACAGTGTTCCCCGAAGACAAAGGCATTGGCAGCAGATGTCTCTAGGTTGAATGAGAGTGCTTAAAGGAAATAGTTAGGGGGGAATTTATTGTATCAGGAGTAGAAGGTTAGGCGAGATGCAGTCTATGTTCTGTAACTTAAAGAGTTAAACTGGCACCCTGTCCAAGGATTTAAAAGCTTCGGTGACCCTGTTCTGCCAGTATTTAGCCAATGTCATGCAAACCACTAAAATTCACCAAGCAAGCAGATACACATTAGAATTTCTGCTACGTTTCTGACCAGCATTGTTAGCCTGGTGTGCGCATGCACCAGCATGTTCCTTCTAATGAATGTGTGAACAAAGAACCAACGTTACATCAGCAAACCAGTAATTGGTTTAAGTACAGTTTTGCAGTTGTCAAAATGTCATTTCAGCGACACTTGTCAGACCACTCAAACTCTGAAAGTCCATCTCCAGTTTATGTCTGTACAACAACACGTATTTGGTCCTAAAAATAACTTAAACCTAATGCTACATATAGGGTGGAGGGATGGGAAATAAAAATACCGATGCACAATCAGACAGCAGCTGCAGTCTGACTCCAATTCATTTGACACAGATACAGAAAAAAAATAAAATCAGTCGCAGCTGAAATTAAAAAGCCTAAAAAGAAACCATTGTCTTGCCTGATAAATCCAGTGCTCACAAATAACAGCTGCAATCAACTTAGTGGTCCGGCTGTTGACTCCCTGCTTGAGCTTTCACTTCTATCTCCAGGCTTCCAGGATGTGACTTAAAAGGCTCTTTTTGAATCAGAAGATGACTTACTCAGGCTGAAAAACAAGAAAAATGCAGATTATAATTTCACTTTCATATTTTTAAGACTCCAGGGCTTTGCAAGCACACAAATCAGGTTCTAAAATATATTAGCCCATTAAAGACACAAACATACTTGGAATCAAGAGCTCTGAAAGATGTATTGTAAACTTGTTGAGTTTCCTGAAAGTTCTCTGAGGAAAATGATTCAGATTGTTGCTTAACCAGCGTGCTCTCTGTGCCTCCAGGTTGAAGTCACCATAGGTTTCCTGACCAACTCTGACAGATCTTCATCGGAACCTCATCCATGCCACGGTTGTCCACTGTAGCTTTGTCATCTCCAGCCTTCATCTGTCAGCCCTGTTCACTCACCATTTGGATCTCAAATCAAACCAGCTCCTCTTTCAATGGAAAGCCTCCTGGACCCTCATCGTGTCTTCTCTCCTAACCCACCACCGGGATCATCATTGCTCCCTCAAACAGTGAGCCAACCTTGTTAATTTATATTAATTCCCATTATTATTCCTCGCCCCATCTAAACGCTCTTCTCCGTTTCCAGACGCTGCAGAGCCACGGACTCAGAAAACCCCTCTGTGTTTATTCTGCCTCCTGTGTATGATTCTGCATGTTGGTCGGGAAAATACCTCTAGACCATTATTTAGCTAATCGATAGCAAAAGCTGCTTAATAGATTTTTTACAGTATTTGAACCAGGTGAAGCTAAGGCTTTGCCACTTGAGGAGCTCTGGATAGAGCATATTTACAGACTAAGAAGGTTTTTCATCTTAAATACAAAATGGCTAATTACTGCTTTGAGTGAGTTGTTCTTTCAGCAAACAACATGTTTTAATGACTGTATACCCTAGACAACGATTAGTCGATTACTAAATTAGTGGACAATTATTTCAACAATTGATTAATCAGGATTAATCCTCTAAATTGTTTCAGCCCTACTCGAGACATGCCGTGTTTGGGATCCATGACAAATACGGAGTTAAAACAGTGATTTAAAGGAGGTGTGAAGAATGAAACAACACAGACAACTTTTCTTTTATCAGACATTTTATTAAAAAAAGATAAACAAAGGTTTAACAAGTACAAAGTAAACTCTTTACAGCATATTTACAGCTCTACTGTATATTTTCAGTCACCGTCAAACAGTGCAGATTAACTCATAACTGGAAATGATTTAGTCAGAGAGATTCCTGTAGTTTTCTTCATGCAGAGACTGAGACGTTGATGGTTTTAATGTGTTTTCTGCATGAACCTTTAAATACATTTAGTCAATCAACTAAACTCAATACCTAGATGCAGAGGCTGTTCCTTTCTGCTGAAGCTACCTTAAAAAACGGATTACATAAATACGCACATCAGTGATAGAAAACTAGGTGCGAGTGAAAAAAAGAGCATTTATTTATACAAACCGCTGATAGACTAAGGCATTAAAGCACTTCAGTGTAACTAAGAAGAAATAACTTTCTTTATTATTAGAAGTGAATACATCACAGCATATATGAGGTCCTCGGACTTTGGCCCTGTACAACAAGAGCATTTATATTATAGTGCAATGTATGCTGGAGACACAGCCCAGCATTAATATTATATATGTGTCAATCAGTACAGTTCAGACAATGCCCCTGCTTTTCAAGTTCACCCATATAGAGGTTATATTCATCAGCTTTGAGGCCTTAAACAAACACTGCTCAAATAAACAAAAATACTTCTCAGCTAACATAATTTAAATCTAAAGTAGCAATACTAGAAAACAACATTAATTCAGGTTCCTATTGGTTTAATGGTTGTGAGATTCAGTTTAAATCACCGATCTCCTCCCCAACAACCAACTGTGCTGTATTATGCTCCCTCACCTCTCCATATTTGGCTGAAACTCTCTGAGAGCAAAAGTCCACCTCCAGGAGTATTTCTGGAACCGACACCGAGGCCGGAGGTCATACTGATGAATGCCAAGTGGGAGGGTCGGGGGTCATCTTTTGACCTTTGCATCCTCTTTAATCTTCCAGATCATCAGCTCCATGCAGGCGGATGCATCCTCACTGGAGTCATGGCCCTCCACTGGGAATACAAGCACAACGAGTCAGCAGAGACTTCATCTCAACATTACGGAAGAAATGATTAAAAAAACTGTAATTAATGTTTTAAACTGTTTGATCCTAGTTTACGTGCACCATTACATGCATTTCTCCAACATGCACATGGCAGAAAGTTATGTTTATGTCATTTTCATACTAATGTCAGGATGCATCAATTTGATGCAAGAAGATGATGTTCAACTGTGTGAGATTTCAGGTGATATTTTGATTATGGCTAAAGCTGAGACACTTGGGTCCGTCTTTCTGGGTTTAACCTTGTACTCGAACTCATCGTCTTCCGCTCAATCCGGGACCGGGTCGCGGGGGCAGCAGACTCAGCAGAGACACCCAGACTTCCCTCTCCCCAGACACCTCCTCCAGCTCCTCCGGAGGAACCCAAGACGCTCCCAGGCCAGCCGAGATATATTGTCCTTCCAGCGTGTCCTGGGCTGTCTCCTGGGCCCTCCTGGGCCGATGGGACGTGCCTGGAACACCTCCCGAGGAAGGCATCCAGGAGCCATCCGGTATAGATGCCCGAGCCACCTCAATGGACTCCTCTCGATGTGGAGGAGCAGCAGCTCTACTCCGAGCCCCTCCCGGATGGCCGAGCTCCTCACCCTATCTCTAAGGGAGTGCCCGGCCACCCTACGGAGGAAGCTCATTTCAGCCGCTTGTATCCGGGATCTCGTTCTTTCTGTCATGACCCAAAGTTCATGGCCATAGGTGAGGGTAGGAACGTAGACCGTAAATCGAGAGCTTCACTTTTCGGCTCAGCTCTCTTTTCACCACAACGGACCGGCACAGTGCCCTCATTACTGAGGCAGCCGCACCGATCAGTCTGTCGATCTCCCGCTCCATTCTCCCTTCACTCGTGAACAAGACCCCAAAATACTTAAACTCCTCCATTTGAGGCAGGAACTCCCCTCCAGCCTGAAGAGGGCAAGCCACCCTTTTCCGGTCGAGAACCATGGCCTTGGACTTGGACGGGCTGATCCTCATCCCAGCCGCTTCACACTCGGCTGCGAACCGCCCCAGCGCATGCTGTAGGTCGTGGCTAGAGGGGACCAGCAGGACCGCGTCATCTGCAAAAAGAAGAGACGAAATCCACTGGTCCCCAAACCAGACCCCCTCCGGTCCTTGGCTGCGTCTAGAAATCCTGTCCATAAAAGTTATGAACAGGACCGGTGACAAAGGGCAGCCCTGCCGGACTACAACATGCACCGGGAACAGGTCCGACTTAGTGCCGGCAATGCGGACCACACTCCTGCTCCGCTTGTACCTTTATACTGGCCTTTCTGTGTTTAACCTCTCTCTTCTAAACAAAGCCATTGAAGGAGCTTCTGCTGCCACTAACTACATCTACCGTTTTTCCTCCCATAGGTTTTAGGTCCAGAGCTTGCCTGTTTAGTTGTGTTTCTCTCCTAGATGTAACCACTGAAAGGCTTTGGTAAATTTTCTTTAACATAGGAAGTTCTACTGGATCAGTGCTTCTGTGGCTTTTGTGCGCCTTCCCTGTCAGTCTCAGCAGAACCTGCTCACACTGAGCTGAGTTTTGCTGCAAGTTTCTTCCTATTAAAAGGGGTTCTTCCTGTTTGTTGTCACTAAATGCTTGCTGTAAAGTCAACAAATGGATGAAATCGACTAGACTTTCTTTTATAGTAAACTTTTTTTTACCAACTCGCCTACTAAACCGAAATTGGCTTCACTGTTTTACATTTAGGGTGGAATTAAAATGGGTTTATCTGAATTTGAATCAGTCTATATTTTTGGATTGAGATTACCTTGAGATGACGTTTATCGTGAATTGGTGCCATATAAATAAATTGATTTAAATTGAATGAATTTTCTTCTGATTGTGCAAACATTTCATGGGGTACGCAAAGTAGTGTCATTGCTTCAATATTTTTGGAGACATTACCAGAAAATAATAAGATTGCACATTTGCCTAATTGCTCACAATTTATTTTATTATACGCAGTTGTGACAGAGGGAGGGGTACATTTCCAATCATTTAAGGTGATTTAAGGTGATTTCCAAAGCATGTCATTATGTGGTGATGCTGCATTTAAATGAGGATAGGTCCTATCAACGCTGGGGTTCTTGGACACAGGGACCTTTCAGCTACTTCAGGGGTACTGAAGGATAGATGGGTCTGCCTTGGATCAGCTGGAGGAACTCTGCTGTACACGTCAGAGAAAGGGTGCGAGATCATTTTGATCCCTGCACTTCTGCACAATATTGCGCTTGACAGTCTGGTTTAATTTGTTGCTCTGTCAGACAAAGCCAGGATCTGATCAGTTGCTCCCTTCGGGCTGCAGATGTATAAATGCTCATATTTACACTGGTATAAAACCTTGGACTGCTAAAATCAGAAATCACCATTTAAATATAGCTTAAAGTTCTCCTAAACCAAGTATGTTATCATAAAAGACCTCTCTTTAAGCAGAGTTAGAAAACAAACGAAAACATCTACAACAAATCTGGAGGGAAAAGCAAAGCAAGTAGGATGAATAAAGCTAATGCAAAGATATGGAAAGCTAAGATGATTTGGAGATTTGGAACTAAACAAGGAAAAGCCTCCAAAGCAGCAGCGACATCTGCTGGTGACTTGGGCAAAGTGGAGGTCAATTAAAAGCAGGTTGTACTTTATCAGTTTTACCACTGAAGATTATTCAGATCATCTGAGAAACGAAAGGTTCCTCTGGAGCACCTTCTTCGACATCTACAGGTTTGAAATCATTGCTTCCATTTTAATTAGATCTCTTCCATTTGATTAATTGGTTGGGTCGAAGTTTTGTTGAATTATATCAACTTGGTTTGTCAAATTATTGTATATTTAAAACAAAATGTAACAACATATGTGTTTGGTGGGACTTTTTTGTTGAGGAAGACATGTTTACGGGTTGAGAAGTGGAGTCCAGTATAAAATACTTTCCAAATCCTCTCTGGTAACGCCAAACAGCTTTGTTTGGAGGCAATGTGAAGGTGTGGGCCGGCGTTTCCCTCACTGGAAAACAAGCCTCATCATTGGAGGTATGCGGTTGTGAGGTTCTACAACCAGTTGCAATCCCATAGCTCCAATCATAGGGTCAGAACTTCATCCTCCAAGACGTCACTGCTCGCCCTCACAAAGCCCGGATCAGAAACGACCTCCACTGTCTGGATGTAAATAGGGTGGAGTGGTCTGCCTGCAGTCCTGACCTCTACCCCGTTTGACACTTGTAGGATTATCTCTGTGCCAGAGTGACCAACACAACCGCACTGACAGACCTGTGACCAATACTGGTTAAAAAGTGGGAGGCCATCCCACAGCAGTGGGTGACTCCTGTACTACTAAGGGCCCTTTTTAGTGAGTGAAAAATTATTAAATTGCCAGAATCTCTTGTTTCTTCAGACTTTAATCTTCTGATCCAACAAACAACAACAAACAAGAGTCAAAAGCAGTACAGGCTGTTTGGCGCTGGCAGGAAGGATTCACCAGGTTTTTATAAGGGCAGCTAAACTCTGAGGCTCAACCCAGAAATGAAGTTTCATTACAAATGTGGCACAATTTAAGGAGAAATAAACAGGCTTTCCAACAGTGTAAGATTTGGTGAGATGAAGTAAAAGAAAGAAATAATTGACCAGCTATTGGAGAAAAGAATCAGTTGTTATAATTGCACATCTTGTAAAAAAAACCCTTCCACAGTTTGATGCTGGTTTATCTCACCGTTGTCCTGGATGATGCGTTTAAGGTAATCGGCCATCAGGTTCTTCAAGGCACGTTTGTAGGGCAGACCAAGGCGGTGAGGGAACACGATGGCCGTGTCTACAACTGAACCGTGGATGAGCTGGAATAAAGACATACTATGTCAGCTTGTTGTTCTTCAAGATAAATCTTGTTCTTTAAACATCTCTTTGTTTTTAGTGGATTTATTTAGAGGATCATTTTTCCTGAACACATCACGGAAACGGAAATGATCATCAATGAAACTTAAGTAAGCAAATATTTGTTAAGGCAGCGTTTTTTGTCCTCCTACAGGTACGTTTAAAGACTTCAGTTGAAAATAACTGATTTACCCAGGTAAAAACCTGATTGAGTATAAAATCTCTTTTTCAGGATGGACCGGGGAGCAGATTTTTTTTTAAAGTGATTTTTAAAATTAAATGCAAACTAAATGGAATTTAATCATTTAAAATCTGTGTAAATACATCAACACAAAAATAAATAATTATACAAACACTGAGTAATTCTCTCTACCTAAATGTTGCATAATCCTGCACATTGTGAGGAATAAGCAAATAACTTTAAGCTGGTGCTGCAGACATTGAAACAGCATCTCTATACAGAGGTATTAAAAACAGAGGTGACAGTTTTTATGGTGCAGATCTACTGGGGGAGCATCTGAACCCTTTTTCCACCACACAAAATGATCACAGCTACAGAGATAAACATGAAATACATTAATAGCCGTATGTAATGACTATATAATGAGTTGATTGAACGAGATGATTTTGAAGATATTCTAATTTATCAAAAGTATATTTGAATATCAATGAGATATCAGATTATTCCATACCGGATGTTTATATACCGTAAATTCCGGACTACAGAGCGCACCTGATTAAAAGCCGCATGCTCTAATTTTAGAAAGAAAACCAACATTGTACTTGTACAAGCCGCACCGGATGTTAAGCCGCGGGTGTCCCACTTTGTAATATGAGATATTTACACAGAAAGATATTACACGTGAGGATTTTTAACTTTTAATTTAATCCGTATGGTAATATAAACAAATTCATATTGCAAATGCTTTTTTTCGGTGCCTGTAACACGGCTACCTTTAAATATACGTACGTTATCAGTAACACACAAATTACGTTTCTTATGCTTTTTTACAGAACAGTGCACGAACAACACTCCAATATCTCCTAACTGATATACGCTGCAGCCTACCAGGTCAAAAGTCATTGATCGCCTTCATCTTCTTCCTCCGCACTGAAACCATCAAAGTCCTGTTCTTCAGTGTCCGAACTGAACAGCCTCAGGATCTCGTCACGCACTTCAGCCTCTTTGTTCACTCTCTCACTTGAGCGCACCTGTTCCCCTTAATCACGCAGCAGTCCAGCCTTTAGAAACCCGTTGGTGATTTTCCAAGTTGACGAGGGTGAATATAAATGTCTGATTTACAATACCGGTAATTAAATTGTGAAAGTGCTGTTGATTTAGCGCACAAGTTCATTGGACCTCTTTGAACTACTCATCAATTTGATTGGTCCACTGTTACCAGGCAAAATGTTTTTGGCGGCATGAAAAAAAAAACAAACATGCATTAACCGCACCGTTGTATAGGCCGCAGAGTTCAAAGCGTGGGGAAAAAGTAGCGCTTATAGTCCGAAATTTACGGTATAATATCTGAATGAGGTGTTTATGTAATGCACAGGCAACTTAAACAACAAGCAGTTGGAGAAGATGATGAAGAAGACGAAGCTCACCTTGAGTGCGAGCAAGTCGCTCTCCAGACTGTGTCCAATGAGGACGGACTCAGCCCTGAACATGTTGAGCAGCACAGCCTGAACATCTCTCAGAGTGATGGTGGTGTTCTCCAAGTCCTCCTCAGTGACGCCAGAGAATCTGTCAGAGACGCAGCTTATACACACCTGACTCTAGGAGTGCACACCTACAGTCATTTAAGGATGGTGCTGGGAGTCCTCACCGTGTGTTGTAGTCCACTACTTTGCTCTCAGGCTTGACAAAGGTGTCGTAGATCACTTTCATTTCAGAGTTGATGACCGTCACCCTGGTCAGCTCCAGACCCTGCTTCGTATAACACTGATCACATAGGCAGAAAAAAATGTAATTAAATATGACACTGAACAAAAAGAAAAAACTGAATTAATGTTAACGGCGCTGCAGACAAAACCTGTAGCTGGTGAAAAGCTTCATGCTGTTTCAGTCGAACTCACCATCTCACAATCCAAAGCAAACACTCCTCCATTTCCGTCCGGCGGCAGCGGCTTGCTGAATGTCGACACAAAGCCGTCCAGTGACTCTTTACGGCCGTCCTGAACGTGTTGCTGTGGAAACACAGAAAGATGACGAGCACCAAAAAAAGGTTTAATCAAATCCTTAAATATTACACAGGGAATAATAGGAGGTGGAGAGATCAATGAGGGCTTAAAAGACGATTTCCTCAGAATCTATAACAATATCTTAATATTAATTTAACAATACAAGAAAAACAAATAAAATAAGAGCAAGTTAAAATTATTATGGTAAAAAACAATAGTTAAATAAATATACTAATTAATAAATACAGTTAAATACATAAATAAATTACTATTGTTCAATAAACTAAATAACAAATAAACAGTACTTAAATAAATACATAAAAAAATTCTAATTAAATATAGTTAAATAAATATACAAACTAATAAATAAATAATAATAGCTAAATAAATAGCGACTAATTAATACATAAATAACTACAGTTACATTCTTAAAGAAAAAATACCATGTCTTGGTAACGGTTAATTGATCCTTTGTGAACAACGATAAAGCTGATGTCTGGTTGATTATTTTTACTTCTGAATAAAACAAGCATTTCCAGCAGGATCGGACTACTTATTGACATGTCTTTCAGTCCATTTCCTGGAATAACAGCTTTCCAAATCGGGGCACATTAAATACTTTTGTCATACTGTTGTGCTACCTTCGCTGTTTGGCATCCAGGAGCTCCTACAGCGGCCGAGCAGCAGCTGTATGTCGTCTCCCAGCCTCCAGCGACTGAGAGAAGTATGAATAAAACATGTTGAAAAGATGACTGAATCAGATGAAAAAGCATATGTGAAAACATCGAAAAGTTACCTCTGTGCCTGCGTAAACGCCCCCAGTGATAGCTGCATTCCTCTTTCCGTACGCAGCTGCCGTTGACATTGATCTTATACTCTGCACCGCAGCGACAGCATATCTTGTTAAATGCTGGAGGAACATTTGCAGAATCCTTTAGCAAAACAACATCATGTTGATATAAAATGCATGGGTAAAATGGGCTCTGTTACTCACGGTCTGGGGCGATCTTTTTCTCTGGTAGGTTATAAATGATGGCCTTGCCAGAAGCCTCAGGGTTTGGCCTCGGGTATCCGTGCTCCTGCAGCTGTTCCTCTGTCATCAGGTACGCCTTCAGCTTCCTGTACAGGTTGGCTCCTATAAAAACACAGACAGACATTTGTCTTAAACTACCACAAGATGTACTTGTGAAATATGCAGGACATTTTTAAGATGGTCAAGTTTAAATAAAGCTGTTTTATTCTGGGTGCCTGTGTTTTATTAAATGGTTAACCAGGCCCGAAAATAAAAATGCTTTTTTTCCAATATCAATTAGGGTTATCTCACTTTTGCCTTCATTTATTTGCAATACTGCACACACCGATATTGTGATTGGCTGTGATTAGATACATATTGTGTAGCTCTAAAAAAACCATGAGAGATTGTCTATATTAAAAAATTAAGAAAGCAAAATGGAAAGGTTTGTGAAAAAGTTAAGTACCTGCTATGATTCATTAACTGTAGAACAACCTGTAGCAGCAATAAAGTCACTTTCCGTTTGACTTCAGTCTCACATGGGTGGGGACTCACTCTTCTTGCAATGACTTGATTTTGGCCTTTAGCTGAAAGATGATCTCATAATTGGCTCTAGAATATTTGGTGTACAGAGGTCATAAAGGCCCAAATCATAACCTTCAACCACCGTGCTTGAAAGTTGGTACAAGCCATTTGTGCTGATGAGTTGTTTCTGGTTTTGTCCAACCATGGCGCTTCTCCTTATAGTCAAACATCTCTACTATGGTCTTATCTGTTGAAAGGCGATTATGCAGCCATATTTATTTTAGAGAGAACTGGTTTTCTCCTTTAAATCATACTTATTCAGTCTTATTCTAATTATACTCTAATGAACTTTAAAATTTAACTTGCTAACTGAGGGCTGAAGAATCTAAGATCAGGCTCTAGGGTGTTTTGTACTGTCTGACCTTCAGGTCCATTTGCAGGGAAGTCCACTTGAAGAAAGATCGGCAACAGTCAGACTGAGGTAAAGGTTTCCTCTGGGTAACCTTTACCTCAGTGGAAAGATGGACTTTTAAATAGTTTGGAAATGAGCTTGTAACCCTTCCAGGATGGATGAACATCCATTCTCTGAGATTACTGCTGATGTCTTTCCCTTAATGTTAACACACAACAGAGCAGCCAACTGTTTAAACTCCTGCTTTTATAGAAGTGGTTCCCATGGTAGCATCAGGGGTGCATTAGTTTTTGCACACACAATTTTACTATTTTGGCCTCGTCTTCATTTGATAAATAATGGCAAAACAAAACATTTTGAGGTTAGAATTAATTACTTGTTAGAGACCAAACGATTTCTTATGTCCCGAGAAAGAGCTAAAACTGAAAGGTGTACTTTCTTTTTACCATGCTTGTATGTGTACACATCGTCTTGATTAAATTGTTGATTTTTATGAATATATTATGATAACATCCTTCAGGTACATTAATTTATTAATATCATTCCAATTATTCCTCCACATTGGAGGAAGCTCTTTGGGTTTCTGGGATCAGAAAAGGTTGAACCACGTGATGTTTTTGTTATTCAGCTAAACTGAAGCACGGTTAACACTTACGGCCTGACGTGGGATCATGGGGTGCTGGTTAATGAGATGGTCAACAGGACCTGGAGGTTGTCACGTGGCTGTTTGAACAGTGAAACTGCTTCTACAGTGTGTTATTTTATGACTTATTAAAGATTAAATCTCTGCTTTCTGCTGCTAAGCATATGATCAAGTGACATATAAAGAGCTGAGCCCAGTGATCGTCATGTGATCGTAAATAGAGGCCACTGTAGAATCATCCATTTCTTACCAGAGAGCTTCTCCTCCAGCTGTTTACCCGACCTGTTGACAGTGAAGCTGGTCGTGGCTGCAAGACGACCTCCCAGAACCTCCTCATGGGACTGTGCCCTCCTTTTTGCTGCAAACCCAGAGACCTCTGCAGAAAATACAAAACAGCCCCACTGATATTCATACAGCAATCACAGATCTAAACACAAATGGAAATAAGCAAATACCTATTTCAGTTGTAATAATTATTTATCTGCATTCTTGTCTTTATTGTAAATAAGTTCAAATAATGCTGGAAGCAATGATCTTTTCATGCAGAAGTGCAAAAAAAACAAGAGAAGATGAAAGGTGAGATAAAAAAAAACAGGTTGCACAAGTGTCCAACAACAACAACCCTTAAACCAGTACTTCTGTGATGCAAGTGCAGCTGTCCTAGTTGGGTTTTTCCTGAAATTTGCTCCTTAGCATCTTTCAGATGAAGCCACAGTTTGCAGACAGGTTCAAAAGGCTTAAAAGAGTCTCGTTTTACAAACGTATCGGTCAGGAGAGGAGTACAAGTAAAATCCATATTATTGAAGACAGTGCTTGCAAAAAGTAGTTGTACCTCCTAAAACCACTAACTTCAATGTATTTTATTGTGGTTTTGTGTGATAGAACAATGCATTTTGCTGCTGTTGAAGCTGCTAGCTCTTTGGGGTTTTCAGGAGACTGACATTTTGCTCATTCTTCTTTACAAAATAGACCACGTTCAGTCAGGTTGGATGGAAAGGTCATGTGACCAGCAGTTTTCATTGTATTGCAACAGGTCGTTATTTGGATTTTAAGTCTGGACTTTGACTAGACCATTCTAACCCATTAATATGCTTAAATCTAAACTCTTCTATTGCAGTTCTGGCTAGATGTTTAGGATGGTTGTCCTTCTGGAACATGAACCTTTGCCCAAGTCTCAAGTCTTTTACAGCAGGTTGTTTTTCCAGGCTTCCTTGTATTTAGCTCCATCACCACCTTCCCATCTGCTCTGACCAGATTCCTTCCTCCTGCTGAAAAAAAAAAACAATCCCCACAGCATGATGCTGCCACCACCATTTTCACTGCTGATATGGTATGTTTAAAGTTATCTGTAGTGTTTTGTCGCCACGCAGAGTATGACTGTAGCTCTAATTGTCGATTTAAAACACTTTTAAGTAGAAAAGTATTACTGTGAGGGTGTGCACACTTTATATTTGATTTCCTCTGAAATAGTTGGTTTTTAGATGGATTGCAAAGCATATAAGCACAATAAAAGTGGCAAAAATTAAACGATTAATTATGGTGTGATTTTTTATGCCACAAAAAGATTTTAATCAGGGTGGGTGCGCTTTTCAGATGGGAACTGAGACTACATACTGTTGACAGGCGACGAACACGAGCTGCTTTTGCCTCGAAGCTTCTTCAGCGTGTTGACAGCAACGTTGAGGTAGATGTTTTTACTGCTACTGCGCTCATACACCAGCTTCTCCTCATCAAGGGCCTAAAACAAGAGTCACACGCCTCTTAATGTGAAAACGTCATCTTAGAATCCACCAAAATCAACATATAATTAAAAAAACAACCTTCTCTCAATGGTTTATTTAAATTCTGTTAATAAATGCGATACAAATGACTTAAACTGGCTCTAATTTAAACGTATAGCGAAGCAGCAACATGAAATGACAATGTGCACACCATCTGAAATGCAGCTTCCTCCGTCGGGCAAAACTTGGCACATTCATCTATGAAGGTGTTGAGGTAGCGCTGGCGGATGTTGGTGGGAACTTTTGCCCCAAACTCAGTGGGGATGACAGGACGCTTCATGGAGGTGCTCTAAAAAGAAGAGAAACATGCAGAAAAAAAACACATCGAGTGACTGAGTATGCAGTTTACCTCTTTAAACAAGAGTAAAAGGTTTAAACATTCCTCACAGAAAGAATTTAGGCATTTTTCCAAGTAGCCGGTCAAGCTTTTCAAGGCTTAAATGCGAGGATGTTCCTAACCCTTTTAAAAACCCTCACAAATTTCTAGCACTCATATGAACCCTGTATAGAAATAAAAAAACATGTGCAAACATCTGGAAGAAAATAAGAGTGAATATTTAGGACATTTTGAAGGCACAAGATGGCTGCGAGAGGCATCAAAAATTGCCTGATGGAAGTAGTTAAAATAGCTTTGGCACCTTCATGGTGGGTGTGTGTGCCGTCCTCTTCTGCGCGACCGTGGATGAGGTCTTGGACAGAATGCCAGCTGTGGTTTGGCTCTTCACTCCCTGAGGGCTCTCACTGGCAGCTGGTTTTCTATGTGCTGGACCTGCTGGGACAAACATCCACATGTGACTTCAGTGCACTAATTATAGAGCCAAGCACAAACTTTCAGTTCACAGTTCAATCTGAGGTAAGAGACTGTCCTACTCGTCTTAGAGGAGGTGATCTGTGGGTTGGGCCGGTGAGCTATTCTCTTCTTTTCTCCAGAAAAGTTGGAGGGGGAGCTCTGTGAAGCAGCTTGGACTGAAGCAGACAGCTGAGCGGCTTGCTGCTGCGCCAGCTGCATACGCTGGAAGCAGACCTCCTGAGGTGTGGGCCTCTTGTAAGGGCGAATCACTGTCTTTGAAGCTGCATCAGTCTGGAAAGTAAAAACATACATGTTGTCATGACAGCATGATCCTGAAATGAGTCAGTATTTATAGATATCTGTGCAGGGTCTGCGTACGCTATAATAAATTACACTAACAAGCGTGCACATGCATTTATATTTGATCTCTTAAATTATGAGCCATTCATTCTTAGTACAGCTCAGAAGAGGCTAAATATGGATAGGAAAATGTGTTTAAAATTAGGATATTGAACTTATTGTTTAACGCAGCATTAAAAGCTTTAGATGGTAAAGAGGTAATTAGTTGGCAATGCCAATAAGAAACAACAAAGTTGTTTCCGTGCCAAAACAGCAGCAACTATGGAAATAAGGATTTTTTTTCCCAGCAGATGGATATACTGCTCATTATCAGAGGTCTATAGTTGCAGTGAACACATAGAAAGACATTAACATTGTTTCCTTATTTATTTATCACAACTTTCACTCATGTAATCACATGATCGTGCAGAGCGGTTATATTGGTCACCTTCACAACATTTTATACACGCTCCGCCACATTGGACACTAAGCTCAGAGCTCGCAGAGCAAACTTCAGCCGGACTTCTGACTTCAGCAGCATACTTGCATCATACTGACCCTCAAAGCACTTCACACTAAATTCACATTCACCCAATTGCACTCACATTCAAACACTGCTGCGCAGGTTGGCGGTCGGATTAGGTTTCCTTGCCCAGGGGCACATCGGCATGTGGCTGGAGGAAGCAGAATTTGAACCCACAACAGTCGGATTGCAACATTCGGATCCCACTGAGCAACAGTTGTCCCGTGTAAAGGTGTACTGAATGCATTTGTACGCAGCTCTTCTACTTGTGGTTTCTTCTCTGGTAATAAATAATGGCATGGTGGAAACTTGTGGTCAGATTGACATCATTTTAAAATCTGGTAAAGACGAGGGACTTTTCTTATTATGTACTGCTGTGTAGAACTTCATAAACTAAAATACAGCCTAATTTCTTCTTAACATAACTGTGACTCTGCTTCTGAGTTTTCCAGTAAATCAAATGAAGGGAAAATCCCAGGAGTTCTAATTTACATATTTTCATATCTTCTTTTCACTTTTTACTTCCTTGTTTATTTGTGTTTCCACCTCCTAAAACTCCACCTGAATTTGGAAATCAAAATGTCACCGCATGTTGTGGAGTAAATGTCACCCTTCAGGGGATTTTTCTCTCTTTACTAAAGTCCCTCTAATCCAGCGGAAGGTTCAGATGTTCCTGTTCTTCTACAAACACAAAGCCCGCCATTGTTTTCATAACGTCATCATTGTCTGCAACTTTGGCCCCACTTTAGGACTACTTGGCCAGCCTGGGCTGTACACCTCAAACAACAAATGTTGCTTTTAGAAACCATATTTGTCTACATAATTTGCATTCTTCTATTTTTGACGGATTTGATGTTCGATTCCTCCAAAGGTTTTGAGACTATTTTTTGTTCCTACTATTATTTACCCGCAACAACAAATGCTGTATTCTGTAAAACTATGTTCCCATTAAGGGTAAAATTGAAAAGGCTTGTCATAGTTTAAGGTAGGACTACGTTGTAGCTGACACGTTTGTCCAAAAAATTGTGAAGGGTTTGAATTTAAATAAAATGTTTTAAAGTCTTCCATCTGCTGTCCTTGCCCACTTCTCTGTGCAGGGTTGTGGGGGAGAAGTTTGGGCGAGAGGCGGGGTACTTCCTGGACCGGTCGCCAGTCCATCACAGGGCAACACAGACACACACAGGACAAACAACCACGCACACACTCAGACCTAAGGGCAATTTAGAGACACCAATAAACCAAACATGTCATGCTTTAGGACTGAAAGCCAGAGCACCAGGAGGGAACCCACGAATGCAAACTCCATGCAGAAAGACCCCAGGCCAGGATTCGAACCCAGGACCTTCTTGCTGCAAGGCAACATTGCTACCAAATGCTCCACTGTGCAGTAGTTTTAAAATCATGTTAGGTTTTTTAAATACTTTAATTAAAACTATAACTACAGCCATGTTTGGCATGTAGGTAACATGAAAAGCTGGTTTGAGCAAATTCTTTAAGAAATTCAGATTTTTGTTTTTTCTGCAAATTTATAAGGTATAAAGCTTAGAAGCATTGATGGTTTTCCATTTTCACACAGTGTAGGAAGACGTTCTAAAAGATACGCAAGACGCACCTACGAAAATGACTTACTCTCTGCTCTATTTACTTTTACTGCACTTGCTTTAGCTGACATTTTGTTGGATGCATCAAGATTTATTGTTATATTTTCTGATCTTAAGTGACTGTTAGATCAACTGATAAGAAACTATATTAAGCATTGTTTAAATAAAAATGAGCAGCAATGTAATAATAATGCAAAGTTTCCAGAGTGCTAGCTGAAATTTTTGTGCAAAAATTCTAAACCTTTCTCTAAATTTACAACAGATATTTTGATGCAGGTGAAGCTTTTTTACATGTATGCTACTAACAACAACTGCAGAGAATTTGTACTGGTCGTGTGAGGGTCTGCTTTCGTGCTTTAGGACAAAGACGACTTGCTGTAATTTCCATTTATCACAAACACTTGATGGTAGTTCAGTTAAATTTCAAACTTCAATATTTCTTGACAACTAGTCAACAAAACTGTCGGTATTTATAGTTCTGAACTGGCTCACTTTGTTATTGACAGGGGAAGAACTGGACAAAAATCAGTGATTGGAAATTATCCATAAAGTCTTCGAACTCTGGTTCCGACTTCTAAAGAAAGCAGACCATAATGAAGTGGAAACAAAAACAATGGTTCTGAAATAACACTGGAACTGGTTTGGTTGGGAAATAAAAAACAATTACCATAATAAGGAAAAATATGGAAACTCAAATGTTTCTCCATACAAAACAGAGCTGGAGAACATCCAAAGCCAACTCTACATTTCTCCCCATTTCTCAGGATGGTAGGAAGCCTTCAAAAGATTCATTATTAACAGGAGCTGTGCTGCAGGAGTGACAAACTTTGAACAATAAATAAAATATATTATTGCCACTAAAATGATCCAAAGTGGCTGACTTACATCTCCTTTGGCAACGAAATGGGACACTCTCTTTTTCTGGCCGGGGAAGAGGGTGGTTAAAGTGCCATCTGTGCTTTTCTCCTCCTCTGAATCCCTAGAAGCCTGAAAGAGCAGAAGAAGAGATCACTACCGACCTGAAATTTAACTGGTCAGTTATAGTATGAATGAAAAGTGCAAGAGAAGAAGACAAAACAAACCAGTACCTGCTTTCCTTGCCTTCCCTTGTCCTCCTTCTTTACATCGTTGGATTCGTTAAAGATCCGCAAACACTCTTCCATTGGATCTGAGTCAAAATCCAGATCATCCTGAAACATGGAAAAGTCGACTCTGCTGCCGTCAGGCTCCTCCAAGCTTGTCTCGCTGCGTTCCAGGTAGCGATCGCCGCCATCCTCAGAGGAAGATGGAGTGCGCTCCGAAGCTTTCCTCTTGCTCAGACGTCCCCTCTTCAATGCGTCGGCTGATTTCCTCACCAGGACTTCCTCCGACCCGTCGTCATAGTCCACCTCCATCGGTTCGGGTTCCTCGGGGCTCTCGTCTCCAAACAGATCTGCGTGGCTTAGACTCAGACTTTTGTCTTCGAGTTTCTTTTTTGATGAGCTGGCGTTTTGCTTCAATTTAGCTGAGCTCCCCTTGCAGCTGCTGGACCTGCTTTTACTTTTCTTGAGCTCCTTTTGGTTTTTATCGCTGTCCAGTTTACCGTTTCTGTGTTGGCTGTCTTTATGCTTGCTTCTCTCTTTTTCCTTCTCTCGCTCCGATGGTTTCAATTTTTTGCTTTCTCGTGCATCTTTGTCTTGTTGACTTAAGTCTCTTTTAACTTTTTCCTCCGTCTTATTCTTACTGTCACATCTCTTTTCATCCCTGCCTTCCCTCTGAACTTTATCTGATGTCTTCACCTTTACTGTGTTTTTACCATCATCTTTCTTCCCCTGGTTCTTGTTCTCCTTCTTAGCAGAGTCTTGTTTAGAGTTCCTGATTGATCCTTTGTCTTTTGTACTACTGGTGCTGCCGCTGCTACTTTTAACACCGGATGATTTTTTTACTTCTTTATCAGCATTTTGCATTTTCTCTGGTGGGCCAATTTTACCATGAGCACTTTGATCTACCACCTTCTTTTTTTGCATGTTCTCCTTTTGTTTTGTATTTTCCTGGGTGTCTAAGTCCTGTGCAAGCTCCTCCTTGTTCCTCTGAGTAAGTGCACCTTTTATATTTTTACTCGTGTCTTTTGTACCTTTCCCCAAAGCATCCCTAGCTGACACAATGCTGGCCTTTCTTTGCTGGAGGTTGCTAAGCGAGGTGGGTCGATACTCAGTTCCAGAACTCTCCCCATCAGAGTCGGAGATGGTGTACTTTTTTAAGTCTATACTCGCCTGCTGTGGCTTTTTTCCAGCTGCAACACGCTCCTCATCTGAAAAACCTGTCCCTGTTAGCCTGTGTGCCTTCTGATACTCAGTCTTAACTGGATGGGAATCCTCATCTCTCTTGTTTTTCACAGCAGTGCCAGCAGAGTAGTTGGACAGAGGGTCATACTCCATATCTGTAGAAGGTCTTGAAATGTCCAGAGTGTATTTGCACTTTGCAGAGGATGTACTGTTCAAATACTTCTGGCTCTGCGGAGAAGAGGGGAGTTTTTTCCGAGGCCGAGGTTTTTTCAGTGAAGTGGGAACATATTCCATTGAGCTGCTGTTGTACCCCTGACTATCTGAATCCAAGGTGTACTTGCTGCAGCCGGGGGTGGGATCGTATCCTCCTGATGTGATCTGATAGCTCCCAGGATCGTAAGCCAAGTGCGAGGCCACCGCCTGGCTTTTAACAGCGTCAGATGAAGACAGACTGGTCTTCTCAGTGGGACTGTAAGGTTCGTCCCCAAAGCGAGAGAGCTTACGCTGTTCCCGCTCCACCTCGCTGCGGACTTCCTCGATGGCTCTGTTGACCATCTCCAAAGCACCACTGAGGTCTCCTGATGGAGCAGGCTTTCCATTCTGCTGCTCCTGTGGTCTCACTACTTCTGGGTTGAAGGGATCGTAACCTTGATCTGCAAGAAACATATTTTTAGCTTTGAATTAAAGAAAAAAGAAAAGAAAAATTATCAATACCCCATCAACTACAGTGTATTTTATTAGAATTTTACATGCTAGAAAAGTGTGGCCTTCATGTGTAGTCAGTCCTCTTTACGCTGATAAAAAATCCAATGCAACCAACTGATTTCAACTAGTTTGGAAACCGGTTCCACTTCTCTTTAATTTAATCTCAGTATAACTCCAAATGTTCTGTCACGGCTTTAGAGTTTTGCTCAAGAACATTGATGAACAAACAGCATCATGAAGATGCTGGGCAAGGAGAGCATACCAAACAGGCCATGGTAACTCTGGAGGAGCTGCAGAAAAATCCACAGATGCACGATAATTCTGCATTAACATCGGTATCGGCCGATAGTAATTTTTTAACATATGGGTATTCGCTTGGTGCACATCACTCTAAACACATCAACCCCACAGTAAGGCATGTTGGTGGGAATGATGTGTGCAGGTAATCAAATGTATCGTTGAGTTCGATTTTTGGCATCATATGATCACCATGTAAACGTCAAAAAAACAGTTACATTATTTTAGTATATCCCAACTTTGCAAGTATGCTCTTATTTTGGAAAGTCTCGAGAACGGTGCAGTTTCGGCCTCGTTCAGGAGCTGAAACATCTTGCTTTACACTGTCTTCTTTTGAAAAGTCAGCAGAAGATGGCAGAATGAGGAGAGGAGGAGTAGGAGCAGCATCACACTAGTGCGTATGAATTAATGTATTTTTACATTTTATTTTTGTTTATTTGTTATATATTATCCATTTGAATCATCAGTTATTTTAAGGGAAACTGGAACAAAAAGCTGTCAGGTAAAACCGTCAGGAAAATGTCTCAGCTTCCTCCTCTTTTAGGGAAACAATGCATTGTTTTTTCCAAATTTAATGATTATTCAGAATTTAAACATCGACCCAAACAATGGTGATTAGAACTTTTTTTTATTATTATTATCGAGCAGCTTTAATGAACCATACTGGAAGAACCTGTTGATGCTGAGGTGGAGGTGCACCTTGCCACAGGACAATGACCCTAAACATACCGTCAGAGTGTGGACCAGTCAAAGTCCAGACCTAAACCCATTTGAGAGTTTGAGGCAGAATTTGAAGACTAATGCTTATAGACAGTCTCCCTCCGATCAGACTGAGTTGTAATTTTGCAAAGAAGAATGGGCAGAAATTTCAGTCTCTAGATGTGCACAGCTAATAAAGACATATATCAAAAAAACTTGTAGTTGTAATTGCAGTAAAAGACGGTTCTTCATAGTATTGACTTATTGTGGATGAATGTAAAAGTATGGCACACCTTTCAGATTTTTACTTGTAAAAGATCTGAAAACTGAATGATTTTCTTTCCCCTTCCTAATTATGCACTACGTTATGTTGATTCGTCACATAATATCATAATAAAATACATTACAGCTTGAGGTTGTACAGTGGCAAAATGAAAATTTCTGCAAATAGGGTGCATTATACAGTAAGGAAAGGCCTACCCACCACATCTGTTCAGCACAATACTCTGTTGACTTTCATTTTCAGACATTAATATGCAGACAGACATGTCTTAGATTACAGGTGTACATATTAATTTAGTTGTCATCCATCCATCTATTGTCTATATCCGCTTATCCTTGCAAGCTCGCAGGGGGCTGGTGCCTATCTCCAGCGGGAGGCGGGGTACACCCTGGACAGGTCGCCAGTCTATCAGAGGGCAACACAGAGGGTAATGCAATTTAGACTAAATAATTATAGTCATGATGTTGGACTGTGAGAGGAAGCTAGAGGGCTCGGAGAAAACTCAAGCATGGAGGGGGAAAACATGTAAACTCCATGCAGAAAGACCCCAGGCAGGGATTTGAACCTAGGACCTTCTTGCTGCAAGGCAACAGTGTTGCTAACTGCACCATCACTGTGCAGCCCAATTTAATTATCAGAGGGCATGAGAATCAAAGTTCAAACATGTGGGAAACTGCAGAAATGAGCCCCTCATCAAGTAAAACTAGACCTACATATTTTATTTTATTAACAAGAAAAATCTTGGTTTAAAAAAAAAGACTTCTAAATAAAATTAAGGAGACAGACAAAAATGTAGTCAAAAATGACAGTTACTTCACAGAGAAAGAAACGAGGGACAGGAAGACTTACAAATTGCTGTTATTTAGTCTAAAAAAAAGAAGTGCAGAAGTCTCAATGGGCTGAGCACTTTAACACTTAAATAAGATAATCCTTAACCGAGGGTGTGCTGACTTATTGTTTTATTTCAGCAGTCAGATTTATTGTTAATTGTCCGTGGCTTCATTACTTCCATGTGCTGCATATTGAGGGATGTAGAAGAAAGTAAAATGGTTTGTGATGCATGCCATACAGGTAGCCTCATGTATTGGACAGCTGATAAAAGGTTTCAAATATCTGCCATCATCCTTCTTGAGCACACACAGCTGCCGGCCAAGGCATCACATCTGTGTGTTTCTATTACTGTCTTAAAACGAAGAGTGTGAAAACGGTGACACTAAAGCCTACAGGAGGTAGCGTATATGCCACAAACTGAATAATGTACCATGTTTGCACAGACACTTTTAATTAATTACACTGCCTCGTAAAAGCATTAATTTTCTTATGTTACACCCTCATACTTCATATTTCACTTGGATTTTAAATATAAAAGGAGAAAAAATTTTAAAATTGCAATTTAAATGAGATTTTAAGGCAATTTAAAAGGAAGAACTCAGGGAATCACAACTTTCCGGACTTAAATGTAACCCAAATGTTTTTAAAAATACTTCTCCAGCACCGTTGGGCCATAAATCCACACAGTTCACTCAAAGTACATCAAAAGTATAGTACATCAAAGTATTGATGTACTATAAGATGCTATGATGTCGCTGTGGGGTAAATTTCAACCCAGTAGCTTTAAACATGTTCCTCGCTGTTTCACAGCTTCACATGAGGTTAAAATTACAGAACATCACCAGAACCGTAGCTAATAACGATACCAAAAATTCACTTCATAGCGATGAACATGGAAGGTCTCAGCACGTTTAATTAATGTCACCGTTTTTATTCAGTTTTACCTTAACAGAAGACACCAACAAAATTAAATAAGCACCTTTTTGTCCGGACTGCAGCTTTTTAACGTCCCCGTAGGACGGCCGACTCTGCCGGCTGTGCCTGAAGTGACAGTACGGTCTGTTACACCCATTTCTACCGTCGTCGTAATCCGCGTAAAACGGACAGTCAATCCCTCGGAAGAAGCCGGTGGACCTTAACATTATCTCCGGATGGTCCGTTCATGCCCGCATGTCCTCTACGGGCTTTGTATTCCGCGTCAGTGTTCCAAACAACCAGCAAACTGGAACAATAACAGCGTCCCTAAGGCGCCATGATAGACTGGATGAGAAGAGCGGAAGTCTCGCGTGAGTTGCCGTTCGATCACGTCAGAGGGGTGTGAAGTTGACACCAGGTTCAAGAAGAAGCTGAGCTGCAACCACTGGCTTTATTTGTGCTGAAAGCCTTGTTTTATTCTAGATGCAACATTTTATCGGTTCATAGTTCGTCTCAACACAAAGTTCACTTATCAACTAGCCATGTTTTTTTATTAAATACACAAGAGGCGAGAGTTTGCACATTTTTAATGATAGTGGGCTCCAATGTAAGTTGGCTTTCCACACAATTTAACTTGAAAGGCTTTTAATAAAATTAGTTATGTTCATGTTGTGGTTGGAGGTCAAAGCTTTGTTACTAATGTTGGGGAAAAAAGTAAAGCCAAATGTGCTTTCATGAGATTCCCCTTACATCCTCTGCTACTTTACTGACAGACAGTTGTAGGTCAACTAAGACAAACTTCGTTCCAGTTAGAAGTCAGTGAGAGATGCCAACATGAGTAGGCCAACTTATTTTAGCACTTCAAGCTGATTTTTAGGCTTTGTTTTCACAAATGAAGAGTATTGTGTTAAATTCATTGAAGGAAGGTTGTAAACTGGTTATTTTGCAGTTTTCCCTCTGTTTAGTGTGCAGCAGCCATTTTTATTTTAGCACGAGTTTGACACAAATGGGTTTCCCCTCTTGGGCCAGATATTCTCAATCCAACACACACAGCTGGATAGATGGGTGATGTTTGGACTTTGTAGATTCCTCAGACTTTCCAAGCTGAAGATCACAGTAGGAGGCCTTTCCAGTCGTTTTCTCCCCCTTGGAGCTCAAATTCCAGCGCCAAGTGTAAATGGTCCACTCCAGTATGCCTTCAGAGAACACTGAACACAGACTAAACTAAAGACAAAACATCAAGCAAAACAATAGAAGGTATCTTTATCATTAAAGGGCAGAGGATTATCTTTAAATAAATTTGGTGTTGGGCTTAAATGAGCTGTACAAGGATCATTAAAAAAACGCTCTTGATATGAATTACTTTAAAGATCAGGACACTTAATCTTTAAGTGTAAAGCAACAAAATGTCTAGTTTGTTCACCTGTTCAGACCATATCAACACCTTAAAATATATCTACATATTCAAATGTAAACCAGATGAATATAAACTTATGAGGCAGGTTGCAAATGCCAGCCTTAAGGCGCAACACATCAAGATAGAAGTTTCATTCTTAACTGCTGCAAGTACATTTAGCAAAACAGCATTTTATTGTCAGTTTCAGTAAACACATGTTTGTTCTCACCAGTTCAGCAGTCAAACTAGCAGAAAGATACATATTTTACCTGTATACGTACCTGCACTTCCACTGGCAAAGTTCTACCAGTCTCATGCTCAGGCCTTTTATCAGCTCCTTGACACCTGCTTTTATTCTCAGGTGTGCAGCGCCAGGTGACAGGTGAGGTAATGATTGGCTGTCTGTGGCAGGTAAACATCTAGGAGGTCAGTTTAGTTGGGTCTGTGGATATTTTCTCTAACTGTAATAGAGTGCAGAATGAAAACTATTTCAGCAGTGGATATAGCAACACAAAAATATAAAAGATTTAGGATAGAAAACAATTAATCAACCTAAAATGAAAGACTATGCGAATATATTACATGTGTATCATTTCTGCACATGTTTTTGTGTTTTATTCACTTCAAGGAGGGGCACTTAATATTA
This sequence comes from Crenichthys baileyi, assembly GCA_036173005.1. NCBI lineage: Eukaryota > Metazoa > Chordata > Actinopteri > Cyprinodontiformes > Goodeidae > Crenichthys > Crenichthys baileyi. Next base: position 487,742 of record JAHHUM010000631.1, read on the forward strand.
TTGGGGAACTAGCCAACTCTATCTAAAATCTAACAAGATTGGGCCTGCAGCGGTAAATATGTCAGCTCCTGAAAATCTGAGGCAAGAATCCTAAAACAGCAGCAAAATCCCAGGTGTAAACGATCACAATAAATTACTGATGGCAGACTTTAATGACCAGTTTCCAACAGCTGTGCTCTGGTTTTTGTTGCAGCAATGGGCATGGAGCAGGTTTGATGACCTTTAAATTAAAGAGATAAGTATTGGCACATGGAAAGCAAGTGTGAGCTGTTATCTTTTGGAGCAAAAATGGAAGGTCTGTTAATAATCACAAGCTGGAGAGGATCCTCCTCACCAGAATCACTGATTTGTCTTCAATCATTTACCCACTGAGGAACATTAGTGGCTCTCTACTGAAGTAGTGTACTTATTCACAATCGCTCTTAGAAGGACAGATTCTTGAGATCTTGACCAAAAAAGAAAGTACATATTCTACATGTTTGTTTAAACATAAATCATTGTGGTCTGTTTATTCTTAGAAGCAACTTACCGGCAGTTACAAATGAGTTGAAACTCAACATCAGATGACTTCATTGCTTCAGCTTTAATTGGACTGGAAATCAAGACATAAAAATCTGCCACAAGAAAATGATTATCAGCCAGAAGCAATAGCTGTTGAGAGGTTTATTATTAGATTGCCCTTAATGGAAAATTTTATGTTTTTCCATTAAGAGAAATTTCTAACTGGACTCTCAAGGTCCAGTTATATTTTTTTAAGATATATTTTAAACATCAACAACAATAAAATTAGTAAAAAAAATTAGTAGACCACAAAAGAAGAAAAAGACAATTAAGCTGATGTTAAAAGCCAAACCTTTTGACCAGAGGTATCCTGGACTGATTTGGTGTGGACCCCGACCTCAGTTCAAGATTGGTAAATATTTGGCCCACCAGCCCAGACAGTAGGAGGTTGCTGATTTTTTTACTGACACACTGAAATCTTCATAAAATGGAAAATTGTAAGTCCAACACAAAGTATTTATCTTTTAATAATCATAGTTATTTGCTTTATTTTTAATTTCATAGCAAAATATGACCATAAACACAACTTTTACTTAAATCTGCATTTAATAGATTTATTTAACTTGGCTAAAAATACCAAAAGTTTTACAGATTCTTTTCCCACAAATTACAATTTATCTGTTACACAAAATATTGCATGTGTTTATTGATAAGCAGGTAAACAAAAATAGAATTTTTAGGTTTATTGTTTTTATTTATAAATCATGTTTTTGTGGTGGGTGAACACTTTCAACCTGATGATTTTGGCAATGGATGAAAAAATATCCCTCATTTACCCAAACAATTTATAGTGCCGTGCAAACGTATTCATACTCTTCATAATGTTGTCGTATTTCAACCACAAGTTTAATGTATCTTGTTTAGATATTTAGATATTATAGACCAACATAAAATTAAGTTTAATTGTGAAATAGACTGCAAGTACCTCATAGGTTTGCAAAATACCTGAGAAGTGTTGTGTGCATTTGTATTCAACCCATCTGAGTTATTACTTTGCAGATTTACTTTTTGTTACGATTACAGCTGCAAATCGTTTGCAGAATGTCTACTTGGTGTGCATCTGTAGAAACTGAAGATATTGCCTATTCTTCTTTACAAAATAGCTAAAGCCCAGTGAGATTGGATGAAGAGTGTCTGTAAGCAACTATTCTAAGGTCTTGATACAGATCCCTGTCCCTGCTGACACCATGATGCTGCCACTACAATGTATCATCCATGGCCTTGTGTGTTCAGGATGATGTGCAGAGTTTTGCATGTAGCGCAAACAGTTCAACATTAGTCTCTTTTGACCAGAGCATGGTCTTCCAACTTTCTTTTGACAATCGCTTTCTTTTCACTCTTCCTGATTAATAGTTGCAATGTCAACAGATTATCCCACCTGGCCTGTGGATCCCTGTAGCTCCTCCAGAGCCATCATGGGCCTCTTGGCTGCATCTCTGATTAACGCTCTTAACCACCCTGTCAGTTTAGGTTGATTGCTATGTTCTGGTAGATTTGCAATTGTCATACTCCATCCATGCCCTGATGATGGATTGAACAGAGCTCTCTGAGGATACTGTTTTATAACCTAACCCTGCTTTAAACTTGACCACAGCTTCAGCCCTGACCTGTCTGCTGTGTTCCTTAATTTCCTTGATGCCGTTTGTTCACTAACATTCTCCAAACCTCTGAGACCTTCATTGAACATCTTGATTTGTACTGAGATTAAGGTGGGGTCTGTAGGTCAAATGTCACACTTTTCAGACGTTAATTTGTGTAAAAATTTTCATTTTTCTTCCTCACAATTATGCATATATTCATGTTGGTGTATTGCGTAGAGTAAATAAATAACAGGAAGGTTTGTGGCTGAAACGTGGTGAAATGTGAGAATCAGAGTTGTCCAGAAGATGGAGCCAAATACCCATTCGGACCTAAGTGAAAATGCACAAATATTCTCCAGAATGTACAAAAAACACAATGCGGTTGCATCATTAAATGGCTCCACCTATGACGTCTGCAGTGCTGAAACGGAAGTTATGTAACTGACAGGTTTGTATGTTATTTCAGACCCATGTACCTTCTGAATAAAGCCAAACACACTGCATTGGGGAGGAATCCAATATGCTACATTAAACAGAAATGAAAGCACATTGGGCTAAAACAGGAGATACAGTTGTAAAAGCATCCTAAAAATAATTGCTATCAAATCAGCAATCATCAGTGATGCTTAAATTCCCTCCTTTTAATGTATTTCACTTCCAACGGATTTGAGCAAACCTAGTGAAACATGAGAATATTTTCTCTGTGATGCAAACTGTGACCCCGGGTGAAACATCCCCGCCTTCCAGAAATGTTGAAACTGGCATTTGTTTTACTCAGCAGAAGGTATTTTGAATCTCCAAGGAGCCCCCTGTTTGGCACACAGGAGCTGGCTGACAGCTCTTGCAGGAGGTTGCATCAGTCTGGTCAGAAGGGACCAGTTTTTCTGCGAAGAGCGCCCCCTACAGCACCCCTGTGTGTGCGACACAAGGTGAAACTAGTCACATTTTAGCAGGTAGAAACCAGTGAGCTCATTTCAACCCACATCCAAGGACATGTGCGAGACAGTCTACTGGTATCAGGGAGTGTTCACAGATCCAGGTGAAATGGCCTCAGCCTTGGCCAAAAGATAAGGCTGCTGGAAATATAAAAGTGATAGTTAATGAGTTCTTATCAAGGTTCAACTCTGTAGGGAATTAAAAAAAATATGCTGTAGCAAGCAGACAAGAATGTTCAAAGCATTTTATTGCATTTTTTTTTTTTAGAAAAACAATACAAAATTCTGTTGCAACTGTCAAGTGTTGCCTTGAGTGAACTGCAATCATTCACATGGTACAGTAAAGTGCTTATTTTAAATCAAAAATGTTTTGTATTTAAAAAGGACATTTATACTTTAAATTTCTTCCCGAGCACAGAAGGCCCTGGGGCTTTTCAGTGTTAAAATTAGGTATCAGTTTAATAAAATGTTTGTGGACTGTATCGGTATAACAGACTAACCCCTCATCGTGTCGATGAGAGAGCTGTTGGACATTTGATCCATGTTGCAGGATTGTAGATGCCTCGTCTGTGGGCTACATTCAAACTGTGGGGGCGCTTGTGATACTGTCCATTTGAATGACTGTATTTTAACACTTTTTGACAAACGATACAAAACTGGAGGCTGCAAGGTTTAATTTACCCCCTTTCCCCCCAAAAACAAAGGCAGACCAAAACAAAAACTGCCACTGGACAGATATTAGAAATGGTCATGACCAATAAAACTCTGCTAGGATTTTACAGAGTATGGCCAAAGTGTGCGCGTCAACAAGTTTCCAGCCCCGTCAAAATAGGGAACAACTTGGATGAAGCTTAAAAAGGGAGAAAAAGGCAAAAATACTGAAAAGTATAGGTATCTTCAAAACCCCAAAGACTGTCTGGATCATCAGCTTAATGCTTTAAGATTGATAGCAAAGTAGTTTCCAAACCTGGAGAAGAAACAGCTGCATATATAACTTCAAGTAGGTCTTATTAAAAAGACTTTTAAACCCCCCCGAAGATGTTTTCTGTAAAGGGTATTTAGAATATTACATCCCCCTATTATCGCAAAGGGGCCTTTAGAGACCTTTCCAAGTACCTACCCACCCTGCTAACGGGACAGGGGGGCTTTTTCCCCACGTCTCAATGCTACATGATGGATTACATGTTCATCGTCACAACTTGAACCTTCTTTGGTGAAATGGCTACAGCACTGAGACGTCATCACCAGTCCATTACCTGTCACTCAGGGAACGAGCTTTAACGTAATCGGAACAATTACCAACTTTCACACGTTAAAAAAAAAAAAAAAAAACAAAAAAAACTTCCCTTTTTGCTGGGCAAACCTCCGGTTTAAATTAAAAAACAAGCTTGTATCTCACTCATACCTTTTACCAAGAGATTTAAACAAAAAAAAGAAAAAAAAGAATAAAAAATTAAAAAGCACAATTTCTGGTGCCTTATCTCGCTGAACAGCACCAGGATAAAAAAAAAATAACCATGACAATACAGTCATCTAAAAAATAGAAACGTGGCACATTGATGTGGAGTTGTCAGAACATGAAATATAAGCTTATAATACAGCTATTTTCTAAGGTTTTTTTGTGGAATGTTTTTTCCTTTTTTAAAATAATTTTTCTGAAACCAGCCTTTTATTTAAAAGCGTGTTGGTTTTTTTGGGGACGGGCTTGTTTTGTCAAAAAAAAAGTAAAAAAATTTTCCCAAAAACTGAAAGAATCAATTTAAAAAGAAAAAAAAAAATACTCCCGGTCACTGGCCAGTGTTTTCCAAACCCCTTAAAGGAGTTCTAACCTTTACTTGCAAAATATTTAAGGTTAAATATCAAATGCACAAATTTATCAGTAGAAAAAAAAATATATATATACACAAATTCTGCTTGTAGAAAAAAGGGGACACATCATGGATTCCTTACACAGAAAGTAACACTGACCCAATTTCTTGCCATGTTATTTGAGAACCTGAAATTAGCCTGCACCAACAGACCAGCGATACAAGCTAAAAAAAAAAAATTTAAATCTGTTCGGGGGGGCTGGATGATTGCGCCGCATCAAGCAGTTCAATTGTATACCATCAGACCTGCCTTGAATGTCTCAAAAAAACAAGTGCTGCGGCCAATGATAGTTTGGCATGTATGGCCAGATAACCTTGTGGATCAGTACAACAGAGAAGGGACCTCTTAAAGCATTAAGTGCATGACCACCAGGCCGCTTGCATGTTCTATTCCAGACACATACAGAAGCACAGATGTGAGGAAATCAATATAGAACAGGGGGGGCAAACAAAATCTGAGCAGTCTCTAGCCACAGAACGGACTGCACCAGGCACAGACAGAACTGGCTTAAAGCCCTTTCAAACTCTCGGATACAAAATCCTTTTGAGACAGAACAGCCTTCATATTGGCATATTGCATAAGCTTGTATGTATCAGCAGATGGGCCGTTCATGCATGTACATACAGGCAAAAAGAACATTCCAGATAACTTAATTCACAGTGGATCCAGTTGTAACATGGGAGCAGCACAACAGGTTGTCCTTTGGTGTCTGAGCTTAGTTTTAAAGTTCTGGCTTCTAAACTGAGTTGTATGTAGGAGAAAAACAACAAATGCTATCCCAAAATATGAACTGGCCCTCCTCCCCAACCTGAATGTGCTATATGCAGGTCCTGTGTAGATGTGCTGCATAAGGATAGAAGGCATTTTAGAGGGACGGCTGCAAATGCCATCCATCTTCACAGGTCGGCATCAAAGCCAGACTGCAGAAGAACCTAGAGTCAAAGAGAGAGGAGCCATAACTGGGGAGGAGGGGATTCAGAGTAGTCCAGTCCGGAGAGTTCTTGTAATTGAGGTTCAGAACTCCAGGTTGAAAAAAGTTTAAGCACAGTCTCCCACAATGACGAGAGGGGCCAAAAGCTGGCAGAGCTCTGCAGCAGAGACGGGGCCTCCCTTTAACTGGCTGCCTCTCTGCCTGCGCCGGGCCATCTTGGAGTTGGATGGCGGTGAGAGGCGCACCGAGGAGCCACTAGCAGCGACGACCAACGGGACTTCCTGTTGCTGCTGCTCTTCCATACCATCCTGTTCAGCCAGCTGCCGGTTTACAGCCATGGCCTTGTCAGCAAAGAATGTTAAATCCATGGCACTGCTGGTTCTGGTGAAGAAAAGGTCAGGAAAAGAAATTAAGCTAAAGAGAAAAGCCATCTTTCAAAGCAGGTGTTATTGCTGAAGCTTTAACATCTTCTTACCTCTGATGGATGATGGATGTTGATAAAGTGTCAGATGCTCCCTATAAAGTAAAATATATAATTGTACATTAGCAAAATAAAGTTCAAGGCTTAAACGTCACAAGCCATTTCTGACATACAGAAACATCCCGACTTACCCCTTGCACCCAAGGGTGCTGCAGCACCTGGCTGGCACTCAGACGTTTTTTGGCATCCCGAACCAGAAGTTTGGATATCAGGTCTTTGGCACTTGAGGAGATGTGAGCCCAGTCCTTCTCTGGAAACTCGTATTTTCCTTCCTGGATACTTTCAAACAAAGTGTTCTGCAGATGGAGAAAGATTTGCCATCAGCCCAACGTTTTGTTTACTCCCCCTATATTGTGCAAGAATTAGACAGTCAGTGTTACCTGGCAGGTGTGACAGGGTTCTCCCAATTCCCATCCACAGTCACCACCACATCGACCCACAAAGGGCGCATAACCACTCAGCATGATGTAGAGGATGACGCCAAGGCTCCACAGGTCACAACGCTTGTCATATATTGTAGCCTCTTCACTGAAGGCCTCAACTACTTCAGGTGCCATGTACTCTGCTGAGCCACACTGTAGGGCAGAAAAACAAGGTTTTTAAGCACCAGCAAACCACAACACCACTGAAAGAAACTCTCCCCAGCTGATACCTAATGGTTACAAATGTTAAGGCTGAAGGGGGAAAAGAGGCTATTTTGCACATTTTTAAAAAAGGTCCGACAGACGGATGTTAATCTCCAAGTGAATAAAAAATAAAATAAAATCTGGTTCAGTCCAAGTGATTTTGTTCTAGGGCTCCAGTCGATGCCTTGCTGTATTAGCCGGGGAAGAAACTAGGCCATACACCAAAGCACTGAAAGACGATTGGCTGTCCTGTATAAACGGGGTAAAGGCTGAGCACCGGTTAGTTACATAACTTTGAAAACAAATGCCAAATGTTTGAGCGGTTTGGGAACAGTGAAGAAAAGCAGGTTGCTAATCCAGCAGCACAAGTCATTTTAAAGACTTATTGTTGATCTCCTGAAGTTAAAACAATAGTCTGGTTTGGGGAATAATGAGTATACCACAAAGTATTTTAAAATAGCAGTTTAACAAAAACATAACTAAACATTCCACTCTATAAAAAAAAAACCAAAATAAAACACCTCTTAACCTACATCCCTTTATTCCAGTCAAACAGCGTTCACACTGAGCAGGCGTTCATTGTATCCCAGTACCATAGACCAGCTGCCTTCAACCCCCCGCGCTTCCTTGTGCATTAAAATTAACAGCGCAGGAATCTCAACTCAAACAAAGCTGCTTCTGTCACAAAATCCCCTCCCCCACCTTTTCATCACCAGCACCGAGTCTGGGGCGACTCATTACCTAGACAAGCACACAGGATTTGTGCCAAATGCAGTCAAACATCCCTAGTTTTATTTTAGCACCTAGACCTGCTTAAACTGGCAATTGAACATTTAGACACAATTTATAGACATCAATGAACTAAAAGTGCTAGAAGAATGCAGTAAAAGGTAACCAAGGCTTTATGGGACATCTTTAAACCCATTTACTCTTCCTGTAAATCTGTTGCAATCACCTTGTTCATTTACAGTCACATCCTCAAACCTTCCTGTAAGCTGCAGTTATCTTGTACTCTGCAGCTAGATGTGTTGGTGCTGCAACCTGGGGCTTTCCACCAACCATGTGACTAGTCAGACCATACTGGCAACACTGACGACATACCTCTGCTGTTTGTAAACTACAGGATTAGCTGAAGAGGTTTGCAGAATGAGAACTTGTCCGATCATGCAGGCGCAGCTCAACAAGAAAAGCAGCTGAATTAACTAAGCTGTATTTTGTACAGTCATGTTCCAGTTCTTCGGTTTAACTGATGAATAAAACATCTTAAGCAAAGCTCCATCTTCTCTTCCTGGTCCTTCCTAATAATGTAATGTATATGTGAACTGATTTTAAAAAAGGCTTTGGGTACAGCTGGTCAAACACATTTAGCACAACCAGGAACGGCAATAAATGTACAGTTGTGTATCGTGCAACATCAGCTGTACGAATGTGACAGCAGGGGAACAGGGTGCAAGTACTAACAGCGAAATGAAAATCAGATAACATTGTTCCAGTGATCAAGGCAACAAAAACAAGCTTGAGCGCATGACCAGACTGGGGATTTTTCCCTCCCCTTGCCTACTGCTTTAGCCAATCACAGGTCAGTTGCTATGAGGCGGGTAGGGGAAGGACCAACATTTCTAGAATAAGCCTTATGAACAGCCTTTGTACTAAAAACAAAGAAAAGGCGTGTTGGGGCCTACTGGGCGGAACTTTGTGCAATAGAGGCAGGATTTTCTCCTCCTACCTCAAGAGAAAAAAGGAAATGAGACTTTATTTTCCATGTCCATGTCTCAGGACATAGCCTTGTAAAAAGTTATATTGCGTTCTTGGTGGCATTAAATCCCCAAGGATATTACACCGTGTCCTAACCTCAGTATCAGATAGTCTAAGAAATCCTAAAATCCAAAGTGATAAACAAAAGTTACCATCTCAAGAAAGAAGCAGTTGAGAGCAGAAGCGTCTCAAACTACAACAATTTGAGTAAAATCAGTTTAATAGAACGTTTAAAGTTTAATAGAACGCTACAATTCATATACAAGTGCAAAGAAGCTCCAGTGGAAACCCTCCTCCCTTCCCATCACATTCCTGCAGGATAGAAAGATATCCTTCAGCTGCTCTGTTCCATCGACTCAGCCTACATGTTGACACAAGAGGAATGATTTCTAGTTGAACTTTTCTATTTCTAAGGACAGCAGATACCCCGTTTTCTGGATACAGTTCAGAGGAGACTTTTTGTGTTAGAACAAAACGGGGGGTTAAATAATCCTAACCGCCAAACTCATGGGGCTAAATATTTACCACTGATAAGCAAAAGGACGCCGACATCAAAGAGAGTACCCCCCCCCCTTCCCCCAAACAGTCACCATAGTACGGCAGAGTGCATTTTATAAAGAGGGGGTTTAGGAAACAATCCAAATCCAAACAGGACATTGCTCTGAACTGTCATAACCTCACGCCACGGTTTTCTAATTCATGAACTGTCCTGCAGCCAACAACACTGAGAATTGCTCAACAGGTAATCAGTCAGGTGAATTTGATAATGTCTTTTTACAGCCCGGAAATAACCTTCCTATTCATAGAAAGGACATAAATTTATTTTTTTAAATCACATTGTTTTGTGTGACCTGTAAATAATAATAAAAAAAAGTTCGACATGATTTGTTAAAAAGCACAAATGTATAAAACATCTCTACAGATAAAGATGCAGAAAATGAGCAGCTGGACCTACAGGAGTGAGGAGTTCGGGGGTAGAGATGGGCGAGCTGTCACTGTTCAGTTTGATCCCACTGCCCAGGTCAAAGTCACAGATCTTGACTGGAGAAATCTGGGGAGAAACAAATGTTCAGTCTGCGCCATAGTTAAAAACTAACATGGTGGAAATTCTTAGACTGATATGAAAACTTAGAGATAATGAACACTGATATCACCATACATATTTATCAGTCACACGTGTTGCCCTTTGAACCACCTGAACAGATAACTCACCTTGTCTGCACTCTCACAGAGAATGTTTTCAGGTTTCAGATCTCTGTGGGCCATCCCTGAAAGACATTTAAATAAATCCACCATCATGCCAACTGTTTTATCAGTTACATTAACACTAACTGTCATGTTAAAAGTTCATTATCTGCCTCTGCAATTCCATTAAAAACCACTGTGTTTAAACTCCTTTTGAAAGTCGAGTTACAACAACAACATCGCTGTATGCATTTCATCTTACCCTTGTTATGCAGGAAATCTAGAGCACTGGCAATGTCCTGCACAATAACACTGGCTTCCTGCTCACTGAAGTGCTGCCTCTTGTGAATTTGTTCCAAGACTGACCCTAATATGGGGGTAAAGGCAAGAATAGTTTAGCTTTGTTGAAAAGATAAAGAGTAGAAAACTATTAATCCAAAAAGAGGATGTACCTCCTCTAAGCTTCTCAAACACCAGGTAGAATTTGTCTTCCTCTTCAAAAAACTCCACCAGCTCCAGGATATTCCTGCAGAATGATAAAAATAAATCTTTAAATGCCAGAAGCAAGATATCCAGTGATCTGTACATAGAAATGTTCTGTGGTGGGGTATGACTACAGCCACACTACATGCTTGTAATAAAAATAAATGTACCTGTGGCCCTGGCACTGGTAAAGCATCTCAACCTCACGAAAGACACGGCTGCGGCTATGACCTGGTCCTTTTTCAATCATCTGAAACAGAAAAAGAATAATATGGCTTAAATGTAAAAAAATGATCTAATCAATAGAGCCAAAAAACCATGTGTACCCAAAGAAGTTTACCGAGTTGATGCAAACTAGAATTATTTAATTATTTAGTATTTAGGAGCCTTGTGCCATGTTAAGATTGAAAGAGAACTCGTGACAGGTGCCTGCAAACTTTTATCCTACTGTATGACACCGTTTTAATGACAGTATATCTTCATTAGTGCCACATAAAGAAACCTGGTTGGGAATGAAAAACATTCTTAGGCACATGCTTGCCTGTAAATTAACTCTGTTCTTCAAAGGTCACAATAGTTTTCTTAGGATCTCAGGTCCTAAGACAAAATAGTTTAGGATAACAGAAGAAAACTAAAAATAAATCTGTCTGGAAATACAGCACGGCGAGGCCAACAGCTGCAAAGCACCCTGCCAAGAGAGACAGACTGCTGACAACCGAGCAAAAGGCCTGAAATTTCCAGCCCTGGTTAGTTATTGTCCGATTTGGAGGCTGTGCATGCCTCTCTTCAGTGTAGCTGGATTACTGATGGCATTGAAGCCCAAAAGGGCCCAGAGTTGCAGCGTGTGTTAAGGATTAATGCACCGTTCGAGAGGCTCACGAGTAGAGCAGTGCCTGTTCACAGGTCCTGTCTGAGTCAGCAGCATAAACACCACAACCACTCTCTCCTGTAAGGAAATAATGTATTCAAAATAAAAGTAAATCTGGCAAATGCCTTAAGACAAAAGGTAGATTCCAGGTGGTTTATTAAAATCACCTACTTAGAAAAAAAGCTTTCACTGAGTTAAAGCACACCATCATCAACCTAGGACCAGGAAATAATAACTCCAATATCAGGGCTTTTGTCCAGAGCCTGCAGCCAGACATGCTGCACAGCCGCCTGCAACATACACACATAAAACGAACCCAAAACATCTCAATGTCTGGAGGGGGAGGGGAGAGACAGGACATCTGGCTGGAGCAGTCTGAACCCCCCCCCATTTCTCAGAAGACCTCCAATAACAACCAACTTCCATGACTCCTCCTCCCTGCATAACCACCCGCCCCCCCCAAACCTGGGCATTTACCAACAACCCCGGACCTTATAACAGTCCAACTACAAATTTTGTGCATGGCTACCTTAATATTTATGACGATGACATGGAAGAAGTCTTAACTGGGGAAACTTTTTTTCCAATATGTATATATATGCAAAATAAACATAAGAAAGAAAGTAAAAGTTACAGAGTGAGAACAAAACAATGTACACACTAGGTCACAAACCCTCACCAACCACCCCCTCCTTCCTCTTTGGGTTTTGTTTTGGAACAGTTCACAGTACATAATGTTCCCACTATAAGCGTTCTCTGTAGGCAAAAAGAGCAAAATAAAAAAGGGGTGGGTATTGCCCGCCAAGCTCTCTGATAGGCTCAGCAAACTAAAACTGTGAGGGGAAGTGTCCGATAACTACAGCTAATCTTGCAAACTGTGCAGAGGTAGCACAGAGGAGGCCCTGGAAACATCCACAACAGAGACCTGATATCCAGCAGGAGGGGAAGAAGTAGTACTTGGGCAGTTTCTTAAAAAGCAAACTTACACATAACTGGAGTTATAGATACCAATTTGATAGCCTCGAATTCCCTCTTTAGTATTTCATGGCACAGAGCTTCCCTATTAATCTTTTTGCAACTAGCAAAGAAAAATTCCATTGTCAGAAAATTACCTTATCCCTCCTGTGCACACAGTAGACAAAACATGATACATCATCATTGTTTTCAGCAACCCAATCATTCGTCACGTGCAGCAGTGCCTTACCTTCACAGCATATTCTTTGTTGGTGATCAGGCTGATGCAAGCCTGCACTCTAGCGTAAGCGCCCTCCCCTAGAACTTCTTCCTGGAGCCTGTAGACATCTGTGGAAGAAATTAGATGCACAGATATTAAACTTTAGGCCAATGTTGATTTCAAATACTAATATTGCTTCTGTGCTTCAGTTAAACACCCCCCTGCACAATCCTACGCCGCATCACCATCACATGCCCAAACAAATACCACATGTCCAGCTGCCTCCCGAAACGCATACACACAGGGCAACAAGACGGAAATCAACATTGGGTAAAAATATCAGTCTAGTTTTACTCATCGATGTGTTAAAAATGTTAATTCTGAAATATCATGCATCCCTAATATCAACACGGCTTTTTCTAAGACACCATAAAGTATATCAATAGGAAAGTTTGTTTTTTACCCTCAAATCGTCCAGAGAAACTGTCCGTTGCTCTGCAACGTTTTTTCTTCTTGTTTCTCTTCTTGGCATCAGGAATGTCAATAGGCTGGCTTGAAGGCATGTCTATCAAAGCAGAATTTTAAAGCTCATTATCAAATGAGGACAAAAATCAAGACGAGGGAGAATAAAATCTAAAGCATGCAACACCTATACAAAGAAGATTTCCTGACTTGCTGGTCAAAGCCTAATTGTGGTATAAACTGACTTAGAAGTAGTTTTTAGAACTAAAGTAAAGTACAGGACACTCACCATGTCTTGGGGCAGAACCGAAATTAAATGAATCAATGTGATGGGACCCTTTCTTGGTGAAGTCGTCCAATTCGAATGGATTTTGGCCCTGAGAAGTCAAAATGTCCTTGTTATTGTACACAGCCTCGGTTAACGTCCAAATCAAGATTGTCAAGTTATTACTGATATGGCAGTTATTATCCACACTTCCCGACACTATATAGCCAAAGTACAATCAGAAGTCCATACCCTGAATATATCAACCTAGATATTGCCATTTAAGACCATTTTTAAACAATTGTCGCTGAAGATGTTTTGAAAAATCGCTTTTCGAGCAAGCGTATGTCGTCGGCAATGAGATTCAGGCTTGCAACATGTGCGTGTTTGTGTTTATATCTCAAGATATTCACCCTTTTAACACAAGCTGGTAGACATGCTCTGATTACAAACTGCAGACCTGCAGCCTCCTTCAACAACGCCTTTGAAAAAAGCTCACCTTGAAAGAGCGGTGAAATCCAGTGACTTCGGTGATCTTGTTTTGCACCATTTTTGCTTTGATTCTGGTGATTGTGTTCCTTGGGAGGATGTGCGGCGGCAGTGGTTTTTATTTTGCGGTGTATCAATTTGCACTTCTCCGAAACCGAGTCGTTTCAGAGAGAGTCACAAGTGATGACACGGCGGTGGCTGGTACGCTCGCTGAAGCGATGTTAACGGGAGCTCTGTGTGGACAAGGCAAACACGCCCACATTAAAACAATATTGTACAAAATACCACAAGCTTCAACGAGATTTAACTTGTTTATTCTATGGATAAACCAAATAAAATGCTAATCCTGTCTGAGTTACTAAACAACAAAAAGGTAATGGGAACGACAGTCCAAAGACACAAATGGTAACACAGGCTAGCCAGCAAAAGAAAATAATGTGCGGCACTATGTCTGCAGTAACATATTTTCAGCAAAAGGCAGGGAGATGCTAGCAACCGTGAAAGTAACCCATACTTCTGCTGTGGGTTAGTGGTGCAGCGCACGCGAGTTAGCCGTTACACCAGACTGTAACGGTCGACTAGCAGAACATTCAGGTCGCCATTTACAACAAAAAAAAGACTAAATCGAGTGTGGTTTACTTACCCCGTTGCTAATGTTATAGCTCCAGTGTTAGCGTCGTTGTTTGACCCACTGCTCCAACGGCCGCTGAGGGCAGTCAAATGGGATATTCGCCGGATAATTTGTGCATGGAAGGTGGTTGGAAAACTAGAGCGTGGGTGGTTTTATAACCTCCTGGTGGCTCCTCCCTCCTTCCCACGTTCAACGGACGAGGAGGAGGAGGGGTTGGTCTAGTGCTTTCCAGAAAAGGCCATCTTGGCAAGGTTCCATTTCGCTCAAGTTTTAATATTCAGAATCGTTCTGTCAAGATCGAAGCGTAAAATAGGCAATTTTTTGTTGCTTGATAAGAAATTATATTCCTATATATTAGCAGGCTCTCACGTAAGGTTCTAGGACTATTTCATAAAAAGTTGAGATACCGATACAGCGTTAATCGCGAAGTGGTACTCAGCCAATGAGCTCTGTTTTGCTTCAGAGCTACGACGGGATGTGTGGAGGAAGGAAATGGAGAGTACGTGCATCTCGGCACAGTCAGCACGTACAACTGTTCTGTGAGCACTTTTCATGCGAGACCAACTCTATAGGAATGAACCGAGCTTGTTGACATACACCACACGCTTTTGTAGTGTGACGGATCAGATAACAAGCTTGGCTTCTGCTGATTACACTAATAAAAACATAAAACACGGCCCTGCGCATAAGTCAAACATGCATTATAAAAGGGGACGTTTTCTGCCCCTTTCAATCCTGTGTATTTTTTGGGAATGCATATGTGTAAAACAGCTATCAGTTTCTTATTTGCAGCATGATCATATGGTTGTTTCTAAAAATCCCCGGCTGACTCAATGCAAACACCTCGTTACAGACATGCGCTCCTTTATGCAATGTTTCAAAGAGATGTAACCACCACCGATTTCAGTACATGGGATCTTTCACTTTAATCTTTGCTCTATCAACATAATGACAGATCTTGCTTTCATTTTTCAATCTATTATGGTGTTTTCTGTCCTATGTTTCTTACATATGCATAAACATAAACATAGCAAAGCAGATACTTGCATACACTGAGTGGACACAACACATTTTTTTCGCATTGCCTGAAGACAAATAAAACAATTTTTTTTCCTGTTTTGTATCAGCTAGTATTACAAAAATACTTTCTATATTACACAGTAGCATAAAATACCACAAAAACAAATACAATTTCAATGTATTACTCTGAGTATAATGGCTCTATTTAATATTAGAGTTTGTGAATCGAACTACTGAAACTCGTTGGAATGCACCTGCAAGTGCTTAAATGCTTAAATAAAGCACAATGCAATCAGATAGTTTCATTATATGCTACAATAAAGTTGTCAGACACGTGCGTGCAGGATCTGCCTCAGAGGTGTACTGAAATATGTGATATGTGAGTATGTAAATTGCATTGTGCAAGAGGAAGGTTTGTAAACAAGCAGCAGATAACCCCTGCTGTGATGTACAGTGACGCAAATGGTCATGTTTTGAAGCCAGATGAAGCGCTTGTTCTGATGAGGATGGTGACAATGTGTCATAGCTGTGATAATGAAATCTATCCAAGAAGTCAGGATTTGCAGAAGTGATCCCGCTAACTGACCCATCTGCTAACTGTGAGATGCCACAGCAACATTACCGCAGTTAGCATGCTCATGCAGTATTTCTAAAATATGAAATAGCTACAGCGAGTTTCTGTAAGTAAATGGTCTCCTCATATTGATTGTTTACATTTGACATTTTAATTTATTGGAAACCTTTTTGAACACATGTTGCATTTTGCCAACAGGTCTGACTGCCTCAGACCCCATTCTTCGTCCATAGACTGTGTCTGGTTCCATGTGGTACATATTGCTGCAAGTGATTCTTAGTGCACGGTATTGTTCTGTGTAACATTGATGCATTTCTTTAATGGGTTCTTAGTTAAACCATGTAAAGCTTGCTGTTAGCAATCAACAGTCTTGTGACCGGAGTCTCTCTACTCCTCCTCCTCCTTCTTTCACCTTCCGCCCCTCAAACATAAACCTGAAGGTTGCAAACATTACGCAAACTTTCAGCTCACTCTCCTTAGCCAAGAGCACATCGTGTAGTCAAGGCTTTTAGACAAACAAGATCAAACTTGGAAGTAGGTGGGCCGTAGTCAGAGTTACTGCAGGTCAGGCTGGGGAGGAATGGGCTGACACATGAATACCTCCAGATGGTTACAACTCTGTGACGTGAAAGGCAGGGGTCTTCTGCTGCTCAGAGAGGCTCATGCTGCACAGTGTTGTGGTGCATGTGTATAGCTGTCTTTGTTGCCAATAAATTGCAAAATGCCATCATATCATTGCTAAAAGTAATGTATTAGTTTAGATTTCAGTTGACAGTTCTATACAAGAAGGAAAATATTTCTTTTTAGTTGTAGTAAGTCGAAGCTTTCTGGAAGTATCAAATGTTGCATGTTTATGCAACACTGCTGCAATGTAAAGACTTGGGTTTGAAATTAACCACCAGAAAGTGTGGAAAAGGAAAGAATAGTGTATACACATTAAACTATCCTTAACCATCTGTGGCTCTGTGCAGATATGTTATGTATTAATATCAATAAGCCGAGGGACAAGCTGTTTGAAGCTTTGGGCTACAATCTAGTGTTTACAAATACCGTGTTTGTCTTAATGAATATACATTGCCACTTAAAAAAAAAATTAAATCTAATGTTAAAGCTGCAATAATGTTATGTGTAACATTTATTTATTGTGATTCTGATACAGACTGACAAAAATATAGAATAAAAAACATGATATTATGTGGTAGTTTTAAGTGCTTGTTGCACAGAATATTATACGTGTTTGCTCTTATGCTCATTTTTAGCTAGGCAAGTAGTTAGGCTATCAGCCTGGGCAGCTAGCCTGCAGTTGGCTGCTTAACAGACATGCTGCTCATAGCTTGCCAACTTTGAAGTCTTTTTAAAGTAGCCAAATTTGACTTTCTTGTAAATTAGGGAAAAGTGTAGCATCATTCATTCAGCCTGCTGACTGGCAGTGTACAGCAGTGGATATTTGAGAGGCAGTGATATGTTCCTTTGGGCGGCAATCAGTTGGGGAAAAAAATCTATTTACTCTTTCTCTCATACCTCATTTAGTACCATAGCTCTAATGATAGTAATGGTATCACAACAAATTTTAGCAGTTTTGAAACCATAGATAGATAGATATTCATCTCTAAGCAAGACTGAAATTTATAAGATCAAAATAAATCTACATCATAATCAGAAGATCCTTTATTATCATTGTCACAAGTGATAAAAAGACTATCTAGTTGTTACATGAGCAATAAATAATGTATGTAAAATAGAAAAATAGAAACAGTTTTTAAAAAGATAAAATAAAAACACATGTACACACATTCATACTGATACATTCCTATTATTGCATCTCCTTTACATTTTGGCTGTGTTGAGTTTAACTATTGCTGTCGGATAGAAACATGACTCCTTTTCTAAACTCTGGCATTCAAAGCTTGCAGCACCCAGGAATTTGAATGAAAAATACTAATTCTTTAAATGCATGTCACAGATAGTTAGATGATGAATGAGACAGGAATAGGATCCATGAACCTGTTTGTTGCAAAAATATTCCTCCAGTACAAACAGTCCTGCGCATACAAGCATGAGCAAAACTGTTCACAACACTCGTACGTGCAAATGCATTCATAAGATTCACATCAGGCATGTACAAATAACACCCTCAAAGGCCAAGGACATCAGTGATCTAGATGCCTGCAACAGTCTTACACAGTTACAATAATTTGCATACTTTTCTCAAGTTGGACGGTCACGGCGCCCCAGAGCGTCCAGTGTGCCTGCTTGAGAGACATCCTCCTGTTTAGCAACATGATACTAAAAAGGAAGCAAGCTCCAGAAGAGAAGACACATAAACATAACCTCTGGTTGAAATAGATGTGCTTTTGGCTTTAAAATACCATTACAGCTTTCTGGACTAGTGAAACGTTCCTGAAATCCCCTTTGGCCCAGAGTTGGAGCAGATTTTGCAGCAGCTTTTGATTTGTTCCAGCTGAGTTCCCATTTAGATTCAGGAAACTCTGTGTGTTGGATTCACATTGTGATCTTGTTACATAACCACTCATAGCAAACCATTCTGGAAGGATTGTTTTTATTTTTTCATTTCAATACGAGAAATCAGCCTGGAGATAAAGCGCTTCCTGTTTTTCTAAACCAATAAAGCTGAGCAGTCAGATATTTGTCTGTTTAAGCAATGCAGCACATTTCTAAAATCATTTGCATTTAAGCAATGTCAATTTTCATTGCAACACTGTGGTGGCCACAGGGCCGATCAGATATTCAAATCTATAATCTCATCATTGACGAATGATATTAAATTCGGTATTTTAATAATGCATTCAGACCATTCCTTTGCCACAATGGGATCATGGTAAAACATACACTGGAACTTTGTTGGATTTTACAATCAGGAATTGGGTTCGCAAGTTTGAGTTTATTCTGGATTTTCTCTTATTTACGCAGGCTCAGAATTATACCTACAGACGCAAATATATACATGAACCCCCACTAATGTTTAGTTGAATGTCCCATAGCAAGTTAGAAGAAACCACAGACTTTTTGAAGACATCAACAAGGTCCTGGCATAATTTCTGCTGAATATTTGACCACCCCTCTTATCAGAAATAAGAAATAGAAGTCATTTAAATTGGATTGCTTGTCAAAGTTCCAACCACATTTGATTCAGGAGATGTAACTTTCTTAAGGACATTTTACCAAATATTAAAGGAGCTATAAGTTTACAGTCTGAGCCTGTATGCATAAATTAGAATCTATGTGGATTAGAGAAAAAATGCATTAAACTTAAACTTGGGAACCCCATTATTTTTTCTAAAATGTATTGAAGTTATATGATCATTCCAACCTGGAGCAAGACCGGTTCAAATGTATCATTAAATGGCCAAAATCTATATGCTATTCATGCCAACGGTGATTTATGTAAACCTGGCACTGTATCTTTTCAGTGTACTATGCCAGCAGCTAAGAGTTTGTTTTTGTTTTTTTAATCATCTGTTTGAAGATGAAATAACCTCCTTTTAAACGTTTTCCTGATTCCGAAGTTATGAAGCAGCACCACCACGAGATTTCTAACTCACTTGCCACAAAACCGTTAGGGTGTGTACTGAGCACAACATTTGCTGAGTCACAAAATGTCCCAAACCCTCTTCCGACCATATAACAGAGTACCAGGAAAACAACACCCATGCACTACTGCGTAAAATCAAAGCTGGACAAGCAACAGTTGCATTGGCTGCAGCCATTAATTCCTCCCTTGTTCTCTACCTCTGTGCCCTGTGTCTCCCCTTCACGTCTTGGAGCTACAGAGCTCTCTCCGAGGATATCTGGTGCATTCCAGCAGAGGAAAAACACAGAAAGCTGGGGGGAGGGAAGAGGAAAAGGCAGGGTTGGGTATGTCTCATCTCACACGTAACAAGCAAAGCACACACTGCCAGGGAACACTCTCGGGTGGAGGAAGTAGAGGAGGTGGAGAGGAGGGACAATCCTGTAAAAGGATCAGGCTGCAGCAGGCAATGAGGTCAACTGAGTGGGTGATGTTACTGGAGCAGAATGTTACATCATGTGGCTTCTTTAAAATATATATTTGTATGTCAAAACCACTTTTTGTTTCTACCCACCCAGCTTAAATAGAGAAGAAAGTGGGAAAACATTTATTTTATGAAAATATATCATTTAAATTGTGAATAAAGGCAAGTTGACACATAACATTCAGGTTGCATTTTTGACCGACTTAAATAGAAATACGTTTGCGTGTCACTCAGATTTATTGAGTTTAGGTTTATTAAATATTTTATTCCTGTTGGCTGTAGAGCTAACAGTAGAGAAGATAATTACAGTTCTGGTCAGAAGTTTACATACACTCATATTTGTCCTGAATATTATAGTCATTTTATTCATCAATTAATGCATATCTATGGGGGAGTAGAGTGATAATATGCAACTTTATTGAATTTTAAAACCAAGAACTGGGTTCAAATGTTCAAATTTACTCTGATCCACACAGGGTGAAAATTATACGGGCTAGATCAAACTGTAGAGGTTATAGAGATACAGTCAGATGTTTATATGCACTCATGATGGGGATGGACATAAGATTAATTTTGGGCTTTTATTGATGCATGGTGGTATGATGGTACCTTCAGTGAATCTAGAAAGAAGGAATGGGATGAGCAAGATTTAATTTATTGATGAGGGTCAGATATACACATATACCTCCACCAATATTTGATTAACATTTCCTTAATAAGCTCCACTTCAACCATACTCTTTTTGCAGCCATCAACAAGCTTTTAGCATAACTCATGGCTGGATATTTGACCTCTCTTTTTTACTGAGGTGGTCGATTTGATCTAAATTAGTTGGTTTCCTGCTACGGATTTGACTTGTAAGCATAAGCCATACATTTTCAACAGTGTTGGGGTCAGATCCATTCCAAAGCCTTAATGTTTGCCACTTTTATCTAATCGAAAGCTAGTCTTGATGTGTGTTTTGGATCATTTACAATTTATGTTTCCAAGCATCTTGTTGATTTGTGGTGGATGTAGTCCTCTGTTTTCATTATTGACTCCACTCATCAACAAATCAGAGCCTCAGCATGATGGAGCCACCACTGTGCTGGACAGTTGGTACAGTGTTTTTAGTTTTTGGAACCCTCATCTTGACTCCTTCAAACATGCTTCCTGTTATTTATGTACAGCGATTTCAAAGAACTTTAACTATGCTTATTAAAAGAGCAGCTTTTGGCCAACCCAGTTAAAATAATTTAGATGTTTTTACTGTAAAATAAAAACTTATTCAGTTCTTGCAGTTTATGTTGGCCCAATCCAGACATTACATGTTGATTTAACAAGTACAGCTTTTAGAGTGTACATGTATTCCAGTATATGGTGAGTGGTTTGTTATTTTTGAACTGAGAATTTCCCTGTGGGAACACTACATCTGCTTTCAGATGGTTAACCTTCACTGGGTTGACATCAAACAAGGAAAATTAATGGTAGGCTTTTAAATATAACCCAAGGGTGACTGTATTTGCTCCCTGGTTGCTCAAATCAAGCATAAAACTCATATATTGATAACATGTTTTAATGAAGTATCACACTAAATCAGCCTTAATAACCAATCCTAATGCGGTTATTTTTTCCTAGCAGAAACGTGACTGCAGCAGGTCACGTTCAAGTCAATGAGTTCATCCCAGCCTACCTCCCCCCAAGCTATTTAAGTGTTTGGATTCCTCAAAGCACTGGCATTGGGGCATGCGTAGGAGGAAGAAATGGTAGCTATATTCTCATCAGTTGACCCCTACAGAACCATCAACAGTTCTGGCTCTGTTCTGTTGAGTTTTTCTCTCTTCAAAGCTGAAATCACAAAAATGCCCCGTCATAAGATCGACTGCATCCCTTAGCTTTTTGTCTGATTTCTCAAGCTGAGTAATGATGAAATGATTCGCTGGGGTTACTTTACACGTGGTCGTTTTGGAAGATGATACCCTAAATATGGAAGTCAGTGTTAAATTAGGCTACGCTGGTTGTTCTCAAAACGTGCTTTATTCTGACATATGGCACAGAGAGAAACTTCCTGTAAGATTGTGGGTTTTGTTGTATTTTGATTAAATTTACTGTCGTTGGCTCTTACTAACTTTAAGCGATCAGCCTGTTGACAAAATAACATCACCTTGCAGGCTTTGCATTGTTGGACTTTGTTGAAGGTAGCCCACAAGTCTGTCTGCACTGGTGACATTCTTTGAATCTTTGAGTCTGTAGAGTGAGATTGATGCAGATACAGTGCAATCATGTCAGGGTTACACCGTGGTATCTAAAAGTCAAAAGCCCTTCAGCTGCCTGACTTCTCATCTGTAAGGTCGCAGATCCTAGAGATTATAGGAGACAAAGAGAACAAAAATATTTAATTTTGAAAACAAAACCATATAATAAGGATGGAACAGGTGACTGTGAACACCCGTTTAGGTATGCTTCTCTGTAGGGTTTGGTTTCTGGGGAATCTCTCAGGATGACATCTTTCCTGGATCTGGTTCTGATGCAACTTCGATGCAATTTGTTGGCTTTAATAGCTTACAAGTTTTTTTTCGTATTATACCTCATATTTATTAACACACTTCGACTGACCATATAAACGGCACATTTAAGGTTTTTGACGATAAAGAGACTACATTTTATTTCCTTAGAAAATAGAATCGTATTTCAATAAAACCATTGTGTAGGGTCTCCCTTATCACATTCATCACATTCGAAGTCTTTAGAAGTGGTGACAGGTCCATTAAACGTATATTTTTCTGTGATTGAACCTTTTGGTATTATAAGCAGAGGTTGGTAGTAATTAGTCACATTTACTGAGTTACATTTGCTTGAGTAACATTTTGGAAAAAATTAAGGTTTTTTCTAGGAGTAGTTTTACTGCAGTGTACTTTTTACTTCTTCTTGAGGTAAATATTATTTTGAAGCAACGCTTCTCTACCCACCTCTAGTTACTTTACTGAGTGATGAACAAAGTTAAACAAGCTTAATATTTCTAATGTTATTTTCCATTTGCTGAGCCTGCTGAACCATTTGGAGGTCAACTGACCATAAAGTAGACAGTAGTTATTGTCACTGGAAGCACGTTGCAGTGTTCGGACATATATACATTACCTATTGTAAGTATTGGTTTCATAAGTTTTATGTTGTGGAAAACTAAGATTTGAAAATTTGCTTTTCATTTGCCCGATTGTATTATTTTGCAGTGATGTGATTTATTTTTACTGGTTCTTTATTTTATTACTGAGTACCAGAACCTGTACATACTCTTATATTTTGTCTGTGTGATTACATTATATTCATAAATTAAATCAGATTAAACAGTTCTCAAGTAACTACTCAGTACTTACTTGAGCAACATTTTGGATGACTAATTTTTGCTTCTACTTTAGTAAAAATATTCTGAAGAAGTTCTGCTCTACTCACCCCTAATTATACATAAATCTAAATTACATTTCACAGCCAAAAAAGGAAGGTTTAATGTAATATAAAATAAGCTAAAATACTTATTTTTTACAAATTAAAAGAATTATTACACTTGGTGTTGGCAGCATTATGATGTGAGGATAATTTTCTTCAGCAGGGACAGAGAAGCTGCTCAGTGTTGTGATGAGAAGATGGATGGAGCTTAATACACAGCTATTAGGGAAGAAACCCTGTTAGAGGCCAGGCAGGAGAGGCAGCCAAGAGGCCCATGGTACCTCAGGGGGAGCTGCACAGCCCAGGTGGAAGAAGCTGTTGCCAGGACAACTCTATCAATCTGCCCTTTGAGTGGCAAGAAGAAAGCCATTACTGAAAGAAAACCATTGGGTAGTCCCCTTTTACAACGTGCCACAAACCATGTACCAAACACAGCAGAAAGTGGAATTAGCTGATCTGTTCAGATAAAACCAAAACGTTTTTGGCACATGCATGTGGTCTAAAACTAACCCTGCACAATACACTGACATCCACCCTGCTTACATGAAAGCATGTTCTTGTTATATGACCTAAACTTTAGGCCTAGATTCAATTAAGAACCTGTAGGATTGGACTTGGAAATTGACGTTCATTCAATCTGAATGATTAAATAGTTTTACAACGAAGAACGGGAAAAAGGTTCAGCCTCTAGAACCTGCTAATGGAGACAAGGTGGTACTACAAAGTATTGACTCAGATGTTCTAAATACCAATGCTCAGTTTTCAGCCCTTTATTAGTAAAAATGTTGAAATCCATGCATGCTTTTCCTCATTTTAGTCCATCACATCAAATCCCAATAAAATACACTGAAGTTTGTGGTAGTAACATGAAAAAAAATCAGTGGGCATGCATACTTTTGTAGGGCTGTGTGTATCCTACACCGCTTTGGAGATTTATTGTTAAGGTGAGAGTTGCTAATCTATGTCTGCAGAGCAGAACAGGTACTTGGACTTCTGCCCTTTCGAATGTATAAAAAGTTTTTTTTTTTTTTTTTTGCATGTTCTCCCCGTGCATGCGTGGGTTCTCACCGGGTACTCCGGCTTCCTCCCACAGTCCAAAGACATGCCTGGTAGGTTAATTGGTCTCTCTAAATTGCCCTTAGGTGTATGAATGAGTGTGTGCATGGTTGTTTGTGTGTTGCCCTGCGATGGACTGGCGACCTGTCCAGGGTGTACCCATCCTCTCGCCCATAGACTGCTGGAGATAGGCACCAGCTCCCCCGCGACCCACTATGGAATAAGTGGTAGAAAATGACTGACTGACTTTTGAGTCATAGTATTTTACACTAAAGACTTGCAGAACATGAACACCTTGGCCATTGCTCCTACCACTGAATAAATTTTACCCAACAAATGCACAATGCCTTGATTTCTAACTGTATTTTATACCTCTTTAAAGTTGCACTCCATGCAGTGCAGAGGTGGATATTATAGTTTTACTAAATATCTGTGGCAGCTGCAAGTGCTGTTATATTTTTGGTTCGAGAGGTACCTGGAGTTAATTTCTACTAGAATGAGAAATATATAAGCAGATGTGAATATGAGAACTCTGAAAAGCTTACGAGGTTGGTAATTATTAGACAAGTTAACTTAACGGAGATCTGACATCACCACAGCACCTCTACAAAGCTTTGGAAGTTTTCATTTTTGGAAATTTGATCATTAAATCATATGTAGCTCTGAGTTAATGTAACAGACTTTTTGTCCAGGTATCAGAAATCCCTTTAGATGAAGTTACCATCCTGTAAAACCTAAAACATGTTTGCAGTTTTCTCGTGAAACGTGAACACAGACACCAAAGATTTACCAAGATGTTTGGATTGATGTGAAGATTACATCAGACCAGATGTGCGCTCAGTAAATATTTCTTAGGTCTACCTGTTGTTGACCCGGTCAAGCAAAGCGGGGTTCATTCACAACAAACTTCCCTCTGTTTTCATCACAGTACAGTCTGGCCTGTTCCTTACATAAGCAGCTTAATCCAAATCAGGTCTGCACTTCATGGCTATAACTGGTGCACTGGGCGGATTTGGTAAGAGCTGCAGCAGTAGCTGTGGGGTTTTCCTGGATGCACGCAGGTTGTAGTGGCTGGCGCCACCTGGTGGGAGTTTGTGGACGTGGGGAATGTGATGCTTCCCAAGCGTCGTCAGGTTAGGCTGAAGTCTCGTGTGACCTTCGTCTGCTAAGTGCATCTGCAACAAACACAGGCCGGTTTGACATCTGAGAAGCAGACGGATTGGGCTGGAGGCCCAGAGTGTAACAGAACCCGGCTTGATAACGTCTGGGCCACCAGCAGACCATTACTGATTTTAACTCATCCATATGAATGGTATAGGTTTAAAGATTAATAAAAAGACTAAGGAGTCAATATGCGGGTATAGTGGTAAGTGCACCTCAATTAAAAAGTAAATATTGCTTGTAGTTGGAACCCAGTCAGTGTTAATGTAAACACAAACGAACCACTTCCACTTAAAACAGATTAGAGATCACTTTAATGTAACAATATAGTGATTTTTAAGACTTACAGCAAGAAATAAAAATCTAATTTTAGATCATTTTAAACCGAGAGGAAGAAGATAGCATCATGGAATGATTGCAGTTGAAACAAAATAGAAAAACATTAACACAAACATACACCTCTTAATACTGTGATCTGATAACATGTCTGCAAAAGTTGCTTTTGTTTTAAGGGACAGTTTGCCTCACAGGGGAAGGTTCTTGTTTAAAACCTGAAGAATCTGGATAAAATACATTACAGTACTTAAATATAAAAATAGACTCTGGATATCTATGCTCCCATTTCACTCTCTGATTCAGTCTTGGAGAAGGACGGATGGAGGTGTCCAGCGTGTCCACAGGTCTCTCAGTGGCACATTCGAGCAGTCATCTCTTTCTGTGGAAACACAGGGACACAGCACAGTGAGTTGGTCCTTAGAAAACCCAGGGCCAATGCTAAATTCCATCAGTGTTAAGGGTCCAAACATGAGTACACAGCTGCATCTTAAAACATAATTAAAAGTTTATTTATTCCTATAGTTTAATTTAAAATTTGAACGCCATATTATATAGATTCAATACAAGGAGACTGATTATTTCTGTTATTGATGATGAAAATGGCTTAGAGTTAATGAAAACCCAACATTCAGTTCTTCAGAAAACAACTTCGGCATTAAATACATCATAATGAATCTATAAGATACATGAGTTTAATTTAATTACTTGACATCGAAGTCAAATTCCTTGTTTTTACGCACAAACTTGGGCAATAAAGCGGATTCTGAAATAAATCAACGTTTTGATGATATTCTGACTTATTGAGCTTCATCTGTATTAGCATGACTGCAAATATGTGCGTTAAGATAAGATAGACTTTATAGATCTAACAATGGAGAAATTAATTTGTTACAGCAGCTCTTAGTAATACAAGTAGGGTGCAGCTAGTTGTGCATCAAAGAACAAGGTAGTAATAATAAAATAAAATAACTTGTGTATAGTAAAAAGTGGAGGCTATTGTGCTAAAGTGACAATTATTGCAGGTATTTACAAATACAGAGGTTATTGCACTTGTTATTATACAGTAGATACAGTGGTGGGGATGAAGGAGGTGAGGTAGCGCTGCTTCCTACACCGAGAGCGTCTCAGCTCCTCTACAGTCCAGCACAGTGGGTTTCCTGTTTATTACGCTTTTGTATTTTTAATATTTTTCTTTATGCTTTAATGTCTAGTTGATCCGCTAAAGTAAATCTGAACTGATTAACTTCATGATAAGAGCATAAATTCAGTTCAGAAAGTTTAGTTGCTGAACCACGACAATTAATACATTCCTTGTTGATCTGGAATTTACTATAAAGCTATACAAGTAAAAAAATTGAAATTCACACAATATTCCTGACACAAGAAAGGAAAACCAATGGGTTTCCACCCAAGCTCAGCTATTCACTGCAGAATGTGATTCAATTTATATACATTTTATAATACTTAAAATAAAGAATGTTTTCAAAGATTTGTTCCTCATAATTTTACTGCTGTAATCTCCTATACTGGTGATCAAACCACACAAGGTCCTCTGTTTTTTGAGGCAGCACAGATGCTTTATAGAGCTTCCCTCCGCTAATCACATGACACGATGTCGATGGATCAAAAACAGAAAATAGGTCACAGAAAAGGTTAAAGCTCTGAGTTTACAGTTCAAGCATCTGATCAGAGAGACCTACTTTTTAGATCTGAGAAATGTCAAACCCAGATGCAACAGCAAAAAAACATGTGGCTTCAAATCCATAAACAATCTCTCAGAGGGAGGAGGGGGGGCTTCAGATTCAAGATGCCCAAATGGCTGCAAAGGAGGACTATATACACCCTACATTGATGGTTTAAAATTAATGGGAAAATGTAGAGCAAACTTTAGTTCAGACCTGACGAAAATGTCATGAAATTTTTGGTTAAAACAGACATGGAAATGAACCAACCTACAGGGTTGTCCGTGTTTTTGTTTTTGGCTGAAGAGCCTAAAAGGCAGCAACAAGAAGTTTGCATAATGCAGATTTTCCCATTCATGCGCAACACCCAAAGACACCAGGAAGCCAATATTTTTATCAGTCAGTAACACAGAACAGGTCACCCCCTGCTTTACTTTCATTTTCTGTATTAGGATAATCAGACATCTCAATAAATCAGCCCATCAGCAAGAAGTTAAAGGATTTCTGGAAGTCAATTCAAAAAGTGAACCTCGTATCATATAGATTAATTACATACGCTGCATTTATTACAGTTCATTTTAATAATTATGGCTTAAAGCTAATGAAGACCCCAGATTGTGTTTCTCAGAAAAGGTAAAGATTACACACAAATTAAATAAAAAAAGAAAGGTCAGCCTAGTGAAAAGTGTGTCCATGTACTATAGATTATATACCTGGTTGGGCCTACTTCAAGCCCAGTAATACAATGGTCATTGATCTAGGCAGCCGTACCTGTGGCAGTGCCTGCCAGTGCAAATTCCTGCTGGAAAATGAAATCAGCATCTCCATTAAGTTTATCAGCAGAAGAAAGCATCAAATGCTCTAATATTTCCTGGCAGTCGGCTACACTGACTTTGGATTTGTTAAACATAGCGGACCAAAACCAGCAGAAGAAACGGCTTCTCAAATCAACACAGACTGTGGAAACTTCACCAGATCTCAACGTGGACTCTGTACCTCTCCACTCTTCCTCCAGACTCTGGGACCTTCATTTCCAGATGAATCGGAACCTGAAAAACTTTGGACCGCTGAGCACCAGTCCAGTCCTTTTAATCCATAGTTCAGGACACTTTTGACGTCTTACCTGGGCTGGCTCTTGAAACACTGACTCCAGCTGTGGTCCACGTCATGTGAGTCTCCCTCGAACTCTTGAATGGGCTTTGCCTCCCAATCCTTTGAAGCTGTGGTTATCCCTGTTGCTTGCGCACCTATTTCTACCACAGTTTTTCTTTGCACTCAACTTTCCAAAAATAAAGCCCTCTGAACAGCCAGCTTCTTTAGCAATGGCACGTTGTGGCTTGTCCTCCTTATGATTGTGTGACCATAACACAACTTTCTGTAGGAATTCAGTTTTCCTCCCCAAAAAATCTCCTATGTAATATTAAAATTTACTTAGAAACTGAACTTAGAGGTTTTCATTAGCTGTAAGCCAAAACCATGAAAATGAATAGAATAAATGCTTGTTACAAATTATAAATGCTGTTTAATGACTTCGATTTTTTTAAAATTGAACCATTGAAATAAATCAACTTTTTAAAATACCCAAGCATATATCAGATGTTGAAATTTAAGTATTTAAATGTAGTAAAACAATCTTAAGCAGATGTTTGGGAGCGTTGGGAAAGGCTGTAGCTCTTACACAGTTTGACCTCTAGCAGCACCAACAGCTTTGTTTATATTTTTTTTTATTGATAAATTCCTTCCACCCAGTAACACATTTTAAAGTTTTATCAAAAATAAACAGATTTTTTATGTCAAAATATTTAGGCCACTTAATCGCAAAGAAAACGTCTTTAGCAAATATTCCTGTATTAAGTTATATATTTTAATATAATTGAATTGCCTGAGCAATCACGGGATCTTTAATTAATAATACTTATTGCACCTATGATAGGGATGTTTGCTTTATGATCTGGCCTCTTTTAAACCCCGTTAAGTGTTTAATTTCTCAGCGTTCAGAAATTGACTCACCAGGGGTTCCAGTTCTTTGTGGTCCGTCAGGTTGAACTCAGTGACGAAGTAATAGAAATGCTTGTAGCAGGTGTTGACATGAGCCTCGGCGCCCATCTGGGTGACACGGTCAAAGTGGTGGATGTAGACGTGGACAAACACCCGGAACAGGCGTGACAAAATCTTCTTAGCCACCTGCATGAAGCACTTAGGGAATGGAGTACCTGGGAGGGGAGCAGATGGAGCGCGCTGCAGTCAATCCATGAGACTCATTTACTGTTTGCACCACAGAATAAACACATTTACAAGAAAGCATTTAATTAAAACAGAGTTTCTCTGTGTTAGTCCTCTCAGGCTCCTCTGATTGGACACCAGCTGGCTAAAAGATGTGACGAGTGTCGTCTTTTAGTAACAAGCCTTGTTTATCAAAACAAAAGTGTCATCCTGGTTTGACAAAATTAACTGTATGGGAGGAAGTAGTTCAAGTGCACGAGCCCATCAGAGCTTGTTTCTATTCATAGTGCACTAGGCATGGTGTGACCCATTTTTTAATCCATTGCCTGGATGTTTCTGTTGTTAAGTCAGCGGTTGAGCTGGAGCAGAGGGCATGCATACATGCAGAGATAATATCCAACCAAGAATGCCACTGCCACGGATTTACTCAAGCCTCAATGTCTGCAATGTGAAACACAGAATGTAATCCAATATATGTGGCCTTGCAGAGTGTTGGAAATACAAAGGCTTCTCATTCTGGATTACACAATCATTTTTCTTTTATTTTTAGACAGGTTACCTTTAAAAGTCTCTCTTATTTGCTCTTTAATCAACTTGTACCCAGTGGATTAGATTAAAGATGATTTTTCCAGGTCAGTCACTAAACCATAAACTCATATTTACCCATTACAGCTCAGGCTCATCTCCTTGGTAAATAACTTGTGTGTCTGCAAACAATCCATAAATTGTGTAAACTCAGCTACCTACTAAACCATATCATGTGCGTTCTGCACCATTATCTGAACCGATGGTCCCTAGCGATACCTGCTCTGTCTCAGACACTGGGTTTAAATCGCATTATTCTAACTCACGTTTATTTTATTGTTCCTGCCATATTGTTTCTGATGCACGTGCTGTTTTAAGCTTTGGAAATTATACCTTTGCTATAAAAAGCTAATAATTGAATAAATCATCTACCAAGGCCTGACAAGATTATTTAACGTAATCAGGTACGTCAACTATAACAATCAAACTAATTTATAGTCAACATCACAGTTTGTTCTTTTGCATTTTCTCAAAACTAAAAAGCTGATTTCATCTGTGCATCTGTCAGCGGTTTTGGCTTCATCTCAGCAAGGTTTAAAACAAGCATGGTGGATAAAACGTCTACTTTCATTTTAAACGAACCTTTTGTAAGTTTGCAAAGGAGGAAGCGGTCTTAAATGTAGGAGAACTTCAAGTGAAGGTTCGGACTCTCTGTGAGGTTTCAAGGTGAATCACATCAACACAAGCGCCGCGCATGAAGAGCTGTGGCCGCTGATGAGGTGATGATAAGGACAAACCCACAGTCGGGCTTTTTAAGCTGCTGAACGCGCTCTATGAAATTCAACATTTTCCGTATAAGTACAACTTATACTTCAAAGTGTAAAAATCTGCATACATTTTATTTTGAAGCAGGCATCAAATGCTGAAGTTTATTGTATAACGAAATGTTCATGTATTTCCTAAGAATTGCTGCTCCATAAATGTCAGCAAACCTGCATTTTTAAGCAGAACTTTAAAACAAAATAAATCTTCCTGAATATTTTCTGTTCTGGGTCCAGAAATGTATAGGCAAGTTTAGTGTTTTTTTTGTTTTTTTTTTTTTTACACAGAGACTTTTAGAAACTGAGATTATGGTAATCCCTGTTATTACTGTGGTTCATGCAACCATTAGGGTTTGCCTGTATTATGTTGGCTGTGATGCAAGAGCATAAAAAGGTGCAGATTGGAAGCCATTTCGACTAGTTTCTGCTAAATCCTAAAGCATATGTCCTTTGATATTTCACTATAAACAGATGGTGGCTTGGATCACCTAAATATAAACTGAGTTTTCTGCATTCGAACAGCCTTTCGCCAAGCCCTGCAATGCAATGAAGCGAACAGCCGATCACTTACCGACGTTGGTGGGGAAGATATTCTCATTGTTGATTTGTACCTCGATCCAGTCCATGAGCAGGCTCATGTACTTGGGCGCCGACAGGGCGGTCGGCCTCTTGTACTTGTGCTCGTCTTGCCAGCGGTATTCGTACTTGGGTCCGCCGGACATGACGGGGCAGGTCTGATCGGTGCACGAGTCACTGATGGTGCCGTAGATGAGGTTGATGCGGTTGAAGAAGTCCACCACGTGGACAGCCACCCAGTCGTTGAGGTCCTCACCGTGAGGCAGCTGCACTGCCTGCTTCAGGTCCAGGCCCGCGTTTAGAGACGCCTGCGCCTTCTTGTGCAGCTCGAAGCGCTGCGTGCCGGGCTCGAACTTGCGCTTGGGCCGGAACGTCCTGTCTTTGTTGAAGACTTGCTTCAGGGCCATAGACATGGTGGCCTATGATGAATGCCTCTGGTGAATTATTTACGGTTGAGATGGAAGCAGTCAAGAGGTTGCGTAAACAACCTGTGCAGAATTTTTTGTTGTGGAACACTTTTGGTATCTGCCTCTTATCCTGCATATAGGAGAATCAAAATAATATTCAGATTAATATACCAATATTTAGACTGGGGGTTGTACTTCCTGTTCATTCTGATACTGAGGTAGCAGAAATATACGATTACAAATGCGGTGGAAAAGATGTTTCTGCCAAGCGAAGCTGTTCTTTGAGGTTTGTTTCCAATTTTTTTACCCCCCCAAGGACTAAACAGGTTATTTTAAAAAAGGTAAATTACAGGATTATCCTCATCTATGCATCAAAGCAAACACATATACCTAACTGTTCCCTGATTTCCACAAAAAAAAAAAAAACAAGAAAAAGTGCAATAAAGAAAGAAAGAAAATAAAGTTGATTTTGTGACATTACAGATCAGTGAATTTTCACACTATTAAACAGACCAGCGTATCTAAATGTCCTGGGCTAGAAAACCCTGGCTGGATCTTCTCCACACAAATCTTAATATGCTTTTTGTTTTAAAAAACTGGCTTTATTATACAGGCCTATCCTTTTTGTTTTGGGTCAACAGCATAGAGCTGCAGACTCTTTAACACTCTTAAGGTTCACAGTCCGAAACCCTTTCTGGTGGTTCACATGTACAAATAAAAACCTGCTCTTCTGGTTCAAAACTGTGCAGAGGATAACTAACAATGTATCATTTAACAATTTACCAGAGGTAGGGGGGAGGGATAGGAGTCAGGGTCAGATGTCTGACCCTGTTGTCAGGGATGTGGGATTGTATTAACATCAGACTAGATATCGGTTGAAATACAAGAACTTCCATATTTATCATTTTCTGACCATTTTTTTTTCTAAAAGGTCATTTATAGTAAGAGAATATATATTTTCAATTGTCTGCATAAAAAAAAATCCTGCTCAAGGTTAATTTTAATTATTAAACATTTTAGCAAGCATGTTATCCATGTGATTCATTTTTCAGATTTTATCAAAAATATTTTTAACTTTGTTTTTCTATGTTTAATATTTGTTTCTAGTCTTGTCTTTAGTCAGTCTTGTTACTGTTTTCAACAAAGTGTTTGTACAGTCTAATAAAGCCTTTACTCCAGAGTGCAGTTTCCATTAAAAACGGGAATTCATTCAAAAGGATTTAACTAGAATGTTTGTTTTAAGAAAATAATGTTCGTTTCAAAGCAGAATATTCTCTGTTGGTGTTTTTAAGGATAAAAATATAAAACACTGCAGTAACAAACATGATCTTTTAGCTGAAAAGAAGAACAGTTAATAAATATCAATTAACTGACAAGTATTCTGATCAAAAAAAAGGAAGAAGATTCATCAAATGATGTTTGTTGAATGTTTCATCATTCATTTAACATTTAGTTAAACTAAGCATTTTTTATGATTCTGGGTCACAGCTTTTTCCCAGGTTTCATTGAATGACCCCCGTGTTCATACAGTCTGAGGTCAGTTATAATCAGAAGACGGGTTTTTACCATGCTGCCCCTCCACCAAATATACTGAACATCAACAAAGAACATAAATAACTTAAAATTGCTCTCAATGTTGCTTCCATTTTTCCCACTGAGGAGTAAAGGTAATCATGACATTCATAAAAACATATATTTTGATGCATTACATTTCAATAACAATCTTCAAATAGAGTGTTTTTGTGCCCAGTGGACCCAGATGGGGCAAATTATTTATAACTTTGCACAAAAAAAATCATCAGAATCAGGGTCTTTACATTTATGTGATGAGAGGGAAAACTAAAATGAACTTTGTGTGTTTTTCTTAAATAAAATGAGAATTTAACCAGTAAAATAGAAATGAAGGGGTTAAAACTTCTGAAATTTTATCAATATTTTTAATATAGTGTAGTTGTGACAAAATGGCATTAACTGGGAAACTGGAAATATATATTAATACATTATAGTTTTAAATGACGGAGATATGGATGGAGCACAAAATGAAGGAACCCCTCAAAGGTTAATAGCTTAAAATGAAAGACAACTTTAGCTGAACTTAATCTGTAACAATGTCATGCCAGTGGGTTTAAATACATTAAGAACAGGTTAAATAAATCGACTGATGACGGTAAACCAGCATTACTTCCACATTAAAGATGAAACATGGTGCTTCCGTGAGTCATTTCCTACTTCAGAGCCTTGCAAGACATAATTTGCTCAATAACCACTAAAACGAAGGAAGCAGCCTGTTAGCTTCGCAACTTCACATTAGTGTGATTATTTAGATCCCCGTCTGAAATATGACCACCACCCCACTCATAACAATGCGGATTGTGTCGTTTTTAGCTCATTTTCCAGGATGAAAGCCCGGAGATTAAAACAGCGGGGCACATGACGACTGTTCGTGAAGTTTGTTCGTGACGCTTCAATCCGCCCTCGGACTTGTTGCTGAAGAACACCTCAAAAACCCACCAACTAAATAATAATAATAATAAACACAAGAAACCCAATATATCTGCAGCTAATCCACACTGCAATTATTATTAAAAGCAACCAGAAACAGCGTCAGTTATGTGCGACGGTCTGATCAAACGGTGACGAACCGCACAGTTGAAAGCCACTTTCCCGAACTTACTTGTTCCGCCTTGATGTTTCCTTCGGTCTTTTGCCGAAAAAAATACACGATAACTCGTCGATAGCTGTACGTCAGTGATAGGCGCGACCTACATTATGAGTACAGGCGGCAAAACATGCTTTAAGGTTGGTGATAAATCAATAAACACACCACTTTAATGAAGAAACTAACGGCTGACTCCTCCCTGCGATACGAAAAGTATACCACCGCAAAGTTAGCGGTAACACCAGCGATTTCCGGTTTGAATTTTCCAAATAATCGACTAAAATGGACACAAATTCTCCAGGTTTTTAATTAACATATTACGTGGATATTAAATAATGACTCTAACCCAGTCTTAACCAGGTTCTACACACACGAATAAAGCTTTAGGGAAATTTTTGTTATAGAATTAGAGATGAATAAAACGTATTTTACTTTCACACAACTTAATCTCTGGCAGTTGTTTACAGATAACAGATTAGATAAGAGATTAGGGATCTACACATACCTTTGAGTTGTTACAACCAGCCAGTCTATTCCAACAGTTGGCATTTTTTTTAAACACGTAAGAGAAAATGTGCAGGAAGGAATCTCTCTCCTAGACATAGCTACTGACTGAGCTTTTACTGTAACTAACTCTATGTGCTCTCTTTAGACTCTAACCTTGAAAACTGGCTCAGAGTTTATCTGTTCTTTCTTTCTAGATGAAACGACTAAAGGAGCTACATCCATTAACATTTACTTTTCCTTCCCATAGAAAGTACTCCTGGATCAGTGCTTCTTTGTTCTCTTTGTTGTCTCTGCTCTGTTCTCTCTAACCCCCAGTCGGTCGTGGCAGATGGCCGCTCACACTGAGCCTGGTTCTGCTGGAGGTTTCTTCCTGTTAAAAGGGAGTTTTTCCTCTCCACTGTCGCTACATGCATGCTCAGTATGAGGGATTGCTGCTAAATCAATGCAAGTGACTGTCCACTGTCTCTACATGCTCATCCGGGAGGAGTGAATGCTGCAAATCACTGACTGGATGCAATCTGCTGGGTTTCCTTAGATAGAAAAACTTTTTATCCAATTTGAATAAATAACTGAATCTGACTGCACTGTTCAATGATTAGGATTAATTGGAATGTATGGACCTGAGCTTTGTGAAGTGCCTTGAAACAACATGTGTTGTGAGTTGGCGCTATATAAATAAACTGAATTGAATTGAATTGAATTGAATTGAATAAACTAGTCGTCTTCTTCTTCTTCTTCGTTTAAATGCTATTGGGGGTTGAAAATGTCCGCATTGGACAATCTGTACATATACTGCAAACATGTGCCTCACCCATCCACCCCCGCAATTTACTAAGTTATGTTAATGTCATTTAAAGATAAAACACTTTAAAGACGCTCTTATTGAAAAAATAACTGAACATTTCTCTTTTTTAACTACCAAAATATTTATTATTTGAATCGCTTTTATGTATGAAGACTAACTCCACATATTTTTATTTAATTCTTGTTTCAGGTACAAATCCGTAGTACATATAACGAGAAACCCTTATTTTGAAAAAAACATTTAACAACTTCCGTACTCGTTCAATGTTGCCTAGCAAGACAGAGGCACTTGCTCTGATACAATGTGTCACAGAGCATGAAGAGGGCCTATAAGACTAACCTTATTTATTTCATAAGGCATTCTAAGTAAACCACAGTTTATAATGTTTAAGCTACTGAAAAATAAGAAAACACCACTATTGAACTTTTTATTGCTCACAAATCTATTTAAAGGCTCCAGGCACAACCTAAATTTTTATTAGTAGGCTTCAGATGATGAAATGCAACACAAGACACCCTAAATGGCTGTGAGACTTGAGAGACTTGTTGATATTTTTACCTATCAATCTATGGATGAGGTTGGGTTGCAGAGATAACTGGTCCAGGAGGTGAAATACAGATTTGAAACCCTCTACAACTCATTCTTGGGTATCCTGAACGTCCCCCAGTTCAGACAGCGCATATCTGTGTCAGGGTTTCTTCCCACTGGTTTTTCTGCAGGATCTGGAGGGCATCATGATCAGTTGCTCGAACCACCTCAGCTGAGTCTCCTTTAAAAGTATGAAGCTCCATTGCTTTAATAGTCCGATTAAGCCACTTGTATCCAGGATTTCATGCTTAAGCTCATGATATTTATCTTATGATCATAGGAAAGGGTCGTAATGACAATGTACAGATCAACTAAAAGCTTTACCTTAGAAGCTCAGTTCATTCTTTACTATGACAGACAAGAGCTGCACCCTCATTTCTGCAAAGCTACAATCTGTCAGCCCAATGTATGAAATGTAAGATTCTAGAGTAACCTCTGAAGTCTGAGAAGTCTCCAAAGTCTCCATCTTGTGGGATATACTTGTAGCACCTCCCCTGGAAGCCCTCCAGAAGACATCATGACCAGATATGCAGACCACGGCAACTAGCCTTTTTTCCATGAGGAGAAACCAGCTGTTAGCTGCTCAATAATAGCTGAGCTCTTCCTCATTGAGCAGCTAAGGGATGCTGTTTCTCCTCATTGAATCAGCCTATTCTAATGGGAAGTAAATGAATGGTTTTATATCTACACTAATAGATTTTTGACTTTTTTGTCACTTTGTCCTAAAGAATATATTAAATAGAAAACAGAATAAACTTTTATTAGTGGCTGTCTAATGTGAAGTATCACTCTAGTTACCCCAAGTCCTCTTCTGATTGGCTGACGAGCTCTCCTGGAAGCATTGGTGACAAAAGGAGAGTTGAATCCAAGGAGACCCAGAACACAGAACCAGAGTACCCAACTTTAAGCATTAAATCAGAACATGGACTGATCACCCTGTTGAGATTCGGTTGTTAAGATTCTGAAATGCTTCTGTTTTGTTTTTCCCCCATACTTTACCTTGTAACTTATCTAAAGAAAAGAAGTCCCACTATTCAACATGGCTCTAAATCAAAAGGGAGGAACCACAAAAGCATGGAACAAACTGAGCCAGAACCAACAGACCAGTCTGAATGGTCTTTTGGAACAACTCAACAACAGTTGGGCTGAGATTTTGCCGTCGGTCGTGCTGAGAGACGGGACCGTGCAAGCCACGTGAACAGAGTTCCAAACTGGTTCTGTGAGGGGTGCACAAACCTGAATTCAGACAATATTATTTCACCCCCAATTGATAAACGTTAGGTAGAATTCCAAATTAGGCCACATGGCCTGTTCTCTAAATTACCAAAAGACAGGTGAGCATTTAAAATAGATTTTTCACAAGTGAAATTAGCATTCTGAATGTTCACTTCTCCAGCCAGAAACTTCCCCTTTCAGACTGTGATGATAGTTTGTAGTACAGCTCACTGTAGTATCTTTGCTCTTTAGATTTGTTACTACCCTAATTACTTCTATAATCCTTGGTTGAAGTATAAATACAATGACTGATTCTAAGAAAAAAGCAAAAATTTCTTTGTTTCTTTAAATTTGTAATACTGATAATTCAGTGGTGGGGAAAGAAATGAAATATTTAGATTTAATAATTGTTTATTTTGTGTTTTGTAACCCTATAAAGGCCAGTATATTTATTTTACTTCATAGCTGTTATTAAAAAAGTAAATCAAAATACTAAGGTAATTTCTTTAAATTTCTTTTGGATTGGATTTTAATTATTGTTAGGCACTGTGATTCAACCTGCTAACCTAATAAAATCTGCTGTAAAAATATTACATCTTGATATTTTATCCACTTGGAATGAATCTTCTCACACCAATTTATCCTAAAAGATTTATAGCAAACAATATGTTTGAAATTTTAACTCTTTCAAGGCCAGTATGTTTACTTAGTTGCACTGATTTTATCTTACGATAATTCCCAAAACCAAAAAACAAAAGAAAATGAATTTTCATAAAGGCATTATACACACACACACTCCTTGGTTTTTGCACACACCATTATCCAGCATCAACAACCGAAATATTTCAGTAGCAAGGCATTCTTGTAGAAAACAGAAAGTGTGAAAATTTTGCTGGATCCTTTGAGGCGGAAAAGTAGTTTCACCTGTGGACAAACAAATAAAAAACTTGATAGCTAGCATTCCAAAATAAAATCCCAAGATAAATGTATTAGTTTACGCTAAGATAAACTTGGGATTAAAAATTTTATTGTCAATGGTTTCACTGGGATATTCTTTGTCTTCAGGAACAAATGTTTGTTTTGCGGGCCTTGAGACATTTTAGGCTGATTTAAGAAACTGGGATGACAAAGTTGTTTTAAGAAAAAGTAAATATCTTCTGGAAAATCTGGGTTACATTCATTCCACACAGTCTAGAATCAAAAGTAATGGCACCAAATGTTTCACACAGTGAAACTCCTATAGCCGATTCTGGAACTCAAACCCCAGTGTGATGGTTGCAGTCTGCCCTTTCCATCATAAATCTATAGCCTCAGACTAGGAGTTGCTGATCTTTTATCCAAGCCAAACTGACTCAAACTGCTATGGTGCCTGGTGGAGGTTCCTGCTTCATAAACACAGTAGAAAATCACATCATCTCCAAAGAGCAGCATTCAAATCTAAAGTCCCCCTAAACTCTAGAGCACTGATGACAAACATCAGTCCTCAACAGCCAGTGTCCTGCAACTTTTAGATGCCTCTGCTTCAACTCACCAGAGTTAGATAATTAGGTCATTAGCGGGACTCTGGAGAACTGGACTGCATACTCAAGGTAATTCAGCCATGCAACTAAGTTGTGTTGGACCAGGGACACATCTAAAAGTTGCAGGACACCAGCCTACTATGGTGCCCATTCCAAACAAATAGATCGGTAATAAAAAAATAAAACAATTTTTTTAACTTTATTTAGTTTAAAAAACAGAAATTGCTTTGAGGTTTAAAAAACAAAAACACCCACCTTCATTTGGCATACAGACCCATTATAGTCCAGAAATATCAGAATACAAAATTAGTTCTTTCATCAATGCACAGACACTTAACATTCAGACCATGACAGACAAACGTACAGAAGTCCTCCTTACACAACAAACACTGTGGTCCAATTTACAAATGCACATTTATTGTCAATGAGGCCTGTTTAGCTGTATCTGCTTGGCAGTCAAAGCTCATCATTATGCGCCGCTCATGAAATACTCTTTGTTTTGGTAGTTTAATGGTCCTTTGAAAGGACGCTTTGTGCAGCCATAAGACAGAATGCGCCTGTTTTGCTGTCTACTTGCTAGGCTCGGCTGCAGCATCGGCTCCCTCAAGCTTGGCCTTGCCAGAAATGGAGTAATGATAAGTCCTCATGGACTCCTCAACCTTCTTAAAGTCGGGCCGATCCTCGTGCCTAGAAAGACAGAACAATGTGGGAGATCTTGGTTTAACACACTGAAAGTGATCAACAAAACCCTGTATGGAACTCAGCAACCCTTTATCAAATAGTTGGTTCAAATTTTAAGTGTCATAAATGAATCTGACCGCTTAACAGCTTTAACTGTCAACTCAGACTATATTCTTGCAGCATGTTCAAAAACAAACCTGACTCAGTATGCAAAGACGTTCATTTTCAAGTTGATGTCGATTAATATGGCTACTGCTAGCTGAATCACCACAAGGAACGCATTGGAAATTTTAGGACTTGGTCTGAGCTTCCAGGTCTGTTCCAAGGAAGAGGAGAGAATCCCAAACAGGGGATGCTGAAGAAAAGGATCCAATCTGAAGAGGTCATCAACTGTGGCAAAGAATCCCAACACCTGTGCCACCACTGGATGGGAGTACGACATGACAACACAGTGACGTGGCTGGCCAGCTAGACTGAAAATAGCCATGGCTCCATTAAACGCATCATGCTCAAAGCTTAAGAGTCAGCAGAAAGGCAAGCTCATGCTGCCAAATGGCCCACTGGAAACACAACCCCCTCCTCACCCAGCTTTAACCCAGTTCGTTAAGGACAAAGTGCAATCAGCTGCACCCTCCTGGCTGTAGGAACCTAACAGCAAGAAACAATAAAAACTCAAGGGGAGAAAGATCCATTCACTGACATGCAGACACTGCTGCATATACCACTGTTGCTCACTAATTGGTTCACTCATTTATCTACATGGTCAGAGTTGTCTATAGCACCACTTATAGACAGTGGATCAGAGACAATCATAAAGCAGAAGTTCACTGCCATCAAATAAAAACTATGCAAACTAGAATCGTGTCCATATTTCGTTTTTATTTGGACTACATTTATGTCTTGCTTCAACTTGCCCTATTTTTTTTGTTTTTTTTTTTGGCTGGTTGTGAAGATGCAAGGATGGGTAAAGTCTTCTTTTGTTTCTTTATTACACATAATTTTTGATTATGACACTGTCCCTTGTAATAATATTCATATCCATTGAACCATTTATCCACCCATTTACACAGTTTTTCACATTATAAATTCATATTTTAGTTTTTTGGGGATTTATGTGAAAGACTGACACATAGGAGTGCATTCCTGCTGCAAGGTGAACCTCTGCCCCATTCTCAAGTCTTTTGCAGCCTCTAACAGGCCCAATTTGTAATGTTCACAAGAGTTGTCCTGTCAGCAGATTCTGGTGAGGTGACGACTTCAGCAACGTTTGAAATACTGCATAATCAACTTCATTGGCAGACCAGCGGATTTCGGCTTTTGACCTTTGCCAGGGTCAAGGCCACAAACCAAAATGTGTTGTGCTGTTAATAAACTTGTTTCCTCATTATCTTAAGAGATCTTTCTCCCTCTCTTTGCACCTTGGAGGTAGGTAAAGTCATGCTAGCAACTTTTGGATCTCTGTCGGCGGATTCTCCCAACTAAGCTGTGGATATCAGCCTTTGACCTGGGTTTGACCTGACTGCACCTACTGTGATGCTAATCATACCGGGTGTTTAAGATTTAGTTTCTTACGAGTATGTCCAGCACTCTTTCATCACTGTGTACATCCTCTCCGGACATGCTGGTGGACACTCCATACGGCCCCCGTTGTTAATGAAGGTTGACACCTCCTGGCCTTTCATTTTCTGGACAAAAATCAGAAAGGCAGAAATTCTAGCATGACGTTCAGAATCAAGGTTCTTCAAATCCTGGTGAAGTTCTTTCACCAAATCAATCTTTTAATCTGTGCTCTGCAGAAACACAGCTTACCTTGTAGGGTTTTCCTCCATAGGAGAAGGCCTCCCACATGGTGACCCCAAAGCTCCACACGTCACTTTTGCTGGAGAACTTGTGGTAGTTTATACACTCTGGAGCATACCACTTCAGTGGCCATTTGCCTGCAGTACGAGCCTGGAAACACAATTGATTGACAGTAAGCAGCCAGTCAGTGACTCAGCTTCAGGTATATTTAACGCCATAACCAAGAAAGGTTTTATATTTATCTGTAAACTAGCAAACAACCAAATTATCTTGCCGTATGCAAAAGCTTTTTTAGAAACAAAAAGTGGCTCCATACTTTGTAGTAGTTGTCATCTGCTCCTAGCGCCTTGGAGAGCCCAAAGTCACTGATTTTGGCGAACTGCTGGTTGACCAGCAGGACGTTACGAGCTGCCAGATCCCTGTGCACGAAGTTCTTCTCCTCCAAATACTTCATCCCCATCGATACCTGGTGCATCAAGTTGACAATGTTCTCCACAGAGACAGAATCCCTGAGAAGGACAAAAACAAGGTGAGTCTGAGCAGTAATTATGGGCCCAGGTCTGCCATGTGTTAAATTGAGGATATGTGTCTTTATTTTCTGTTTAGGTTGGCTGTGTTTTTTTTATAGTTTTGTATTTTATGTTAATATCGTTCTTATTAGATGGCTTGTATTTTCTGCTGTAGTCACCAGATGTCTTCAGTTTCCTTCATTAAGGTCCTTGTTCACCTCCTGTTTCATCATGCTGCCATTCCTCCCAGTATATCTGCTACTTTTTCACTAGAGTCACTTTTCTGATCCTCTGCTTACTCGTCATGTTTGTTGTTTCTTCCATGATCTTTGGTTTATTTGTATAAGAAACTTGCCTTGTATCGGAAATCTGCCTCCAAGGTACCTTTATTTGGGTACTTTCCATGACATGAGTGACTTTCTGTTGCATAAATATAGTTTGTAATTTCACACACAGGGCATAAAAGTTTTGCACTCAGTCTTGTGGGTGCTGCAGGAGTCACAGGCCAATAAATTGTGCTTTAATCATTTATAAGGACAAATTTTATTTACTATTTTGAGCATAAATATCCTCTTAATGAAACACAATACAAGTCCAGATTAATGTTGAAACAAAGGGTAAGAACTGTTCAAAAGTTTAAAGCTCACCAAACACCTTCTTCTGTTGTATTGACTGTAAACACAAACTGGTTTTCCACAACTAAGTAATCTAATATTTATGCAGGGCTTTCCATACTCACCTGTACTGAGGCTTTCTTGTTTTGTATAATACTAAGAGACATTTTGTGTGGGAGGATATGTTAATCTATGCTTTATTAGGACTTTCTAAGATAGACCAACACAAAATAGAACTTAATTATAACTGGGACAGAAATATGGTTTTCAAAAGTTTTCATAAAAAAATAAGAAAAGAGCTGCATAGATATCTTTTATGTCCCTTTTACTCTGATACCCAAAGATAAAAACCAGTGCAACCAGTTAAATTCAGAAGAACCTAAACAGAGTC
Source organism: Crenichthys baileyi (assembly GCA_036173005.1). NCBI lineage: Eukaryota > Metazoa > Chordata > Actinopteri > Cyprinodontiformes > Goodeidae > Crenichthys > Crenichthys baileyi. The sequence continues at coordinate 531,143 of JAHHUM010000631.1, forward strand.
CACGGATGTCAGTGGAAACAAAGCTGTTCTGTGCAGCCCTCAGAGAACATTAGTGAGCTGGGTTAGGGTCTCAGACAAAATCCCAAGCTTTGAACATCTCACAGAGCATTGTGTTATCAATCATCTTAAATGGAAAGAACATGGTACAACTACTAACCTATCAAGAAGCTCATGGGAATTCTGGAGGAGCTGCAGAGAGCCACAGCTCAGGTGGCAGAACCTTTAAATAGGATAACTATTATTTGTGCACTGCGCTAATTTGGCTTTTATGGGAAAGATGATGGAATAAAGCTTTTGTTGAAAGAAAACCAAAAGAAATCCAGTTTAAAGGTTGCCATAATGCTTCCAGTGGAGACAGCAAACATGTGGAAGAAGGTGCTCTGCTCACATGAGACCCAAATTCAACCTTCTGGATTACATGCCAAACCCTATAAGTCCCAGAAATCTGACAACATACGTCACTCTGAACAGATATCCCAACCATGAAACACAATGGTGTTGCTGCACCACCATGAAACTCTCCATCCAGTTCTGATTGAACTTGGGCTATTTTAAAAAGGAGAATGGTGCTGAAATTTCAGCCTCTAGATGACTAAAAATGGCAAAGAATTCCCCAACAGAGTTACAGCTGTAATTGCAGCAAAGGCCAGTCACATAAAATTCCATTAAAGTTTATGGTTGTACTGTAACAAAATGGGAAAAAAATCAAAAGGTATGAATGCTTTAGCAAAGCAGTAGACAAGAACAATTATTGTTGTACCTTCATTACTCGGCAAGGTGAAGGCAAGAGCAAAGCGTTAGAAAGGTGACTACAAAAGTGATAAAATAATAATAAAATCAGGTTTAATGGAGCAAAATGAGCTAATTAGGTTGTTTAAAATTCCTTGGAGAATAAACTGTATGATATTATAGTCTCTGAATGTAATCAATACACATATCTTTCTCTATTACAGGAGAGCCAGGCCTCGTAAAAACAGAAACATCTTTGCAGGAAGCAGTTAGTTCAATTAATCTTTGAAGCCAACTTTAAGTAAGAAAATTCACACAAATCCAAATGTTTCTGTTTTTAAAACACAGCCATTTTTCAATCTCTGCGTTTGTTTTTTCAGATGAATGCACAGATAATTTACAGGGATATTTTAAAAAGCTCTTCCATAGAAAATATTGGCCTTTTTTACTGCTTATTCCCTGTTTTGCTTCTTTCTAAGGAACACTGAACTCATGCAGCCAGGTGACTTTAATAGTAAGTGTCACATTAACAGCTGAAACCAGATACATACACTGGATAAAAAGATGCATAATTGTTTTTCCTCACGGTCTGACATTAAATTCCACTGTTTGCTGGTATTTTGGCCCATTCCTCCTGATAGAACCGGTGTAACTAAATCAGACTTGAAGCTCGCCTTTCTCACACACACTTTTTTAGAGATGAGGGCTTTGGGGATGGCCACTCTGAAACACTGACTTCAGTGCCCTGAAGACATATTTTAGCTAACTTGGCTTTGGCTTATTGTCCATTTGAAAGACTCATTCATGCCTAAACTTCAACATCCTGGCTGATGCCTTCAGATGACTCAATATTTCCCCATGTTCTGTCCTCATGATGCCAACTATTTAGTGAAGTGCTCTAGTCCGCCCAGCAGTAAAACATGCTGGCTGGGATGGTGTTATCAGGCTTGCACAAAAGCAACAATAGTAGTTTTGGCCAAACGCTTCACTTTTGTCCCTAAGTGCTTATGCAAACAGAAATGTGGCTTTTTATGTTGCTTTTGCAGTAATGGCTTCTTCCTCTCCGAGTGGCCTTTCTCTCTGGAACACAGAACCCATCTCCTTCCTGAACAGTACCATGACTGGACATTTCGTGCTGTTTTTTCTTGAGCATAATTGTTTGAACAAATGAAAATTAATTCTTCAGGGGTTTAGAAATTGTAGGATGAACCAGAGATGTGGTGGTCCACAATTCTCCTCCTAATATCTTGCCTGATTTATTTTCATTTTCCCATGATGTCAGACAAGGAAAGAGAGTCTTTGAGGTGTTGCATTGATATACATCCACAGATGTGCTTCAAAATGTTGCGTTCAGAAGCTTACAAATCCACATTACAAATGACCTCATAATCTGAGATTTCTAAAATTGCATAAAAGCAATCACAGAGTATGTAAAATCCTGACTAAATCAATCTCTCTTTATTCTGGTATTTATAGAAAAATAATTGTTGATCCTAACAGACTAATTAAAAGTTTGTTGGGGGAACCCCTTTTTTACAGTGCATGTAAATGTCTGGTTTAAATTGAATGTCTGTAGTTTTTATTTCCATTTTCACATTTTATTTTAGATACAAAGCAGGGAGTTTATGCATTGATTTGTTGCCACTTCTATCTTTTTAAACATATCCACTATATATACAGTAGCAGTCTTATTTACTCACTTTCTGGTGGAGAGGAACTTGTTGAGGGGTCCGGCTGCAGCCATCTCCATGACGAGCATCAGGTTCTCAGCGTTGCACAGGCCGAGCATTCGGACGATGAACGGGTTGCTCAGCTGGTGCATGATCTCTGCCTCCCTCATCATCTCCTCCTTCACCAGCTTTTCGTTTTCACTCTTAAGCACCTTGATGGCCACGTCTATTTGGCCTCTGCAGTTACAGGGTTAAATATTGTAGTTAACTTTTAATAAAGCTTTGAAATGTTTATGCCGTTTTTATAAGAAATAACATAAATCTCACGATTCCGTCTTAAGGACTCCCTTCTTGACACAGCCAAAGTTTCCAGAGCCGAGCTCCACCTCATCCATCAACAGTTGCTCCCTCTGGATGTTGAATCTCTTGATGTCATTCGGGTTGTGGTATGGGTTAAATCCGTCACAGTCCATAGGGAGAAGGTCACGCTCTACAGGCACAGCAGTAGCTGAGTTTGAGGCCAGTGCAGCGGCTGATAAAAGAATGAAATGTGGATTTCAAAATAGCAGCGTGTTTATATAAATGAGCTCACAATTCTCAATAATATTTCTATTTTCTTGCATACAGATACAATGGGACACTGCACACTCTATTTATACCAATACTTGTATCAAATTTGTAGAAAGTTGTGAAAAGGGATAAAAACATAGTATTGGATTTCAAATTTCCATTGAATTACTCAACTAATATTTAGTCGTATTTCCGCTGTTTCTGAGAATTGCTTCACATCTGTGTTGCACGGACTACCAAGCTTTGGTACCTGTGAACCGGTACTACAGCATATTTCAAGCATATTTCCTCTTCAGAAAATTATTACCATCCCCTATCATGACAACGGAGTCACCATGCTTCATAGTGTACCATGGCTTGAATTCGTTTGGGGATTGTTTAGAAAATGTCAACGGCCCCAAGACCCAAACAGAGCATTGTTATGTTTATCAGTCCATAAAATGTTTTTCTTTAGGCCAATCAGTGTGTTCTCATTTTCAACATAAGGATGGAATGCATTGCTTCTAATTGTTACTCACAGATAACAGCAGACCTTCTCTGATCTTCCTGGAGCTGATCGCTGGCTAAGTATTTGCTATGTGGGGTATTTATTGATCCATTCTCTACCACAACTTTCTGGTTTGATTCAATTTTAAATACTTTTAGCAGAGCATCCTATCGTTTTTGGCCCCTCTTTCTCCGATCTATATTCTATCAAAGTTATTTTAAAAATGTCTGAAATACCCCATTTTACCTCACTAACTGAACTCTAATCTGCTATTTCTTGAACGCTCCCTTTTCAAATGAATGATTCTGTTATACAGAGTCAAAGGCATTCAAGTCGTGGGTCTGTTGGTTTTATATCACTCTACTACACATAGTATTAATAAATTTGATTTAAAAACAATCTATTTTCAATATTTTTATATAAGTGGAACATGGGGGTCTATGATTTTTACTTAACTTGATTGCTTTTTAAAATATAGTCTCGTTCCTAAATTTAAATCTTGTTGCAGTTTTGCATTTCCCATTTGTTTTATTTAGGTTCCAAAAATAAGTTTCAATGTTATATTTAAAAAGTCTGAATATCGGTTTCAACTAATGATAAAATCAATCTGGCTATTTTCATAATGAAGCGTCGTTAAAAGGATAACATGAAGTTTAGCAATGAATCTGCAGCTCCTGTTTCTGATGGCAGAGGTTCACGGGGTGTAATGTCAGCAACTGACCTCGGGGTGGCGGTGTGTATCCATTTTGTGCAGAGCGCCTCTGAAACGAAAACATCGAAATAAATCTCAGAAGTTGAAAGAGTGCTGAATTTAACAGAGGATGTGAATACTTACTGTTGCAGGAAGGCTGGGTGTCTCTGAAATGTTGAAAAAGAGATAAGTAAAAAAGGATTCATGCATTCTAAACCTTTTCACATTTTTTCACGTTACAGCCACAAACCTCAGTGTATTTTGTTGGGATTTTAAGTGACCAGCACAAAATATACTAAATGTGAAACAAAAAGAAAAATGATACAAAGTTTTCAAAGTTTTTACAAATAGTTTGGGGTCAGTCTGTATTGAGCCCTCTCCACTACCAGCCCTGAATAAAACTAAAGAGGAAGGCCATTGTTTAAAGAGCGCCATAAGAAGTCCTATTTGCACATTGCCACAAGCCATGCAGGGGAAACAGGAAACACGTTGAAGAAAGTGCTCTGGTCAAATTAGGCCAAACCTGTAATGTTTGCCTACATAAAAAATGCTATGTGTGACAGAAATATAACACTCCATATCAGCCTAAACATCCCCATCCCCATGGTAAAACACGGTGGTGGCAGCATCATGCTGTGGGGAGGCTTTTCTTGAGCAGGGACAGGAAAGCTGGTCAGATTTGATGGAATGATGGATGAATTAATTAAAGGAAAATCTTGGAAGACATCCTGTAAGAGGCTGCAGAATACTTGAGACTGGTCCTGAGGTTCATTTTTCATCAATGGAATTAACTGGTTTAGATGAAAGAATATTTATAATTTAAAATGGCCCAATCCAAGTCCAGACCTAAATCCAACTGAGAATCCTCTCCATTCAGTCAGACTGTGCTTGAGCTATTTTGCAAAGAAGAATATGAAAAAATGTTAGTTTCTACATGAGCGAAGCAACTATATATATATATATATATATATATATATATATATATATATATATAAAATATATATATTATATATACATATATAATTTCCTTTTTATCTGATAAAGTACTTTTTGTGGGTCTTTTAGATAAAATTCCATTAAAAATCATTAAAGTTGGTGGCTGTACCTTTACAAAATGTGGAAAAATTCAAGAGGTATGAATACTTTTGCAAGGGTCTGTTTGACTGAGCAAAGGGAACAATTTTTCTTACTCTCTGCAGTTTTGCCATTGACGCAGGCCTCCCCAAGGACAGTTACTATACCATCAGGCTTCATCTTCAGATACTCAACCAGCTAAACATGGAGAGAAAATTACATTTAACGGGCATGAGCTGCGGCAGAAACGAAAGGTAAAAGTAACAAACATGGGAGGTCCTACCTGCCAGATTGTGTCAAACTTTGTTCCCTCTGGCATAGACAGCTTCCCTGATTTGTCCTGCAGGATCTGATAGTGGTAAACAGTTTTCCCATACATCACAGAGAGAGCAAACGAACCAAGCTCCTCCCTGTCTCTGACTCTGACAAACGAAGCAAAAAAGCATTAAAACTGCATGAGGACTTTAGATCAGACACCACAGACACAGAGGCAGAGGTGTGACTTTGAGAAGCTTACAGAAACTTGCCGTCTGGCTGTACTCCAGAGTAAAGCCGCCTCTCCCCTTCTTGCCGATTGATTTTACCGTGATACCAGGGCATCTTCTCATGGGCAGTAGTGGCGATCAGCTTCTCAAGCTGAGGAGCCTGACTGATGATGGCCTGCTCCATGGCTTCTCCCTGAACAAATGCAAAAATATTAAGTGCTCAGATACAGATTATTATGGCATCTTACTACATGCTGGGCTGTTTGAATTGGCCCAGTTTAGCTCATGCTTCTGACTTTGCTCACCCATACAGGGTATGAAATGTGGTGAGAAAAGAGAATAGGGTCAAGTTTGAGTTAACATACATGAGGAATCATTTTGGCTTTCAAACTGAGAGTCCATGAAAGATACTGATCTCTGCAGGTGACTGGTAGTAGCAGGAGGCAATTTTAACACTGGTGAAGTCCTATAGAACTTCTTCCAAAGCTGTCCGAAGATTAATTTTTTATTTCCTGCTGAAGCATCTATTGGTGTATCCAACTTGCGTGGAAGAGAAGAAAAGTTGGCTGCAACATTAGCCTTGACAAAACATAGCCAGAGATCAACAGGATGACTATGTCATGGTGAGTGTATGAGTTTATAAAGGACTTCAAAGGTGTTTCCACACCTATAGTTTGTTTACTAAATTTGTTAACCTGTAACTTTTTCAAGTGGAAAAAAGAAATTGAGAAATTCCTTTAAGGCATTCTCAAAAAGTATCTTGAGGAGATTATTTTTCTTTCAAATGAGAGATTCAAATGTCAGATTTCAGATAAAGGATGGAAAAGAGAAGGACTCTTTTTTATTACTTTCAGTTTGGGAAAGTCCAGACGATGATGCCATGAGTCTATAGGCTTCTGATAGGTTACTTCACAACATTTGAACTAAATGGAGACACACGTGTGAATGTGTTTTACAGCAACAGACTGATTGGAGTGGCTATCATAAAGTCCTGATCTTAGTCCCATTGCAAATGTTTTAGCGGAGCAAGGGGGCTCACAAACCTCCTGCCAGTTCTGTCAGGAGAAATGGGGCAAAATTCAATCAAACTACTGTGAGAAGCTTGAGGAAGGAAACCCAAAACGTTTGACTCAAGTCATACAGCTTAAAAGTCAAAGAAATGTCATCACTTTATTGAGCAGCCAGAATGCTGCTACGGAAATCTGAGCTTCTCACTGCAGAACTGGTCTCCGCCTGCTGGGTTTCTGTTGGTTACTTGATTGATTTTAGGGTTTTATTGAGTTTTTTTAATGTTGTTAAAGGTTTCATCCTATAATATCTGCAGGATATTCAACATAAATGTCGACAAGATGCTCCTGGATGAAAAGTAAACTCAGAAGAGGTGATTTCATCTTTACATCTACTGCTTCTAAATTGTGTAACAGTTTACAAATGCATAAACGAGCTACTCAAAAAGCTTGGAAACCTTCGATAGACCCCACCTTTACTTGTTGGGATTCATAGTATTTTATGGAATGATTTTACTACTTTGAAATTTGATATTTTTTACTGGTCTTCAAGAGGTTTTAGTGCCATAAGATCATTTCTTTGTGATAAAATATTATTTTTGCAGCTGGTTTTGTCAAATCCTTGCTGTACAGCACTTTGCTGCAACATCTGTTTGTTTTTAAACTTTTATTTAAATATGACTCGGTAGAACTGTAGATACACTGAAGGTATTCCATTTTTATGTTTGTGAATTTTCTCATTCTGATCGAGGGTTACACTTCTGGAATGTGTTTCTCAAGGAGATTTAAATCGCCATGTTTACATGTGAAAACAAACCAACATTTGTGACCTGAACAAACATACAGTTTCATTCTTTTTTTATCTATAGATTAGTCAGTCAAACCAGAGTCAGCCACGATAATTAATCAATGTAGTAAAGTTTAATTTTGTAAAGTAGCAAACATAATCAATAGAAGTTAAAGCTCTGCACTCAAAACCTATTAAAAGCTGTTTACATTATTTCTAACAAATATTTCTTGGATTATTAGTTATTACTAGTTATTTCTAGAGTAGAAGGTTACCACATCAGTAATTTTACTTTGTTGCTGATCACTGGGACTAAAAACTATTTAAATTATGACACCCTGAGTCCT